>VXAL01010443.1:163779-224684 GCA_013399475.1 Chauna torquata | reverse complement strand
GTACTCCTTTACTCTCCTCTCCTCTCCTCCTTTTCTCTTTCCCTCAAGGGACTATGCAGGAGAACAGCCTGGCTTGCAATCTCTCTCTGCCAGAGCCATGCCATGTGGTACTGCTTGCTCCCATCCGGTAGAATTTCATGGCTTTAAAAAGCCTGGGAGAGCCTGGTGTGGCCTTGCACAGTACTAACAGCTTTAGAGCACAGGACTGTTTTCAGAGGCTTGATCCTATGCCTACTGGAGTAAATAGCAAGCTTCTTATCACACTTGTATAACTAGATTTCTTTGGGCCTGATTCTGTCAGTGATGAGATATTTGATCAGGATGTAAAAATGAAGATAAGGGCACCCAACGTAATTCCCTGTGTTCTTGCTAACTGTTGTCTTCCGGCCTCTACTTCCAACATACTGTCCTTACTAAATTGCTCCTGGAATATGGCCGCTGTAAGGTGATGTAACTGGGACTTGAACAAAGATCCACTGCAGAAACAACCTGATACATTTCTGACTTTTTCTGAAAAAGACAAGCAAAGCTATCTGAGTGATACAGGTGACTTTTGAATTATTCCTTCTTGAGCAGTAGCAGCTCAAAAGTAGCCTTGGCAAGAACAGCCCCCCTTCATCTCTTCACATTGGCAGGGCTGCCAGTGTTTTAATCATCTTCCTCCACAGAAGCCTCCCAAGTTTCAGTAACTGAAAACAAAATGAAGTCATCAACACCTGTTAAATGGGGTTTGCAACAACCTCATGTGACAAGCTCTGTGAAGGGCCAGATTCCCGCATGGTATCAGTTGCTTTGATAGCCATCCAAAATGGATGCCAGCAGAGGCTCTGCTCCCCTGTACCTGGCTTTCATGTTTACTGAGGATGCCTTTGGGAGCTAAACAGCTGGAGTGGTCAGGGAAGGAAAGGAGTCAGTTCTGATTTGTGGATGTCTATTCTTGCTGTGAAGACTAGCCAGTTCTCCCCGTCCACAAACAGCAGTGCTCTTGCTCCCTTTCCGTCCCCAGTTCAGGCCAAGTTACTCATGGCCTCTACAAGCAACTGCAGGCAGCCAGGATGCTCTGAGCTTTGGCAGCCCTCGCTTGCCTGGCAGCTCCTGAGACACCAGAACCACTGAAACGTGGACTCACTGCCTCAGGAGGTTTCTGGCAGGCCATAAACCCAATGGGGCTGATCTTAGATCTGTCACAGCTGTCACAAAGTTTAGTATCCTCTTAACAGCCTGACTAGTGGCCATGAAGCAGAATATATTTTAGCTGCTCTCAGCCTAGCAGTTAACAAATACCCATAGCTTATCTCACTGCCTGAACTCAAAAGAAGGGGTAGAGGTCTTGGATCCTTCCACAGCTGCTGTGTTCTGTGCCTCCCTGATGTTTGGGAGCTTTGCCATTAATACGAAAAGCAACAGCACAACACACAGCAAGCTTTGCCTGGTTTCTGTATGTAACAGGTGTGAGTAGAGCTGGTATCAATCCACCCACACGTTACCCTTGATTTAATTCTGGTGCTTGAACCTTCTGAACACGTGAATCATCATCAATGTAATATTACCAAGACTTGCAGGTTTTGTACTTTTGTCTATTTAAAAAAAAAAAGCATCACGTACAAGAAAAAGCACCATTGGCAGCTGTGTATTAACAACTATGTAGGAGTGTGTTAAACTGAAATATGAAAAACTTAATCATTTTTTCTTATTCTGTTTCTAAAATTTCTTTCAGGCTAGCTGATTATGCACACCATTTTTCATTCTTCTTTGCACTGAAAACTTTGCAGTGAACAGTGGTCCTTCCTCAGTGTGACAGTTTTGAAAAAGTATTCAAGTCTCAGAGTTCTTCATTTCCTTGCAGTAATTTCACCCCCTTGCTTAGGAGTTACTTTAGTTCCTCTGCTGGTCTGTGCAATAGTGTTCTGTGTATTCCCGTGCAAATTTAAATGCCAGGCAGTTGCAATAGGCCCGGGTGTTTCACACCTGCCTACTACAAGGGCCAATGTAAGATTCTGCATGCATAAACACCCAAAAGGAGAATGGTAAGGAAAAGAGAATGGAAGAGATACAGTTCCTGCATTGCTGCTGATGTTGCTGAGCTCCTTCCCATGTAGCAGAGGAAAAAATCAAAGAGAGACATTGACTAGCCTCTTTTATTTTGTATTTTGTTTATAAGGTAAATTATTCCATGCTAAGGCCAGGGCAGAAAAATGCATAGATGTGAGCCAGGAAAAAAAAAGCCAGCGAGACTTCAGTGAGGACTGGCAGATCCTTCTATGTCTTTGCTTTACACTACAACCATCAGTGTAGCTCTCTGCTCCTGTACTTCTGCAGACTGCATTTTGCAATGACTATGACAGGCTCATGTGCTGGTATTCAAAAAATCCATGTATGATCCACACAGTATTGGCTGAATCAGCCCTGGCTTGTAGTCAAACAAGCACTAGCACAGAAGAAGTCAAAATGGCTGCACACTGCTATGTTGTTGGAAGGAAGATCAACCACCAGTGATGCACCATCTAAGTACAGAAAGAAATGTTATTACATTAAGCTGGTAGTAGTTTCCAGGTAGAGGCTGGAGCTTGCGGAACATTAGGACAGCATAACCTCCCATACATAAAGCCAGAGGCCAAAATAACCCAGCTTTGTGCGGGACTGAGCGAGACGGAGCCCAACTTGTAGCCTTTAGTCAGGCTCCCAAGCTTTATGATCTGCCAGTCTGGCTCTGGGACTGGAACACAGCTAAAATCTATTTACTGTTGCCTGTGTAGCTATTTCCCATCTCCTGGCTTCAGATCCACTGCCATTACACAACCCTGCGATACCCTGGCGTGACTGCTGTCTGGAGAGAGAGACTTCACCAGAACCTGTTGGTTAGCAACTTTCCACTCAGGAAGACATCTTGAAAGACGGGAGAGGCCGGGCACTTTTCCCCTGCGCTGTAACCGCGTACTGCCTACGAAGGATTCAACCCAGCACCGGCAAACCGAACCTCCGGGGAAGGCCAGCAGGCGCCNGGCCCCGCAGGCCGCGCGGGGGCGCCCGGGGCTCAGCCGGAGGCGGTGGAGGAGCCGTGCCCGTTCCTGCCCGGACCTCCCTACCCCACGCACCTGCTTTTTGCTGTCACACCCGCTTCAAGCGATTGCTTGGCTGTTCAAAATCCCTCTCCGACCGCCCCCCACACCCCTCCCCGCCCGTGATCTCAGTGCTGGGATGTCATCTCCCATTTCTAATTAGCAGCTCATGATCACAGGTTGGGAAAGGACCTCCAGAGGTCAATAAGCCCACCTCCATGCTTCCAGATTGAACCATGCAGCTCCTGGCGTGTCTGCCTCACCACATCTCCACTCGGAAACAGGAGAGGTGCCTCCCAGCCTGCTGCAGCTGTGCATTCATGGCGCACAGCTGAGCCTGCACTGTGCAAAGGGGACCTGAGTTGAAAAGGTGCGAGCGGAGGGGCCTGCTCCGATCCTGTCAGTGGACTGGGGCAGGCACTGGGGAGTGGGAGTTCGGTGGATATGTGTGTGTGTGGCCTTTTGCAGTGGTCCCTGGACCGGTTCTTGCAGTCAATCTCCTGTGCTTTTCTCTGAGGAGAGACCTAGCTGTTCTGTTCCTGGTGGGGTAGTAGTCAGCAGTAAGATACAAGGCAGGTTTTTCTCAGATGTGCCCCCCCCCACCTCTGCTGGGGCATATTTTCATTCATTAAGTTACATGCAGTTTTTTTTAAGACACTGGGGAGTATGTGAAATTTTTGCCTTTTTTTTTTTCCTCTCTATAAAAGCTGAGTAAGAAAATGAGCCCACTGTCAGTAAATATAAGATTATGTTTTGTATTAAATGTTAATTTAACAGTCAGGGGTCTGTACTTCCAGAGGGAAATATTTTAGGAGATAAGAAATTAGAAACAAGAATAAAAGTCACTGGTGTGAAACTTAGATAAAATGTCAGCACAGTGTCGGTTCACTGCCCACCATGGCGTACAATCTCCAGGCAGCAGCTTTTTTTCTCTTATAACTGAAAATGCCACTTCCTCACTGTTTCCCTCCGGATCCCAGCTCTAGCTCATGTGGCCACTGCTGACTTTTGCAGTTGTAGATCTGATCCTAGATGGATCTCAAAATCTAGCAGACTTGACTCATCGCAAGTCTTTCAGCATTAAAGAGAGGCAAGCTGCCTTGTTACAGAATTTTCCCTCTTGTAGACATCTATCACCTGTCTCTCATCTTTGGCTTTGAAAACCAATTTTTGAATATAAGCCTGTCTTCCTCCTGCATGAGTAAGCCATACTGAAAATTTGGGGTGCTGCAGCTGTAAATGTGTTCATATCCACTGTCACTTCTAATGCAGGGATCACCTGCCTCTGCTATGCAGCCTCTTTGCTGTAGACACTTGCCCTCTCCAGAGACGAGAAGACAGGCAACAAACCATCTGCTCTGAGGAGTTCAGATGTCTCCATTGCTGTGCTGAGGGGGAGAGGTGGGCAAGAGGGTGAATTAGAGCCAAGACACAGAGCAGTTACTGAGGAGCTTCCTGGGAATGGTCTGAGCAGTGCAGTATCCCCAAGCTGGAGGTGAGTTGGGACCAGGAGCTCTAGCACTGTGGTGGTCCACCAGCCATGCAACACCCATATGCACACCCTGAGCACAGAAGCAGCCTGGGAGCATGCATGTGCATACAAAAGCCATCACTTCACAGAAAGGTCTGTAATCCGAGGTGTCCTGGTTTTGGCTGGGATAGAGTTAATTTTCTTCTTAGTGGCTGGTATGTTGCCATGTTTTGGAATTAGGATGAGAATAATGCTGATAACACATTGATGTTTTGGTTGTTGCAGGGCAGTGCTTGCACAGAGCTGAGGACTTTCCAGCTCCTCGTGCTGCCCTGCCAGCAGGGAGGCTGGGGGTGCACAAGGAGCTGGGAGGGTACACAACCAGGACAGCTGACCCAGACTGACCAAAGGGATGTCCCGTGCCGTGTGGTGTCATGCTCAGCAATAAAAGCTGGGGAATTTGCCAGAGGGCTGCCCTTACTCAGGGACTAGCTGGGCATTGGTGGGTGGGTGGTGAGCAATTGCATTGTGCATCACTTGTTTTGTGTATTCTTTTATTATTTCCCTTCCTTTTCTGTCCTATTAAACTGTCTTCATCTCAACCCCTGAGTTTTACTTTTTTCCTGATTCTCTCCCCCATCCCACTGGGAGAGAGAGAGGGAGTGAATGGCTGTGTGATGCTTTGCTGCCTGCCAGGTTAAACCACAATGCCAGGTCTAAGCTGTACCTGCACCACATCCTGACACAGCTTTATCTGTTGGCTAGCTAGTTGTTCTAATGGCTGTGTTGCAGCAGAGGAAGAAAGAGCATCAATATAACCACACAGCCATAGAAGTATTCCAGTATCCCCCTCCATGCACAGGAACAGTTATCCAGGTGGCAACACCTCAGTGCCTACATCCTAACTACACAAGTCTATACTATTTTACATCGCTGTGGTTTGTCTTATAAAATACAAATGAGTGCTGTGATAGCTTTTTGCTGATTTTTTCTCTCATTTCTCAGCACAGGGGTGACAGCGCGACCCAGTTCAGTTAGCAGATGCCCATCTACAGCCAGAGAGCTGACAGATACAGCCTCTGGCTCAGCCCTGTTTGTACCGAGGACTTTTGAGTTTTCAGTAACATCAACAGCAGAAAAAGTGAGGACTAATCTCATGTTTAATGGGAAAGTCTAAGGAAGATAACATGACACAATGAACTATGGCACCAAGGAACAGGCTTTTGCATAAAGCTTTTGCTTTAAAATTATCCTTTAGTTAGAGTACTAAGATGTGGCTCATCCCTGTGCCAAGACTGAGCATGAAGCCTATATAGTGTTAAGTCATACTTAAGCTGCCTCTTAATACAGATTTACGCTGCTCCAGCCACATAATTCACTTGATTTACATGTTTCCCTTTGGTCCTATCATTAAAAAAAATTTTTTTTTTTCAAATTTTTTATTTCTGGATTTACCCTGATAACTTGGAGAATTGTCTGAGAGTAGCTTGCAAAGCCCTACCTGGCTTAAGTGGTCTTAGGTCGACCTGCTGGCCCTGCACTGTGAGCACGACAGCTTGCTCTGTTACACTCAGATGCTCTGAGGCAACCATCCAGCTCTTTGAAAAACTTGATGAGGTCATAAATGACACACAACCTGGGCTTTGAAGTGTCATGACTTCCTTCCGGGTTGAATTACCATTGGATTACTACTACTGAAGCTGCCTGTTACAAGATTGTTTACAGGACTTCACACCTCCCTCTCTCTATTATAATACGTATTTAACACTTCCAGAGAAACCATTATTAAAAATGACATTAAAACGAGTGGATTAGATTGGGGAAATACATTTTCTACAATATTACTTACTCTTGTTTTTACTTTTTTTAGCTCTTAATACAAGGTTTGATGGCTTAATGATATTCTTCTATTCCCATTGCTCAGGCTTTCATGGTAGTAGCGATAGATGAGGGATATCTCAACTCTTTCTCAGTTAGGTTTAGAGATCGTTCTCCCAAATAGTTTTCTGCCAAAGCTAAGGGAGCTATGTCTACCTTGTTCAAAATCAGATCTTTTGACTGCTAATTATAGTTGCACTGTCATCTTTTTTATTCTGGGATGCAACCCCACCTCAATGAGACTTTTCCTGCCTGACAGGGACAGTCTACCAAATCATACTCCACAATTCTTTGCCAGTATTTTTTCCCATACTGTATTTATTCTTACACATGCTAAAACTGCATTTAGTGTTCTACTGCACTAAAAGTTCTTGTGAATCACTGATACATTTAAGACCATAGACAGTTTGTCTTTTTCATTTTAGATCTCCTATTAGTAAATCTTCACTTTTTTTTTTTTTTTTTCTTTTCTTGCCTGAAGAGACAACTGTTCATTTGCTGGTACACCCTGGAAAGAACAGTGATGTATAGTTTATTAAGATAGCAGCTCAAACACATAAGCCCTTGATTACTATCAGACAACTGAGTTATAGGTGGCCGCTAAGAGATTCCTGCTTGGCGCCCTTGCGGGTTTCCATTTCATTTTGTACCAATGGCCAATTATGCTGAAGAATCGGGTATAACTGGTAGTTGAGTCACTTGACTAGTTACTGGTACAGCACTTCAGCCTTCTCTGAGTTTGCCTTGCAATCAGTCTTTATGGCACAACATCAACATCATTACTGAGGTCCATATTTCACAGCAAGACAGAAGTAGTTATTTACTTATTACATCCCTTGCCTGTTCCACTTGATAATGTCTCCCCTGCAATGTTTTTACTTTCCTCTTGCTGTAAAGTAGCTTGGTTCATTTCTGATCTACACTGCCAAATCACCATAAGACTTATCTGTTGCAATGCCTTAGGTTTCTCCAATCAATTATATTTTATCTTTCTGTAAAGAACAGATATTGACTTTTCAGGGCATCACATCCTGTTATCTGATGAAGAAAACAAGATCCAAACAAACCATTCAGCAACCATGTGGTTTTAAAAGCTCTCTGATATTGCACAAGTCATTGTTTTTCTTTACATGCATAAGAAAGGTGCAAACAGCTAAGCAATCTGCATGCATTATGTCAGTGGTAGTATTTCTGTTCTGACCATTAGCATGGAAACTGCCTAATTCATGATGAAACAGAATCAAAACTAGTGTGTACTGCAACACTATGTAATTAAAGACTGTGCTGGTATAAAACCAGACGAACAACAAAAAGATAAATTAAAACCAAATGAGGCTATGCCTAGATTAGGGAGACTTCAGTTTCTGAGGCTGGGTACGCTGTCTGGCTGTACCCAGACTCTGTCCTTGGGCTTGCACCATGCACCTTAGAGAACACCAGTGGATAAATCTACATGCTTCCTCACCTGAGTGTTTCTGAGTTATTCCCACCTTTCTGTAGGTTTGCAATGACATTTTTTTTTCCCCCAAAATATTTCTGTTCTTTTTGTTCATGTTTGAGCTTTCTTCTCCTTTTTGCTTAAAAATAAGAAGAAAAGGAAAAAACAAGAAAGCCCACAACAATCCATGGGCAGTGAAAAAAAATGTATTTAGGAAACACCTAATAACTCTGTGGTTGTAAGGCTACCTTACTTTCCCTGTAGTACCAAAGCTGCTGCTACAGCTTCTCCTTCCCATTCTCTTTAAAATGCATTTTTTTAATGATATCTGTATACTTCTGAATACTGTACTGTCCACTATTTTTAACATTTTCAATGTAGTAATGAAGAATTGATGCATTCCATGAGCTCAGACATTTTCATGGCCATGCTACTTTGGCTCTAAAGATCAGCTGTACTGAAAAATACAGCTGCATGTTTCACTGCATCGTTTCTCCATTTCTATTTAAAATGATCACCACGAAGCAACAGACAGCAAGAAATAGCAGGAAGTGTATTCTACAGAACATAACTGATGTTATGAGGGCCATCAACTGCAAAACTAAAGCAATTGCAAGCACCTCACATTCTGTCATGTTTGCTAAACACAGCAGCTCTTACTACAACACAGATTTACAAGAGCAGCAAACCTACACATAAAGACAACAAAATGCAGCACTGGTACCTTGACTACAAGGTGCTGTTTTGGTATTTAGCCTCCATATTAGAAGCCAGATTTGAATTAATGTTCATCTTGACTACCTCTGGCAGTGCTCTCCATCAGAACCATCCCTGATCATTTTGCTGAAAATACCTGTGGCTGATTAAAGTTCTGTACTGACAGGGCACATTAATCAGATGGTAAGTATAGCTGATGAAGGAATTTCCAGAAGTTAATATATGTAATATTTATTCCTTGTCACTTTGTTTTCTCTGTCAAAATGGGAACTTTAACAATTATGAATGTGAAGGCACAGAACATGCATTTCAGACAGGCTGTTTCTAGTTCATTAAACTGCATCTCATCTTCAGGGCCAAAAAGTTTCAACGGTGATGTTATTCCAGAAGAGTCTCTGTAAGCAACACCAAGCTAATTAGCATCTGTCCCTGCTTATCTTCATCTATCCATTAGCATGAGCCTGTGATTAAAACCCTTTACACATATAAGCATTCACATCTGAATTTCACATCTGAAAGGTAAAATTGTCATATCTGAATACAGACACGTATGACTTCTGTAAAATTTAATTTCAGCAGCAAGATTTTCCTTATGACTGAGAAATCTGGAAAAGGATAAAGCTGTTCTTCCTTTTTCTCCAGGATATGAAGTTGTTGTTTATTCAAGGGAGAGATTCAGTAAATTTCCATGTTGTGATTTTGAAGCACTTACCTTGCATTTTGACCTCAGTATTGAGGTGAACCTGAGAAACCAAACAGTTTTATTAAAATCATTTTTATAGGTCAATAAGAAATTACATAATCCTTAACACCTTTCACTTCATCTTCTGTCTCCAGGGAATCAAATTTACCATCTCTGCCAAATTACTATATATTCATTTTTCAGTGAATGACTCCTCAGTGATTGGAGAGAGTCACTTCAACTGCATTTTAAAATACCAGACTATAAATATCCACTATGATGTTTGGATTGCAGAATCTGTTCAAAATCCTGTTTTCTTTGGTACGTAAGCCCTTCAAGTAGCCAGGAAGTAATAGGAAATGGTTTATTGTTTTACACTAGATACTATCAGCTGCTATGGAAAAAATGTAGGAAATACAGGGGAATAAAAAACACTTAAAACAAAATTATTGTACCAACCCCAAATATTCACCAGTCCTGACACAAGCTGCAAATGTCACCAGACTGGCCTGCAAATAACCAATTCTTTTTTCTTTTAAAAAAGGGTTCATTTTAGTTGTCATACATTTTTCAAGTCTAACAAAACCCTGTCTTTTACTTAAATGGTTAGAAACTTACTTTAAATATGTTTTTCTGCAACCAGTGGAACAATACCAAAAGCATAGTTTTCTGTGGAGTTCATATTGCACCTATAAACTGAAGTGACTCCTATTACCTCCCAGGACTTTTGTAACGTCGTCTTCTTTCCCTCTGTATCTCTTCATCCCCACAACTTCTGGTCCTCTTTCATTCCAAGAGCAAGATGTAGCAGGTGTGTGGATCACTGAGTGCGATACACAGCTTTATCACACCTAAAAAGGGCGCTGATCCCTTGGCTGGTATGGGCTTGCTAAGTGGTCAGCCAGAAGGTCAAATACACAACTCATGCTGAAACCTTGCTTATTAGTAGGATCATTCTGTCAATTTGCATCTTCTCCTGGTAGCTGACAGTCTTCACAAACATGTATAAACTTTTTTTTTTCCTCTCAGATTTCTACCTTCAGAAAAATTTAAAGCTGCATATCAATGAGTTTGATATGTACTGGGGAGAATGGGGCTGACACGGTACGGTCACCTAAGTGTCTTTTCTTTAAGAAACCATGTTGAAAACAAAAAGCAGGGATTCTCTTGAATCTGTAGGCAGATACTATCAAGAATTTTGTAATAAAAATCCCAGAAGTTATCAAAATTGTGCCAGAATCTGAAATTTTTCATTTAGGTTTTAATCTACATTTGATTTAAAAAAAAAAAAAAGTATACTGGTCATTTATTTAAAAATCATCCCCTTAGACTAAAAACAGTATCTGTAAGAAAGGATTAATTAATTCCTCTGTTTTAGGGAGGGTAGCTCTTACTAGCAGATAGTGGTGTCCATCACCACTGGTACTTCTAAAATCCTTTCTCACTGTTCATCATCTAGGTGATGTGCAGACATTTCAACTTGACACATGTATCTATTAAATAGATACCATGTGCCTCCACAGCAGTCCTCCAGTAGTCCTCACTGATCTTGGGAATAGCCAGCAAAATCCCCAGAGACAAGTGGTAAACCCAGACGAGCATGCAAGGAGTGTATAGGAAAAAGTAACAAGGTCTTTTATAAGGTAATGACGATTTCCTTCTGCTTCCCAATGTGAAACAATTAAATATTCTCATCTTGACAATAAGTAACCTATACTAATCTTGTTCGGTACAACACTTGTTCTCTTAAACCGCCTACATTTGCTGCTGAGACCCTTACCAGCTAAATAGCATTAGAAGCACTGTTGGTTTTAGGTGAACTCCCCCCAAATCAATCACAGATTATTCTTTTGTCAGGTTTACTTGAAAACATTTCTTCTACTGGGTGGTAACAGATGACAGCGTGCTATATAACCTTTAGCTTGGATTTCTGAAAGCAGTGTACTAAGAACTGACACCAACACAATTTAAGTTAGCGTTTCAACGCTTTAATTCCTGTTGTTTTACAAGTATAAAAGAAAACCTACGTAGTATATCTTGCATACTCATATACATGAACAATTCTTACTGAGCAATCCGTTGTGTGACTCGGGACTACTCAAGTGAGTGAAGTTTTTAACATTAGCCCTATATCCTTCCACTGAACATATACACCTCTAACATTTAGAAACTACAGTAAACTTGCAGCAAAACATCACTCTTTTCTAACACATACATCCTTTCTAGCCAATACTACCCTTCTCCCAGTGCAGCCACTGGGTGTACTGATAATAATAACACTGTCTAGACTGTCACCATCCTGGGTAAAACTGCATCTCCTGGCATTACAGCACATTTTAGAAACATAAGCTTGTCCTCTAAAACACTGATCTTAACACAACAGAACATCTTTGTCTCTAACTCCCTCTCATTCCTTCTTTCTACCAGCAATGGCAGCACTGCAAGATCAAAACATACCCAGAGCAGTGATACTGCTAGTCAAACTGCACTTGATGCTGTGGTGACATGAGGCACAGCAAAAGCAGTGGCACTCACAGTTGATGAGGCACAGCAAAAGAGGGACAGCAAAAGCAATGGCACTCATGTTGATGGAGTGTTTAAACTATATTTGGCTAGTCCATACAACTAAGGCAAAACCATATGACAGTGATATAACCCATACAATCTTTTTTTCAAAACAATGATTTAAATATTCAGGCTTCTATGCATGCACTCGAGGAGACTGGTATAAAAATAGGAAGTAATATTGTACATTCTCTAAAAATATGTATATACGTTAGTTTTCATCATTAGCATGTAAAATTAAATGGTACTCACTGCATATACATACTGGACTCCTGGCTGTGTAATTCTCCTACTGTTGACTTCCCCGTAGCATAAGCATTTCACTAGCTGAGGTTTGTGAAGTTTCCACTGTTTCCAAATGGCAAAATCACAGTTGGACCATCACTTACAGCGTCCAAAGTCTGATTTAAAGACTTGAGAGCTCTCCTTTTAGCTGTGAAGTACCTCTACACACAAAGACACTTTATTCTCTAAGACTAAAATTTCACACCTAAGTACATCTGTAGTTAAGCAATGACTGTAATTCCCTGATCATCAATGACTGTCCAACTATGAAGTTAGATATCCAGGTCTAAGGAAACCTGAAAAAATTGGCCCTGTGTGCTGAACTCTGCAGGTTGGGAAGCAAGGGGTCATGTTCTCACTTGCTCCTTTGACTCACTATTAGAAAAAAATCTGCAATACTCTTCTACGTCTAGAAAAGTACAAGGAAATACTATATTGTAGCTTTATGTACAGAAGTACAGAGAAATCCTGTAGTGTCTTCAAAGAAACACTTCACTATTCTAATGCTCCTCAGAGAGAGAAATTAGAGCAGAGATGTTTGGTGACTTCCCCAAATATATGAGGTACATTCCCATGGTAAGCTCATGCCAAAAGTTCCCATTACCACCCACCAATAATTTAATGAGATCTACACACACATGCAACACACGAAGCAAAATGAAAATCATAACTCCATTACAAAACTGAAGTAGGAAGACATTCATTTACAGCGGAGGAAAAAAAAAATACAAACAGCTTAGCTCTTTGCAGCACCGCATATGACATTTCAATACAAATGACTTCAGACCCCAATTTGAGACATTTCTAATAAAATGGTGCTGATATCATCCCTACTGAAGAACTTCACATCCTCCATAATGGTAGGATGGAAGTTAAGCTGAGGATACTAGAAGGTGCTTTGAGTCATGAACTACTTTTTTCCTCCAGCAGCCACAATGCATCATGAACATAAGAAACCCAAGGTGCTAAGCAATCAAAGTGCAAAAAGCTTTCACTTATTTTTTTTTAAATGCAGTTGTTTTTGTGTATTTCCACTAAATTGTACTTCTTGGTTGTCCACTTGCTAAAGTTCTCTCAGTGACTTGCAAAATACAGAAACACTTATTTGCGGTGCTGATTTAGTGCATAGAAGAAAAAGTCAACAGCTTCCATTTCCTTTCAGATTTCAAGCCTGTGGTACTTCTGAGGTAAAAGAAGCCAGAGGGTTTTGCAGTACTGATATCAACCTAACTACAGTATATCACGGCCTCAAAAAGAACTCACGTCTTTTCTATCTCCACATAACAAGTCACCGAGTTGCATGCTTGGTGTACTACCATACCGCTGACAATCACAGCAGCACTTGTCTCTGCTAACTTTAGCCATTTAAATGGAAACACGTAGTCAAAACTAGTTGTCAAGACATCTGGTTAACACTGAGTAATAGGTCTCCAGAGAATGATTCATGTCACCTAAGACAGCATTTTAAGATGGGCTGAACCACTCACTGGAGATATTCCCTGGAGGGCACCTACCTGACTAGTTCACACTATCCACCCGACTTCTAGATATTTCAAGTTATGCAGAAAAAACCTCACCCTAATACCAGAGTATCACAAATGATAAAGTATTATTTAAATGACAACGTCAGAACACTGAGCTATTCCAGAACATTACAATTAATGTGTTAAAATATAGTTCCCTTACTAACAAGCAGCAAATATGAAGAGTAAAACAGTGCATAAACCAATAACCTCTCTGTGCATTTTCAGTAACAGTCACATTTCAGTATTAGTGCTGGCTAATTAGCTGTTTCCTGGCAACCTAGGCTACCGTACATTGTAGAAGTCAAATTCTTATGCCACAGAGAGAAGTATTACCTTATTACATTGATTAGAGTGTAAAAAAGTCTGCAATTTGACCAAAGCAGATCACAGCTACAGTCAATATATAGTCAAGGACTATGCTCTGTTTCCATGCTAGGGTGGCATGCCGTAATGACATTCTATCTGAAATAAAATGCATTTCCTTCCATCCTCAAATTTCCTGAGTAAGATGAGAATCAGGCTAGTTTTTGAAGGATATCTTCTATAATGATTTCGAATTAAGCACGTGATCATAAACCTATGTGCAAAAAAATCTAAAACAGAAGTCTACAAACAATGACTGCTCTCTATGTTCATATACAAACACACACAGGTACACATACCCATACACGAAGTTTTCCATAAAGGTAGGCTTGTCAGTTTTCATGCAGTGTACACCTGCAAGGAAGAAATCCCATCCACAAGACACAATATCCAAGATGCCCAACATTCCCAGCAGGTGATCTGCCACCTTCCAAAGGCACATACTTGCTTCCAGTTGTACTAGGCATTGGAAGAAACACTTTGATGAGGATTCCCATTTTGAGAATCTATTGTCTTGTTACTGCTCTGTGACTCATCAGCATTTTCAGATGATTTCAACTCTGCCTTGTCCGTCATTGAGGTGGATTTGGGAGGCTTGCAAACAAAGCAGAGGAACTTGAAACAGGAAAGCAAACCTTCAGTAATGCTGGATGAGAAGAGTTTTTTGCATGGGTGGCAGAACTGGTAGAACACCAACATGAAGAGGACAGCCATGCAGTAACCTATCAGGAGCTGCAAGACCAACAATGGGGCGCAGACATACAAGTAGATATCAGTTTTATAGATGTACCACATCAGCAGGAGGAATGCGTTCTCAATGAATCGCAGCATATAATACACAGCCAGTCGGTACCAATTTTGGGACTTGTTAATTAAGTCAGGATCACTGAGCTTCACCTGCACTGCTGACCAGCAGAACATGTTAATGCCTGCATACAAGAAAGTGAGAAGGCACAAGACAATGGTAGTGCCGACTCTGCTTAATGCCTTCTCTATGTTCTCAGGAAACGGGGACTTGCTTTGCCAGAAGAGAATCCACGGGTAAAAGAAAAAAACAAAGAAATTCACTAGCACAACAGGGAGAGTCCAGATTTGAAGGACTGAGCTGAAAAGGACCAGCACTACAACCCGTGTAGCAATCTCAAAGCTTCTCCACATGAATATGCAGAGGTAGGCAGCTGGTTTCACACTGACATCGTAATCATCATACTTAATCTTAATGGCCAGGATGTTGCAGCGTAAGGCGCCATAAACAATTGACAGGAGAGAAAGGACCATAAAAACACCTACAAAGAGAAAAGACAAATCAGAACTGTCATCTTCACAGAAGACATTGCATCAGAGTAGTGCAGAGATGTAGTTGTCTTCAGGGCACTTCTGGGGATACCCACCAGGGTATAATGCCAAAAAAACCATTTCTTGTATCCACTTCTGGTTTCTTACTCTAACCTTGCCTCCCATTTTGGTCCCCATTTGTTACTTTTCCAAGCAGACAGAAAGAGAGAGGCACTGAAGTGTCACAAGTGTCTCCTCACCACCAGCCCAGGACTGTGGTAATTATACAGCTCAGTCCTAAGAGTATGCAAGTTGCTCTGAAACAGTACTCTCACAGTACTCCCCAAGGCCCAGAGGTGCTACTCGCCCCCTGTACACACGAAGAACTGAGCCACAGAAGCTAACATTTTGGAGTTAGCTGGGCACACAGACACCACAATGTTTTTGATGTTCTATGTTGAAGCAAATTGTCCAAACTCGCAGAAAGGTTATGTGGTAGAGATCAAAACTGAAAGGCAAAGCAGTTTAAACCCAGAACCATCTGCACGTTTTCTGCTTTTGTGGACAAATATTTGCTCACATGTCTACATTGTATTTTCCTATACGTGTTTTCCTTATACAACTATCTATATCATGCATTTAAAAACAATACTTCTTTGAAAGTGAACAAGTTCAAAAACATCTTTAAATTTAGATCAACTCTCAGTATCTCCCACCTACCCAGTATCCCTCAAAAGAAGGTTTTACTGTATTAACATTCTGTAGAAAGTAAAGGCGGAGGCCAGATGTTACCTGGCTTCCACTCCAGAAGGAGCAGGGCAAAGCTTCCTGGCACTGCAGGAGGGAGTCTTGACTTGCCACATGAAGGCTCACCCTGATGTTTTGAGAGCCCTCAGCTCTCTTAACAGCTGAGTCTCACCAACAAGAATGAAGAGAAGCAGAGGACAGAGCTCTGAACTGCCCTGTAACAACCAAGACGCAGCAATGCACGGCCTCTGGGCTACAGCACTTTGTTAACTGACTGCTGGGTAGATGTGCAGATCACTGGGCTGAATTAACAAGCGCACTGAGGATGGGGAACAAACTAGGGGAAAGTTTCTGACCTAGGTATGGAGGTATAAGAGCCCTGGATGTAAAGAATAAACACAGAAGTATCCTGATGTTCAGGAGCGCCAGCTGTGCACAGCTTTGTTGGCATTTGCATATTTTCTTCACAATTTTTACCAACATGCTGAAGAGCTGACTTAGGGGACTAATTTTAGGCAGTCCCATTCAATACTTTTAGTTTCAATCTCTGCATTGTTTGCATCCAAGGAGCACTTCAAATTGAAACCAGTTAAGCACAGTAAAATTGACTCCATTGTTTCTTTTAGAGTTTGAATGAAACTAACAAAGCTAACTGGTCATGCTACAGAGCATTATATTGCATTAGATAAAACAAGATAAACAGAGTTGGCAATTCTAGATTACATCAATTACTTTTGTAATGCCTAGCAACCAGTTCTTGCTGCAGCCTTCAATTAGTTCGTGTCATTATCCAATGCATGAACTGGATTCCCTACTTTGCTATAGCTATTTAACCACGACTATCAGGTTTTTTTCCTAATTAAAGTCACTAATTTTTGAGCATGACTTTGAAAGAAACAAGTGTATTTTAGGATCTCTAATAACTTTCTCACAGGATTTCCTCTATCCCTTTAGTTAACTTCTCTCCCACCCCAATCCTCAAATGCCTCTGAATTACTTTGGAAAATAATTAATTAATCCTTTATATCTAAATTTTGACTAGCACTCAGTAAACTGAAAAAAAATGCCATTTTATATTGTAATATTGTACATGCCAGTTTCAAGGTGCATATATTCTCTGAAATGGTTATGTATTTGCTTGTTTCACACTTAAATTCTTATGTGCATTTTTAAACATCTTTCTTACAGCACTACACTTGATCTGAGATTTTTTAAACATTAGAAAGCATTGTCTAAAAGCAGAAGAGCAAGTGAATGGAGTTAAGGATACCACTGTGGCTCTTTCCAAAGTCACCCGAGGACTCCTTTCAAAACCCTTCCTGTACTTTTGTGTTGGCTCTAGAACTGTGAGAGAGCAAATAACTTCTATGAGCTAATTAAGCAAAAGAATGCTTTCAGAGTTTAAAAAACAAAAGCACACAAAACAAGCAAACCACGCACACACACAAAAATCCACTGGGGAAAGGGGCTTCTGTCCTGGAACTCAGCTTGTCTTCTGTTTTGGTAAGCTGAGCAATGCTCAGTTTACTACCTGATTTCATTTTAGGGTTTCTCAATGAATCTCAGACTTGCCTTAATAACTCAAGCCTTCATAAGAGGCACTTCTCCATTGATAGAAACCACACCATGCTGACTGTGGTTTAATACTGCAATCCAGTTCAGCTTCTTCCCCGAAAGCTCAGTACTACCAGTTCAAACATCACTTCCAAGTCTGCAATAAACGTGGTTTGAATCAACCACAAACAGAAAAGTGGAAGGGTGACATTATTGTTGCTTTTACTTATCCCGAGCAGGCAATGAAGTGACAGTTCATAAGGGAAAGTGTCTTCCTCTGGAAGAGTTCAAAATCCTGTAACAGCTGTTATAAAAGTGGCATTTCTGTTCTTCCTTCCTACTCCCAGACAGCTATACTTACAGATCAGAGGTGCACAGTCCCAGAATCATTCAGGCAGGCACTGTTTACTTTTTGTTCTTGTCTTTTTTTTTTTTTTTTTAAATTATGTCTTGAATCTTTTCAAGAGCTGGTCTTTCACACTTCACAAGTTGGTAGGAGAGTGAATTCCGCTCTAGGTGAGCTACATCACAAATATATATTACTGATGTCTTACATTCATAAGAATCATATGGTACAGATAAGAATCTTCAGTTACCTATTATATATATTGTAGTTTTCTAAACTGATGATCAGATAAATCTGAAAAATAAGGGCACTTACTTTGTTACCTAGGGTAAGATGCTTAGATATCAAAACTTTTGCCTTAAGATGTAATTTCAATACTTAAAAACTATTAATACTTAAAAACACTCAAATGGTGTTCAAACAATGAAAAAAGTATTCTGTTGTCAGAGCTTCATGAGCTAAAGAGAATCAACAGCAAAAGTATCTTCGGATATCTGGCAAGACCACCCAGAAAGCACAGTTCATGCCCATTAGGAAAGTGACACTGTAAACACTAGCAAGTTGAAAAAAAATCATAAAAACAAAACTTCTTTTCTTGGAGATGGTACTTATTGCTACAACTCTTAATTTTAAAAAATGTGCTTTTTCCAGCAGAATAATTTTTCTTTTAAATGGCAGGAAATCCATGTCTTGAGATTATTTTATCTCTGTAAACAACTTTGCTGCTGCTAATGGCAATAAAAAACCAAACCAAATAATAAAAAAAACCAAACAAACGAGCAGCTTTGAACTTACAAAAAGTTTAAAGGAAACAGATCTTCCACATTCAGTACCGCACACTGAGAACTGGCCTTTTTTCCCGAGGGTAAGAGGCCAAGCCATGCAATCCTCCCATCTCCAGCTAGCTATTTTTGTCATTTACACTAACTCAGGTCTTTTCAGCACCTCCTGGCCTTCAGCTTCACCAGCTGGTACTACCTATTCGAAGCAGTCCTGCTGGCTGCTCAACACTGCGTAAGCAGCCATGAGCCTGATGTCAGCCATCTCTTAAATGCAAGGTCCCAGTTGGCTCGAAGACAATGCATGATAGTGACAGATGCTGTAGCATTTAGTACAAGGTGAAGCCCAAATGCAAAAGAGAGACCTAGGCGCCTGTTCTGAGAGTGGCAATTACGAAGTCACATGAGGCATTTCATACAGTAACAAGTTATGAACTTCTTCCCAATTCTGCTGTAACTGAAGAAACAGATGAATGTCTAGAACTACGGCTCAGATGAGGCTATTATGTGTGCATTTCCAATGCTGCATTTTATCCAACGCTTCTGTGCATTTCATGCTAAACAGTTACTTTATCTTCTTGGCTTTCATCAGAAACCCTCAGGCATTATCCTGCTTTTGCAACTCTCTTTACTCCTCCTTATCTTACATTTGTGGCAGACAGTGAAATGACAGTTTTGGAGAATGACAGACACTGGTAAGAATCTGATCATCTGGAGGAAAACATCCAGAGAAATTCATGAATGCCATGAACTACACAAGAAGGACACAGCATGGCTCTGGTTAACAAAGGATTAGCCAAGGTTGCACACTCTTTTCAGAACTCTTCGATTCAATATTGGAAGCAATAATGAGTTTCAAACAGTTCTAAAAGGGACAAACCATGCTACGTGGCATGATGGTAAACAGTTTCAGATTCACAGATGATAGTGACCTCATTACCACGGACCAAGCAGAATCTACACAGAATAACAGACAGGGCGGTGCAGGAATCGAGAAAAATGCAGAATGATGAGAAGACAAGACAAAAAACTATTGAAATCAAAAGGCAAGGAGAAAAGCATAATAGTTATAACATGGACAAATGGAAAGGAGTGTGTCAAAGAACAGGGAAATTGAAGACATCTGAAGTGTGGAAGAAGAGCTGGACTGGCTGCTAATTACTTCAACGATCCTACAGATCCAAAAGACTGAAGTCATGTCCCTTACACAAGAATCCCCATGTACACATAACAAATGAAAAGCTGAGACTGTGGTACGCATCATTCCTGCTTGCTCTGGAGGCTGAATAATACTGGTGGACAAAAGGTATTACTGCAGAAATAAGCTGGCTGAAGAGTCTGCAGAAAGACCCAATATTTCAGAAGGTAAGATATAAACAAAAGGAGCATGATTAGGACTTCATTTTTCTGATGAATGAGTTCTTATAGACACTGCTATTGTTCTAGATCACTGATTAAGAAAAGAAACTCTTTTTCTTTTGATTTATTTTACAATCACACAGGACCTACTATGCAGATAGCTTCTGAGAGACTACTGCATTTGCTGGTGCTGTCCTACCCTCTTTTACTATTCCTAGATATTCACTGAAGTACCCCGTGAGCCAGCTTATCTCTAGTTGTTTAACTTCACTTCACCCACAGAAGGTCACTCATCAGTCTGTGATTCAGAATTTGCTTTGGCAGTGAGTAACAAAAGTCAGAAGTAATAGAGAGTTATAAATCATTACTAAATATGCAGTTCTCTAAAGATCTGGAACACAGTGCTTCTCCTTGGCAATCATGATGAATAAGGTCAACACTACTAATAGAAGAAACAAAAAAAAGGTGACCTTTCTCAAGCAAATGCCATCAGCAGGAAAGTGATTGGAAACTGTGCTACTCAGCAAAGGATTCAGCTGCTTTGTCCTTATCCCAAGTCACAGACTCCATGATTATCTGGAGAGCCCAACTTAGCTGCGAAGCACTCAGAAACTCAGGAGCAATGTCTTTCAAGCATCAACCGCTATAATGTTAAACAAGTACTTTTGTATAAAGACCTTAACCTGTTGTAATCTCTAGATGCTGACTCACCTTTCAGCATGCTTCTGTCTTCCATCCCCTGAGTTGAGAGGAAAACCCTGACATTACTATAAAGGCTTCTTCAAAACAAACAAACAAGACCTTCAAAAGACTTGTGGCTTCTCAAGGCCTCGGAGCTACAAGAGCTGTTTTGCATTTCAGAGGAAATGCTGCAAGTTCACACAGGTGCCAAAGCCCTTTCTCACACCAAGAAGCCAGCTGTCCTACCACCAGATGGTGCAGGTTCTTCTGCTAGAAGCCAGCCAGTGAATCAAGATTTTTTTTTCCCCACAGAGCTGGATCACGTAATGGAGCAAGACGTAAAGAGTCCCATGGTAAGAAAGATGCGACCTGGTAAGTCTATATGGTGCAGCGTTGCTTGGTGAAGACTTAACACCTTGGGTCCAGAGATGAGATGGCCATATCTGCATACTAAGTTTTGCCTTTTGTTTCCAAATTTGGAGTCCAGCACAAGTATAAACAGTTTGTAGCCTCAGTCCGTACGTGAAACTGCATTCCTGAAAGTACACCGCCCATAATGCAGCATGGCAAAATATGCTCTGCATTGTACCCTAAGGAATTTCTACAAAGTTTGCTCAGAAGCCAAAAGAGAACAGAGGTATTTTTTTTTTCTCTTCATGAAGACAGCTCAATCCCTCCAGCTGCCTCCCTCTCATGCCATAATGGTCACTTATGAAGTTAATGCTTCTACAGCAACCGAAGTATGCTTAAGGAAACATTAGTCTAAAACATGATGATATAAACTTGAGTGCAACCACTGTCAAAAGCTGCCAGATGAAATCCTTTGTAATATGTTCGGTTCTTGTCAGGGGCAGCTACCCTTGACTGCTGACCCTCCTCCTCTCCCTCCCACCAAAATATGGAGGTGATCACAACAGCTCTACCTACTTCTGGCAGCTGTGATCTCCTGCTGCAGGACACAGATGTAGAGCTGGAGCGTGAGCTGGGGCGCTGAGCCGAGGAATGCCTGGATCACAGAGGCCCTGCTGAACGCAGACCTGTGCGTACACAGCTTGCCTTCAGCCTGGCCCACTTCCTTCTCAACTTCTTCCGAGTACCCGTCCTTGGGCATCTGCCTCTTCTTCGTGATGCTGACATATGGCTCTTCAACTCTGCCAGCATGGAAGTAAATGTAAAAGACTTCCACGCACCTACAAGCAAATCAGTAAATAGAGTAACAGGAAAAAATGAAACAAAATCACGGCTGCTCCCACTGCTTAGTATTTTAAGCCATTGCATACTAAGTCACTAAGTCATTTGTTTATAGAGCAAACCCCACACATTTTCTCCTCTTGGTACAGGGGGAACCACTGCAATAGGACAGATTTTGCTATGCAAAATATGAACTGCATGTAATGAGAGGGCAAGTATCTGGGAGTGTCTTCTGGGCTGCTTGTAGGAATACTTGGACATGGGAGGAGCTTTAGCTATTTCCTATGAGCCACCCTTGCCCTCTGCTGTCCTATTAAAGTTCTTAAACTACTCATCCACCACAATCTTCATAGTTTCCCAACCGAGGACCCACGCTGAAAGTGCTTCTTCAGATTCTCTTGTCTTCCGGTGTTATCCATACACCTGTGACACGCCAATTGGACATGACAATAAAACCACTTCTCATACCTTTGCCTTAAGCAAAACATCTCAAGACACTGGAGAGAAGCTCAGAGTGCAAGTGGGTGCATGCACCTCAAACACAGTTGGACTCAAACCCTTGCTTTACCAAGCAGTGGTCCCAAAATACAAGTAACAAGCAATAGCAGCAATAACAAGAACAAGCAGTTTAGCACCTTGCAACTCATGATATTAGCCTGTTTTAAAAAGACATAGAAATAGGATCTTTACTCCTTATGTTTGCTTAGATTTATTGCAACATTTAAGGAATATTAAACACAGCCTTGCAAAAATATTCCAAATACGAAGATGCACCATTTCCAGTTTCTGCAGCTTTTCATTCTTTAAACACAGTTGAACTAAACCCTCTAGTTTATGTAGCTCTAACTTGCCACATGTTAACTTCCAAGGAAAAAAGCTGTGCCAGTACTTACATTTCTATTCATAAATTACATATTGTTTTATTACATGTTGCCCCTACATGGAGAATAATCCACATGTTAAGGAGGGAATGGAAAAGGGCTGACAGGGTTGGCATCAGCAAGTGCTCTAGCAATGAGGACAATCTGGCTCCCTGAGTACTAAAGAAGACAATACAGCCTCAGACTGACTTCTGAAAGGAAAGCTTCTGAAACTTCCTTCCACCAACCATTTTTAGACCAGCAAAAACTTTACAGACACTATTCAATGAGTGTTCTGTGGTATGAAAGTGTCAAGGATGGGCTTCAGCATCAAGCAGGACCTGAAACACTCAGGGGAACAGTCAGCATTGTCTGAGAAGCAATAACAAGCAAGCATCTACCGAGGTACAGGTGAAGTCGCAAGCTGAGGGAGAAAAGAGAGGAAAGAAATGCTCTACTTCTGTCACTTTGCATAGGGTCCTGAAGATACGGGGCCTGCTGTGGAGAAGCCTACGTACAGCAGGAACATAAAGGATAAACAGTATTGACTACAGAACAATAAAATCCCCCCAAACCCAAACCCAGTGTGGAGAAAATCTGTTTTGTCTTTTACACCTAACACTCCTACAGACCTCAAAACCAAAAACAACTTATGTGTGAGCTGCACAATTAACAAGGGCCGGCTTCCACTGAAGCTCTCTCACAGCTGAGAGAACACTTGAGGAGAGAGGAAACTCCAACTGCGAGAGCACCCTGTGACACTCCTTCTGGTCACAGCTCTTCCCATGGCTGGACACATGTCATCATCTTCTTGTGCAGGCATCACCCTCTGATGAGGACTCAGCTGCCTCCTTTCTGTCCACAGTGCCTTACTGAGGTTCATCTACTCCACCTGGTTGCCTCTGTAGATAATAGTTGCTGGAATGCAGTATCTCTGAGTCTTCTATAGGTCAAATTTGGCCAATGAGTTTTTGTAATGTACAAATAAGGCTTATCGTCTATTTAAAACTCTCAGTTACAAAGCTTGGACCTATGCTTGCCTGAGACTATTACTTAACTTTCATTTCCTTTTCAACTTTTTTTCACCCCAACAATTGTCAATTCAGAGTCTATTACAGCCTTTTAAAGGAAAGCTCATAGGCTGATCTAAAAAGCAGCACTGATAAAAATTCATTTTTCCCCCTAACTGGACCACTAGCAAGTTTCAGCTGCTCTAGATGGAGAGCAGTTTCAGTATTCTGTAGTACAATCCTTGATTCACTAGGCCTCAGCTACTATCATCACTAAAACTATTTGAAAGGCCCAGTGTGCTGGAGGCTCCATTCAGAGTGGTGACTTTCTATTTTCCCCTTGTTAAACTTTTCAGTCTCTGCCAGCTTTGTTCCATGCGAAAGAATCCATAAAGCCAAAAATAAAGAGTGAAAAATTAATAAAGCACAACAGCTTATGAAGCCAACAGAGATGCTGGAAACAACAAATTGATTTTATTCCAAAAGAAAGGTCCCCGAACGTTTATGTGTCACTTAGTATTCACAGCCATCTATTCATCCTGAGCTGAGGGCAAGTCTGAAGCTATTACGGAAAATGAGATCTCACCATCAGCCCCTGAACTCTTGCAGTGTATGATTAGAAGCAGATATAGTCTAGGGACCCACCTAACAAATATGCGGGAATCCCATAAAAGAGGTGATAAAATCATAGGACTTCTGACTATAGCAAATACTATAATCAACAAAAAGATGGGTTTTGGAGCATGCATTTGATTTGTATTTATTAGCTAAGTATTAAGTAGCAGTATATTGAGTTAGAACCATAGAATATTCCAAGTTGGAAGGGACCCACAAGGATCATCGAGTCCAACTCTTGGTTCCACACAGGTCTACCCAAAAATTCAGACCATATGACTGAGAGCATAGGCCAAACGCTTCTTAAACTTTGACATTTGTGATGGGAAATTTTTATGTCCATGTGGGAAAGCAAAGACTTCCAACACAGTGTGAAATGAATGGTCTGATCAGCATACCTTACAGCCAGAGAGGACTTTCAGCAGTACAACAGAGCAATAAACACAAGCACTCAGACTTTATCAGCAGTGATGCCCATCTTCTCCCGAGCCCTAACCATCCCATACGAGTGTCTCTGGAGGTCATGCCTTCTGGGGCCAATGACAAATGCATTCAAGGCTCCACCTGGTGCCACAGCCCAAGCAACAGCTTCAAACTCTTCTACAGAATGAGAAATTCCAGAGAAGACCCAATTGCTCACTGTTCATTGCTGCTCTGGAGGAACAGGACTGGGACATCCCAAGTTCTGCACAAACCATCCCCTGCAATTCAGGGATGTTTAGGGCCCTTCAACAGATCCTCATATGGAACCAAACAGAAGGCCTTCAGCTGGGGAGTTACACATGATGCAAAGCAATGGCAGCTGTAGTACAGGCTCAGAAGGAACTAAAATTACTTCAAAGAAAAAAAATATCAAATCCACTCTCCACACTGAATGTTAAGAGGTGAGAAAAAGATGTGCTGCTTCCTCCCCTGCTGCCAAATCTTGGCAGAGGGAAGAGCTATACTTTCTCCAAGCAGCCTGATGGTGCCTGCAAAGAGTGATTCAGTAGCAACGTGTTCGTCTTCCACGCAGTCCGTAGGAGGAACAATCCTATTCTTATATGCCTGCTGAGAGCAAGCACCTCATTCCCACTTTTAATCATGGATGTGTGGGATTTAAATACAGGCAAAATAATGGTGCTATGAAGAAGGAGCAGGCAATGAAGACATGGAACTTCCCACATCCAACAAGTGCTCCAAGAGCAAACTTCCATTTGAGAGGCCTATCCAGATATGCTCACTGCAAATGTCCAAATGGATTTCTCTGATGACTCCATTTTTAGCAAATTTCTTTTCTTTAGCAAAATGTGCAAGAAGATTTATCACTCCTACAGAATTACTTACCTGTGTCAGACAAAGATTTGTTTCTCACTCATTGTTCTACCTTCCATCTACACTGACTTTCTGTTCATTGCATCTTGGACACCTAACACATCTGCTCAAGAATAAAGGAAAAAAAAAAAAAAAAAGCCTGAAGAGGTTCTAGGCATACTTATCCCATCTGGAAAAGAGAGAGATGCATCAACAGTTGTAAAGCTTAGAGCTAGTTGAATCTCCTAAAGTCAAACCTGCCAATGGTAGTCCTACAAGGAAAAGAGTTTTTTAGACCTGTGCTATTCTGAACTATGAAGCAGGCCACTAGGAAAGACAGACCATCCACAAGAGACAATGTTCCTGCACAACATGACTGAAGCATTATCTGCAACATTATAGTTTAATAAAGTTCAAACTGTAGAATTAGGTGCCCAAAACATTAATGTATGCTAATTTCAGCCTACTGTTTTATTATTATTATTATTATTATTTTATTTCCTGCAACTCACAGAATCTAACTTTAGCCATAACAGCTGCTCCTCTGGCAGTTTGATTCAAACTTCCTACTATTTTGCTGCTGTCCACATGGTACATACATGCACGTCATTTTGTTTCTCCTTATACCTTGAGAAACAAAGCCTGGTCCCATTAAAAATCTATTGTGTGTATCTATTGTATATATCCTATTATATTGGCTTTTGATTTTTTTCACAAAGAAGTTCATCTGGCAGACAGAGCCAGCTCCCAGGACCATAAGCCCTGACCATTCAAGTCTGTTTGCTGGAAATCTGCATTCCTTACTTCACCTCCTCACCTATTAATAGCTTGCAGAATAGAAAAGGGCAAACAAGTTAACAGGGGTTTCTGTGACACCCTTCATGAAGAGTTACTTGCGTTTTGAACAAATCCTAAGTGTGGAGCAATACACTAGCAAAAATACATCCGGTTATTATTTATTGGAATTGTCGCAGCACCTGAAATCTTGACACAATCTTGGTGCTATAGGTGCTGTTCAAATGAACACAGAACAAAAAGGCAAGCCTTGGCCCAGCAGAAGCCAGTAATGAGCCAAAAAGCTCATCATAGTCTTTTCCAAAGAAAAGAAAAATGTATTAAATCATTGACACTGGCTATCATTTTAAGTCATCTTTTGTGTTGTAATTTATTTTATATGGTAAAAGAATCTCCTCTGAAGAGACAGAGAGAGAGAGAGAGAGAGAAAGTATCCAAACATTTTCTAAGCATCCATCCAGACACATTGCTGCATTCATGAGAAGTGGCACCAACCTGAAATGCTGCAGGACTCCCCCCCAGCACCTAGAAATCCGCAGTCACCTTGTTCCAGCCAACTACTGTGAGTAGTCTCTGGCACGCCTACGTCCTGGAGATCAGAGTCAGGCCTCCGGAGAGTGTTAGGAATTTTACTCTGCAAATTGCTCTAGCTTTACAGAGAAACTGTTCCTCTTAGGGAGTGGAAGAAGGAACTAAAAAAGGGCGAGTGAACAGTACTCTTCAGGTACAGCAAATGCCCTCTCCAGGAAGAGGGAGGCATCCTAATTTTAGTGCTTCCAGCAGCAGGATAGAGAGTGCCTCCAGAACAGGTGGAGTGTGGGTGTCTGGAAAAAGTGGCAGCATGCAAGAAGGTTTCGTAAGAGAATATACTTTTTTTCCCTGTCACACAGAGGATTCAAAATAGGCTAGACCATTTGGCTCGTTAAGCTAAATACGCTCCCTCCCCCACCAAGATATTTCCATACTGTTCTCCAAAATTTAAACTTATTTTTTTCATGGAAAAAGAAAAGGGAGAAAAATGTATAACTTTTAAGACTATGAAGAAATCTCACATATGTACACAAGCTGTCTGTAAACCAATGCGCTGATGTTTGTCTGTTCGAGTCTCAACAGAGAAGTACTAAATAACCTGTATCATGTCACAAACCCAAGAGAGATGGTTAAAAAGCTAATGTTAGCTTTTTTAAAGCCAGCCAAAGCAGACCGCCGTGTATTGAATTATGCCATCTTGCACAGCCTCCATGCTATTTAACATTTCCTTCTGATGTTGCAAGCAGCCAAAACCTGGGACGGCTCTACTGCCTATGTGTCCTATTTGAACTAATTTGACCTAGCACTGCCAAAAACATGCTGAGCTGTGGCAGTGAGGTGTAAGACCCCCACTAATGAGGGCCCGAACACAGGGGATGGCATGAGGCTTCATGCTAGGGACCCAAATCCCTGGGGTCCGACAGAGCTCCCAGTGCACCTCAGCTGGCTCTGCTGTGTGTCCTTGCATGTGTTTTGGACAGAAGCGGTAACAGGCTATCACTCAGAACACAGCATCCACTTTTTTCCTCCCCTTTTCTTCAGCCCCTAGGGACTAGTGAGTATAAGCAGCTTTGGGAAAACAAAACAAACCAAAAACAAACAAAACAACACAAAGCCAACAACATAGCCAGCGGCAGAGATAAACAAACTAACAGCATTTCTAAAACAAGGAAGCAGGTGACTAACAGCATCAGGGCTCCCCACTCAAAGCATCAAGGTTTGCCTAAATGGATGAGACAAAATGGCCTCAGGGACCTCGTTCCTCTTCAGCTCTCAATGGTAAAAGCCATACTGAAGCGATCACACAGCCAAATGTTTTGCCTTCTCGCTATCCGCTCCACTTGTGTGTTTTCCAGTCCACACAGGATAGAAAGCCTACTGTGCAAATTAGGGAAAGTTGACATATTTCATGTGCTGAAAACACTTCAGCATTTCCAGCTTAGGTCTACACTTGATGGGAACTGATCCATTTCCTCTTCTGACACACAACAGTGTGCAGTGGCAGTAGAAAGGAAGGCAAGGCAGAGAAACAAAGCCCCTTACTGTCCCCTCAGACCAATCACTCCACCTTCCCACACTCCTGTACTGTACCCAGTGTGTAGATGCATTTCTCTGAATCTAAAGAGAGGTCATTTCCTGTGAAATTTCCCCTTAATCTGTGGAGTCCTTGCAGCCTTTAGCAGTAAGCAGGTCTTCAGGTGTACCGCCCTCTTTTAATTAATAATTATAATTTTGGTTTTCCTGGGTCTAGAAAGAGGCTAATGTGCATCACCTTGTACTACCAACATGATGCCATGGGACGTGACATGGTCACACCTCAACACTCCTGGAACATCTCCAAACTTTCTGGAAATGCTGAGGCAGTAAACCTGTGAGGAGGTGCAGTGCTGGTGATGCGCACATACACCGCAGCCTTCATGGAAACGAGAGGGCTTCCAGATGCCCACTGGTTTTACAGTAACGACTGCATCTGGGAGTTCACTGACAGCAGAAAACGTTTTCTACATAAGATGTGGCTCGTGTTGTAAACAGATAAGCTTACTGTTGAGAAGGAAAGGGAAAGTGAAATCATGCTCAAAGTTGAAGCAGAAGTCTACGTCTCTTCCAGAGGATTAAAAAGAAAATCCTTTAATTTGTTGCTGCTGTTTATGTCCTTTGTTTGCTTCTTCACATCTTGCAGCTTGCCATGGCAGTCGCTCCTGGTTTGACCTCAAGCAAATGTTTTAGAAGGGCAAAAATCCTTACCAGCCTCTTTATCTTTATTTTGTTAATTGTTTTCTCTTTGGTTCCACTCTTGTTTTCCAAAAAATGTGCAAGTATTTTGTTCTTCTTCGCTTTTAGAAAACCAGAGCTCTTCAAGAACTTGTTACACCATAGCATAATAATCTCTTTAAAATATTAACAAAAACAAACCAGCCAGTGTTACAGAGGGATTCAATGTTTTTGTGAAGCGTAAGATGTTCTGTAACATCCAAGCTGTTCACCCTTACTAGTCTGAGCTTAATGAATCTTCCATTTCCACACTGTCCAGGAGTTTCAAAAATCTGGGGACATTTCTCCTAACCTCTGCTCCATAGATACTACATTTATTCCCCTTTTCTTTTAAAGATTTGAACATAAGTTTAAAATGGAAGCCCCCAGCAAACGTTTTGTCATGGGTCTGCACCAACCCTGTAACTTTTCATCTACCATGATTTTCCTAAGGACGTTTTCAATCAGCAGTTGAACTTAAGTTGAAAATTCTTCAAACCAATTTGGGGCAAGAAGCTCACTTTCCGAGAGAAGAGGCAGACCAGAGCATTACCAGTATTTCCAACATGCACAGATGGGATCCTTACTATCGTTGTTTTAAACCAGCGACTAAGTCTTCCTTTCTCTCTTGGAAGTAACCTTGGAGTACGTTGTTACGGATAAAACAGCAGCCAATAAACACAACCATCAAAAGGCTTACCTCAACTGCAAAAAGCCATGCGGGCAGAAAATAAGCGCAGAAAACACAACCAAAAAAAAAAAAAAGAAAGAAAAAAAGCAGACGCTGCGATGCTGTGTGCACTCTGCGCTGCGAAGGAGCGCAGCCTGCCTGCCACCAGCCCCTCGGGAGGGACTCAACCTATTTTCTCCAGCGCTAAATGTTTACTGAAGGCCAGAAAGCACAGCGCGCATCGCTGTGTTTCCGTCTCAGCACGTTAAGGAAAAAAAGAAAAAAAAAAAAGGAAGGAAAGAAAGAAAGAAAAAACACGCGCATGTCCTCCTCCCACGGGTTTCGGGACGGGCAGCACCGCGCAGCCCCCAGGGAAGCCGCGACCCCGGCGAGGCGCGGGCGGCGGGGACTCACCGACCTGACGAGGGGCCCCAGCTGCAGCAGGTGCAGCAGCAGCACCAGCGGCCGGTCGCGGCTCACGTCGCGGTGGATGAAGACCAGGCTGAGCTGCACCAGCGCGCAGGGCAGCAGGGCGAAGAGCAGCGTCAGCCACTGCCACATGCGGTCCCCCGCCGCCCGGTACGCGCCGCTCAGGCACAGCGCGGCCGCCGTCTCGGCCACGAAGAGGACGAGGGAGACGAGGACGGAGCCCGGGAATTTCATCGCCGCAGCCGCAGCCGCCCCGCGCCCCGGCCCCGGGCCGCCCAACCNNCTTGGCGGTGGGAGGCGGGCGTCGGTGGGCTGCAGAAGTGGCCTGGGGGGAGGGGGCAGGCGCGGAGACCTGCGCCTGGCAGGAGGTAACCCCGTGCGGCGGTGAAGGCTGGGGGCGAGTGGCTTGAGGGGACAGGAAAGGAGCTGCGAGTCCTGGTCACCCCCCGCGGGGCAGCTCCTTGGAAGCCCTCCTGACCAGGTCAGCGAACCCGCCGCCAGAGGCGCTCTGCTGCCGCTGTGCCAGATGGAACTCACCCGTGCTCGCCAGGTCTGCTGCCTTAAGCGTTCCTATCTCCACCAGGTCCAAAGCCCTGCCTGTGACACCCGCTGCGCAGCTGGCTGCTGACCAGCGGCATTTGTCTGCTCATCCCCCAGCCTTTCCCCTTCACCAGCAGGAGCCAGGAGGCCACCCCATGCCCTTTCCCCTCACCACCAGAGCTCTGCAGTCTTTCGAGATCAGCTTATGGTCACCCTGGCAGTATCCCTGATGCCCACATGGATGAGCTGTCTCCCCACAACACCCTGAACCTGAGCGCCTGGCAAGACACAAAGCTCCTGAGACATCAAGATGGGCTGGCAGATGGTGCCCGCATCCTGCACAGAGGGCAGCCTTCAATCACTGCCGCTTCCCTCTGCCTCTTGGTGCAGACACTTGGTCCATGCCCAGCTGGCTCTGACGCCTCCCCTCTGAGCTCTTGTTTCTCCTTGCTGGTTCCCAGGCAATTGCAGATCTGCTTGTGGAGATCAGCTAGAAACCTGAGACCTAACGGGAGTACCCAGGAAAGGCAAGATGTGGAGTCTGAGGTGCTTTTGGCCTACCAATAGGATAACATGGCTATTTTTGCATGCCAGCTAATATACTTTAATGCTACTTAGGTTACCACCAGATTTATAGAAAAAGTGCCAAAAATTTTTTGGGGACATTTGTTGAAGTGCCTTTGCACTGGCAAATCTGGAGTCCCATCACTCGCCTCTGGTTGAGCTCAGCTGATGATGGCAAAGGGGAAACCTTGTTACGGGTGAGCCTCGGTGATTTCAATGCTCAAATGCACTCCAGTGGGAATGGAGGAGTTCTCTGGAGAGGGCACATATACTGGGGTATAAGCAGGCTGAAAATAAAGAGCTAAGTGGCAAGCTTTAACCTACAGGCCGAAAGCAGCCTGTCTTCTGTTATCTCCTGTGACTCTAGCATGGGATAGTTCAGCTGAATCACTGTATGCAGCCTGGATGTTTACTGAATCCTCACGTGAATGATTTTACCTTTGATAACATAGTACTGCTGAAAGCCCTGCAGCCCTGAGTCACTGCTGCTCCAGAAAAAAAAGTTGCTGGTGCTATGGAAGATAAGGAACTAACAAATCCAACGCAAAATCATACTGTTTAAGGTTGGGCTTTTATTTAAGGCAAAATATAATCACAGCTTTAATATTAATATTATGGATATACACAGTTTGTTCTGCCACTATGAAGCTTAGTATTATCACTGCTTTTAAAAAGCTATAAAATCTATTTTCTGTCATAATCTACAATACAAAACTAATACAATAAACACATTCTGAAAGATCACAGTGTTTAAAACAGTAGAAGAGCAGGGGTCCTGCTTTTAAACAATAAGGTGCATTTCTACAGAATCAAATCATCTTGATTCTAAAGGGACTGTACCACAGTATGGCTGCGAATGGCTATTACACTGAGGCATGAATCTAGGGTGCAGCATGTACTCAAGAAATCAACACTGTATGCTGGAATATATTGAATAGTCAAGCGTCACCAGCACAAACTAGACATGAAATAACACCCTTTATTAGTAATGCCATTTAAGTTCCCTGTACTTTTTATTGGTATTGGCATTCATGCATATTGCAGACATACTGAGCAAAAATGGGTGTAAAACTGCTATCAGATAGGGCCCTGCATATGCAAGCACCTGTGCTTTCCTCTTATCATATGAACAAGTCTCACTAATCCCACAGGACTTGTGCTGAGAAAAGCTTGCAGGTTTAGTGCCTAGAATGATGCAGTTTTACCCGTTTCACACACAGGGAAGGACCTTGCATGCCTGAAATCAAATGGAGATTCACCATTGAGATCAGTGGGTCGCATATCTGGCCCCTAAAATGAGAGCACGAGGCCAAATCAGTGCCAAAATTAGAACATTGTTAGAAATCTTTCTTCTCTCATGTGGTCACAGTAATGATGACAAAAGCAGAGCTCAATTTCAAGTCAGACAGTCTTTCTCTTCTATATGAAGCAGAAATAAATATTCAAATAGGATTTGTTTTCTGTTCACTACAGGATATAATTAACTTCAGGACTTCTACATAAAATTTTCTGGTAGTATGCATGAACCATAGAATCACAGAGTCGTAGAATGGTTTGGGTTGGAAGGGACCTTAAAGACCATCTGGTTCCAACCCCCCTGCCATGGGCAGGGACACCTTCCACTAGACCAGGTTGCCCCATCCAACCTGGGTATGTATAGTCATGCAGTGCTGTTGAAGAATATCACTACATTATAAAAGATCTTTTATTCAAGTATCGTTTTACCATTAGGTAAAATAAGTTGTTAATGAATTTTCTGCCACTTTAATTGGTATTGCTGTGCTTGACCTAAATGCCTCCACCTTCTCTTTGAGTCATGCAATGGACAAAGTCAAGGGACTTCCTTGCCCATATTACAGATAAATGCAGCTTTATGTATTTTCAAACAGATTGCTATTTATGACTTTTTTTCGGAGCATGATGTAAAGTTTTAAATATATGGAGTATTGGACCAACAGTGACATCCCTGACAGCATAAATAAATCAGAAAATTTAACAGATGAAAGACAGGTCAAACAGTTTGTGCATGTTGGCTTTCTGGATATTTTTTTTTTACTGTCTAAGCATTGATAGTGTACATCACTTTTATTCCATTAAATGATAGGAGTAGGCAGTAGGTTCAGCTACAGGCAATTCATTCAGATTTTTTTTCAATATGTGATGACTTTGCTATAATGGCAATGAAGTGTTCAAGGCAGCTATAACCTGTTAAGTACAGTGCATACTGTACCACAGCAAACTGTGCTATTCTCTTGGAAAATGCCTATTCACATCTCTAAATTGCTGTATTGTTTTGTGGACCCTGAGCATTTTGGGGTTATGGCTTTGAAGTATGTTGTTCCATCGGTAGTGTGATTTTTGGTCATTTTCTTATTTATTTTTAATTTAGCTTTATGCTGCTTCCTATGTAATCCAGGATATCTCCATATAAACTCAGAGCAATCTGAAGTGTGCTGTTAGCCAACAATTGCTCATCTGTGTCGTTCTTCACAGGAAGATTATGCTTGAAAACCCACAGAGCAATTCTTACTCCTGAAATACCAGTCTTCCTACAGATTAGAATATGCACTCATGTCAGTGAATATTCAATATATGTAGGAGAAGATTACTGCACCTGAGATTTATTTGGCAAACCTCAGAGATATGCTCTGTCCATGGATGTTATAGGACATAATTTCAAAACGAGTAACAAGGATATATTCTCAGAATGCATGCATATGCTAAAATAGTTTGCTGTTTGCATAAAACATGCAGTATGTTGGCAGATGCTATAACTGTATATGCAGATAATGCTTTAAGTACAAAAAATTGATTGCTTACGAAAGTTTCCATTTGCACACATTGCACATGTACATTTCTGAATACATCAGATACCTGCATTTATTTTTTCTACAGGATTTTAAAAACTAAATATTCTTATCAGATTGTCTGCATGTCCATATAATTATTATTAGAACACCAACGTGGCATTACTCAGTTCCACAGAGTAGCGATGAGGGTGACCACTTTACTTGCATTCATTTGTGTATATTTCCCAGCACTATTTAAATGTGTATTTTGGGATGTTCAGCTATTTCACTTGTTTCTGATTGTCTTAGTAGAATTGAGATACTAGAGAAGTGAATATGCCCCCTAGAAAGTCTCCCTTTTGTTTTATTTAATGATGCATATCATCAGTGACAGTTATTTTACAATATGAGTTTTCCTTAGCAGTTGGGAAACGGCTGAGCCAGTGAGAAGACACCACTTGGGAGTGTAAAAATAATGTAATGCAAATAGGTGGAACACACCTCTTCAGCAAAATTAATCGATCTTACTTTCAAGAACAAAAGATCGTGGCTGCTTGTTCAGCCTTCCAACGTCATTCATAGACTGGGAAAGAGAGGCGGGGAAACCGAAGGAAACAATGCAAACAAAGCAGATACTGAAAGCAGTGGCACAAAACAAAAACGTTATCATGCTGGGTAGTTGTAATGGCAGGAAAACATTAAGATATATTTGTTAGAACTGTACTGGTGCTGAAACGGATTGCATGTGGCTCTATGAATCCTAAGAGCACTAAATCTTGACATCACAGATCTAGTTTCCCTCAAAATTATTCTATGACAGTGATCTATGGATGACCTACCAAAAGTCATGAATAGTATATAGCTCCTTAAACTGGTTTGTAATCTACAGCTTTACTCACAAACAGCACCACACAAACACAGGTACGTCACTAATAAGCACCAATACCCACGCAATGCAGCCTCTTTGCTGTAACAGCATAATCAGAAATACTATTATATCGCTTGAATTCCTATTGCCTACACTTTAGAAACTTAACACAGTAGAGAGACTAATGTGCAAATGTAACTTGGTAACTTGTGTTTTACACTTTGAAAGAGGCTTCTCAAGTTTCTGGTATCACAGTCTTTTGTCACAGCAGCATGGCAGAGTCTGTTCAGAAATACAAATTTTCAGTCTATTAGGCTTGGTTCTGGAGCAGGAGGAAATAGCATCCAGCTGAGAAAATCTAGCAAAGGACACATAATTGATTTCCTCGAGCAGTAAGAAGGGAACACAGAGGACCTTATTTTTTTTATCACACTAAAAAGTGCTGATGGCTCTACTCAGGTTGCTTTCCTGTCCATATCTTAAATGCAACAAATAAAGGTTGCAACAGCATATATGTAAAATAGTTAAAAGGAAAAAAAAAAAAAGCAGTTAGAAGATTAAGAGTAGGAGAAAGATGAAAAACCATGCCCATTTAATGACTGGGATTTTCAGAAGAACCCTGGGGTATACCGACACTGTGTTCAGAAGCTGTGGCTACAGCACATCCCTTAACCCAACTAGGTTAGGTAAGGAAAGCAACAAAGCTGTAAGAATGAGCTGAAACGGCCATGTATGATGCAACAGATGAGTAATTATGTTCCAAGATTTTACAAGATGTATCCCACGAGACTAGAAGTTTATGTTACTATTATTTGTATCTTAAGCGTTAGTAAGCACAATTCTGTGTGTTGCTCTTGGTGACATCAGTGCTGAACTCACATAACTTGCACAGAGATATTTGGGACCTAGATTTTGAAAACTGGGTGGTTGCATGGGTCTTCTCATAGCTGAATGGCCTAACTCTTATCAAATGAGTATTTTCTTTCTCATAGGATTAGTATCGAATGAAGCCTAACACATGCTTCATATATGGAGAAGGGTTGCAGACACAGATCATTTGCTGGTGCTGCAGGAAACAGCGCAGAGCAGATCGGAATCTTCTCTGAATCTAAATCAGCAGGAATTAAATCTACAAAGAGACATGGAGGGAACACCACCAGAAAACCGACACCGAGTTCTGATAGATTTTCTGCCATTTATGAAGAATTACATTAAAAGATAAATGACCCTTGGAAGTTAAGCATAATAAAATGGAGCAATTTTATCTACTACTGTTATGGCAAATTTTAATATATATGTGGTATATGTTACAGTATCAGCATTTGTGACTTGGTCAGGGACAAAATTACTGTATTTATTTGTTGTACTCTAGATTTATTGAGATTTTGGCAAAGATTTTCTTCTTCAAGCATCTCCTGAGGAAAAAAAAAAACTAACTGGATGCAATTAAATGCTTTGGCATAGTGATAATTAACAAGTAGGCACTGGGGACTAAATGAAAAGGTCATGATTACTGTGCTGATAGGCATAGATTCTGTTAAGGCTTAAGTTTTTTTTTTTTTTGACTATGTAGTTATCAGAACACTAGACCTTTTTGTTTTATGTTTGCATCTGTAAATAAAATGATTGGCAATAAATGTAGGATTACAACAGCTTGAGCCAGATTGTGGCAGAACCCATTTCTCTGTCTTACAATAAGACAGAATACAATTACAATATCTGTCTAAATGCTCTGGCACAAATGCTACTTACATGTTTTAGCTGAGTGCCACTACCCTGCACTACAAATTGAGACTGACAAGTTGTTGATCACAGGGAAAAAGTGGACAGGCCAAGCGTTACCTTCCTTAATCATTTGGAAAGGATGGAGCCATTTAAAAAGGTTCCAGTTAGGAAACAGATTAGCCATGTGCATTACAGTAAGCAACTAGAGAAGAATCCTAATGGGCTTAGGATCTGCCCTACTGAAAATGGACTTTGCTCTGATCTAACAGGTGCACTTAAACATGGCTGGGCAGAGCATGTGGACTTTCCTTTCACTTCTTGTTTTAGCCTCACATTGAGCCTTCCTATTAAATACATACTCCTACGTGTACACATCTCACTGCTCACAGTGATGAAGTAAGTGACATTAATGGCTTTCTTAAAAGACCTTTTATCCCACAAAAAATAAACCCATAACAACTGTATATTGCATTTTAACATTCATCAAAAGATTCCCAAATACATGATATGCAGACAGGGAACTGCATTGCTTTACTCACCAATGAAATATGGTTATTTCTATGATTAAGTAATTAATTAGAGCTGCACAATGCAAGACAAATGGCAGAAATCCTAACCTGCAGCTCATAATAATGCAAGTCATCTTATTAAACTAAGAGTGGCATGAGTAGGAATGGGATTACTATATTAAAATGTGGAAGGATTGCAAGACTTGGCTCCATCTTATAGCCTGATCAAGGCCCACTGAAATCAAATTGGAATTTTAAGTTCCTAACGCCATTAGGCATTAAAAATAAAGAAATTGTAACCTCTTCCAGCAGAGAATGCAGGAAGGGATACTGCAATGTCTGGCAGTGCACACAGGTCAGTTTTTTCACTCTAATTGCAATTTTTGACATACTGGCCTTCTCAATATGTCTTTAAAGGTAATTGCGTTACATTATTCCCATATAAATAAAAATAAATAAAAATAGTAAATATTTTTAAATATAGGTATTATTTTTATAGTTTTTTTAGTACCAATTATATTAGCATTTTCTTTAGCTTTTAATTATCATATCTCATATATAATACATATAAAACAGGTTATAACTGCAACCTTAAGTGCTAGTGCAACTACTGTTGACGAAACCATTTATTTCTATAGCTATGAATCATTTGGGCATATGTATTATTTTGTTAGCCAGGAGAAGAAACAATTTTGAGTTTTGTTATCAGGTTCTTCTTAAGCTCAGTATGTCATCAAGGGTTTGTGTTCAGTTTGCAGGGTTTGTAATGAACAATTCATCAGGAAAACAGTTTTTCCGTCCTCTGAACTATGTATGTTATTGTTCAAAATGCTGCTATAGGTAATTAATTTTTAAAGGAAGTTTTTGTATCACTGAACAATACCTATCTAGCAATGCTGTACTGTGATGGAAGCATCTGCCCGCTGTGTCTTTGCTATATAACTTTCTGATCCAAGTCTCCTCCGTGGCTCCACTCATCTTCCCTGTGAAAGGGAAGGTACTGATGAGTGACACTGTTAGGGTAAATCAGTAAGGAGACCAACTCGTCACCACAGACTGAGCTCTGAAAAGAAGGGTCAAATTCAGTTCTCATTTACATACATGAAACCTCACTCGCTGAAATAAACCCATGAAACTGCAGGCTGATTAAACAGCTATCTACATAACTATCATTATATGCATATGAAGATGAAAGAGCTCCAAGATACAGGTATTCTAATACATGGTACTAGTACTAGTAAATGTGGTTTAGGTAGAAAATCCCAGATTTTGCCTCTGTGCAGCGTAGTGACAGGTCTACAACACCCTCCCCGGTAACTGCGTCACTGCATAGAGACTTGCTTTTGTAGGTCTCATTTTGAAACATAGTGGATGTATCACTTTATTCTTGCACGTCCCTGTAATTCTAGCTTGCCTGTTCTATTCTCCCGTGTAACCACCAAATTAAAAGTTTAATAATGCCCCTTTCTCTCTCACTTGAATAATTAGATTTTAGTTATTACAGATGAATATCTACCTCACCAGATTCAATCACTTCCCCCCTTTTTTTACTGACCCATTTTTTTTGATCACATGCTTCCCTCCCAAAGTCCCAGTGTATTTACTCTTTCACCTGACTCTCAGCTACATTAAGGCTAGCATTAGTGGTACCACTGGCTTGTTTTGTAAATAGCCTCTCTTGACACACAAGTGAAACCGCAGGTGCCCTCTCCCGTTGCCATTTGGATGCAGCCCTGGAGAACATTATTCTCTAGACAAAGACACTGAAGAGAGGAAATTCGGCTTGGTTGGGTTGCAGCAAGTCAGTCAGGAAACACACAGTTCCCGAGAAGCCTTCATACAGACTATAGACACTTTCTAATGCCCGGGAACCAGCCTTAAATTCTTCTGTAAATAGGAACTCTGCAAACCTAAGAAACAGGAAAAAAAAAAAAAAGGAGTTTATTATTATTTGGTGTGCCTGTATGTCTACTTCTTTGTTGTTTGAAAGCACCTTTTTAATAACATTCAACAATTAAAAGATAGAATGTTTGTTATTTAACCTTATCTGAAGAGTTTACACTACCTGATTTCCACACTAAACTCAGGTCCATTAGCTCTAGAAGACCCAAATCTTTGTGATCTGTATATGTGTTATGCTTCTTTGAGAGCTACAAACTTTTCTGATTTTTATAATGCATATCATTAAACAAATACTTTTTCATAACTTTTATATTAGTTGTTATTTCAGCACAGGACTCAAGCAAGGTTTTGCATTGACACAACAAATTCTGTAAAGCTGAATTTGAATTAAACAAACTCCAAAGAACCTGGCTGACAATAAGTCACCCTTATTACTATACCATTTGATTTCATTAAGGAAAACAGTAACAAACACTGACTGCTATCATTTTAAACATGTACAGTGAATCATGGAAATATAAATCAAAGATAACTGCAGCACTGTGGTAGAATTCTCAATGGGCCATGTGTTCCTGCGTCAGACCGAACTGGAATTGACTCCACCAGGTAAGCTGGATAGCACAACGCCAAACGGGCTAAAGCTGGGAATGATAACTTAAAAAATTGTAAAATACACAACAAAGCAAGTCCTGTACTTATTTTCCACTTTTAGAAGTAAGGGATAGTGCTAAATGCTCTGAAAATCAGAACAAATCAATTTAATGAACAGTTTCTCATTCCACTCTGCTGTTGGACTTTGGTACGCAGCATGGCTGGTTTCTGACCTCACGCCAGGACGAGGTCTGGATGTGGCCCTTCCTTCCCACCTGCCCAGTTTTCCCTCTGCAGGAATCCTGGGCCGTGGGCAGCGGGGGAGCCGCGTGAACTCAGCCACCTCTCCTGCTGCAGGCAGCCCGCAGGGCGCACGCACCCCGAGCGTGAGTTGCACCCGAGGCTTAAACACTCACGGTACGTCAGAGGGCTGGGATCGCAGGCCCTGAGCAGGCCCCCGCTTTATGAATGTTCTTGAGGCTTCCTGGTACTACCCTGAACCCAGACAGGTAGGAATGCTAACCTTTGTGCCCTGTAGATGTATTTTGAGTTTCCGGTGAGCCTGTACAGCAGCAGGAACACATAAGCACTGCCGGCCACTCCATGGCATATTCCAGGTCCCTTCTTCAACAGGCCTTTCTGCCAAGTTAGCTCTCCGCAGCGGATACAAGTGTCCAGATACTGAGGCTTCTTGGAAACCAGGTAAGCTTTGGCAAACAGATACGCAATGCCTAGGAAAACGGCAATGAAAATAGTCTTTTGTAATAAGTAGGTCAAGGCTTTCATAGAACGCATAACAAAACAATATATAAATACATAGTAGACTGACACGTAATAAACCTGCAGTCTCTTGCTCTACACATGTCGATGTTACATGTCTGCATATGGAGGGGAGAGTATCTGCATGCTAAAAAGCATATGGTAAGATGCACTTATGCACCCCCTGTGACAACATCGTTTTCAATCTTTTCAATGCAGTACTTAATTTCAGGTTTTACTCTAATATTCCCAGTCCTTCACCAATTTAAAACAGTAGTCACATTTCTGTCTTTAAAATAGTAAACTCTCAGCACTGTCTTCTACTCATTTCAAATCCCCATTCGCCTCACCTGACAGAAACACAAGGACACGCAAGACGGGTAACATAATTTCTTGCATTGGCAACAGATACAAATTTTCACTGAATGAGAAAAGAAACTTGTCTTCTTTTCAGTAGGGCACACGCTCCTTTATTCTAGCTCATTCATGAATACTAACTTCTATAACAGCTTATTTTTGAGGGGATTCAAATAAATTAATCATAATCTTCAACAGAGCATTGCACTGCTCAGTTCATGGTAAACTTAACGCATATGACATATAACCAAATCAAGTGCCTAAGGGAGTATTTTGAATAGCTCACTCGTGGTCTGAATATAATACACACTAAAGTAGCTGCAAAGTGTTCTTGTAAGCTACATGTGCTTTATTACCCATGAACAGTGATGGGATACAGGATTTTCTGGGAAAGAACAATAGCAATTAATGAATTTAGATGTCTCTAAATGTCTTCTAAAATAACTTCTTTATGCCCTTTGGGATTTTGTCACCTTAGTTGAGTCTAATTGCATGTCTCCACTAATAGTTAAACCCAAGTCAAAGTCTCAAGATACTGAAACAAAGAGGGCATCTTCTCTGCAGATTTCATCACTAGGCCAGCCAAGCCATAGAAGTCACTTTTTCCTCTTAAAAATAAAAAAGGGTTCATAAGCAAAAGCTGTTTTCATGTCACTTCATTAGAGTGCAAGAGCAAGAAACTTGTTCCTTAATCATACCAACAAAAAGATAATGCATCAGCAGAAAGCACATTTGAGGGATATTAATTATGATGTACTTTTTGTAATTTAAACAGAACACCTTTAAAAGCAATGCCTTAATGCTTATGGCCATTCTTGAATAGAAGTCAGCTTCTCTGTAACCTTTGAGGTTCATGTTACAAAACCAATAGGACTGGTCAGCAACAAAATTCTGCCTGGGGGTGAAAGAGCAATTTCAACATACAGTGTTAATTGCCAAAATTGCTAGGGTATAGGACTAGATTCTGAACTGACAAACATCAGCCTTAACTCATGAACCCAAACTAAATATTCTCTTTCTCTCTTAAAAATTGTTGCACAGGCTTAACCTTTGATTCTGATGAGGGGGAAAAAAGCTCTTCTGAATGCCTTCCCCAGACTCACATATGTGCCTGTATGTGTTCTTTTGCGTACAATTTCTCTGTCCAGCCACATGCTGTCTTTGGTCTGAGCTGTACCATTCTTTGACGCCTTGTCACAAAAGGGAGCGAGAGTGTAAAACACATGGATCAGGCCTTTTCCTGCATGGCAGTACTCAGCATTACAACCAGATCCCCAGAACTCTTCCAGCTACGATCACATACTTTAAAATAAAGTAGGAAATATGACTATCCTTCCAGCTGCTTCAGCAATAAATAAAACACTCTTAACTGCAAGAAAAAGAATAAATAGTTCACCTGCATCTCATAAAATGTCAAAATCAGTGAAATTTAACCTTAGATTATCTTCTTCAGGGAATCACCTAATGTGGAAAAACAATGTGATCAGCATCTGGCTATGCATAGCATCAATGGGAAAAGAACCTGGAGCTCCATGACACCAGTGAACAAGCTCATTCTCCCTCTCGATCGTCTCCCCCAGCTCAGGAGGCCAGTTGCAGTTCTGTTCTTGGTCCATGAGAAAATCGACGCTCTGCCACACAAGCTCCTGATCTGCTGGCTGCAGGTACTCGTAATAGGAAAGTAACATCTGAAGGATTGATGAAAGCCCATGTGCTGCACCTGTAAAAAACACCAGCAGACAAAACGAGAGGGTAGGTTTAGGTCCCAACTCCATCCCCCTTGGATCTTTCCTTTGGAACTGATTGTCATGTCAAGCGCATGGCTCTTTGGTCTTCTTTATGCATATTACAACAGTGCTTGGAATGAAAGCATTTCAGGTGCATGACACCGTAATTTGTTACTGCTTCTGCCTTTTCCAGTTCCCCAAGCTAAGGAAAAATATGTATGAATTTTGTCTGCTCTCTCTCTGGTATGACTGAAATTCCATGCATGAAGTTAAACTGAACATTAACTGAGAACTGTTTCAAGATGTTATTTTTCTTGACATAGCACTGAATCTGAACCATTGTTCTGAAGTCTCTGTTGAACCCAAATTGAAACTGGACCACAAAAGGTATTGCCAGTTACTGAACGAGAGTATCATTCAGCTAAAACCTGAAGTTCAGTGCAAGAATTGGCTGCACCTGCCAGAGTCTATGGAGCAGTATCGCTCTGTGACTTCTCCATCTGCTCCCCTGCCACAGAACTCACTGACACCTGCAAACCAGTCTCATGTTTTCTGCACCATAACACTGCGCCTTGAGGACCCCACTGGCGACCTGCTCAAACGTCTTTTCACCACTGCTTCAGATGAGCTCCAACTAAGCTGCTCATGATGGGCGGGATCTGACCTTACACTTGAGTTGCGTTGCAATCGCCAGAAACGCTCTACAAGTCCCTGCTTGGAAGCGTCAGCTTACAAAGTACCTCCCCTGACACTTCTCTCCAGTAATCTTCTCCACATAGGCATGGGCACCAGCACCTCTCCCTTCCTCCACCTGCCAAGGGCTGATGTACCAGGGCAGGAAGGAGGGAATGAAGCCGCTCTCTGCCGCTGCACAGGCATCTCTTGCACTCCCTAGCGCTAGAATCAGTCCTTCCCCCTCGCTCCTCAATCCCATGCAGCAGGTTTGGGAAGCTTGATATAAGCTGTGACGCTTGCAGAAGCTGCAATTGCTGCTGGGGTGCAGGAGCTGGGGGATGGGTATGTTAGAGCCCTTCCTTGGCTTGAGGATGGCTGCAGGCGCACTCTTACTGTGCTGTTCGAGTATTTGTTGCTACATTTTTTTCCAACTGGAGCTGATTGTGCCCTGTTAAAACAGTTGATGTACCTGCAGAGGAATAATCTCATTCCCAGGTAGGCCCAAACTGGAACCAGACTGAAAAGTTTAAAGGTTCAATCATCCTATTTTAGAATAATGAAAATTAAATGCTTTTTTTTTTCACAGACTCAGGAATAAGCAGTTGATAGCTACAAACACTACTTTTAGGAAAGGAAAAGGTCCCAGCTCAGTCAGAAGAAATCCCACACCGTACCCTTTACATTGTTTATTTCTGAATCACCTACTGGCTCAGCATCTATGCACTGCATACACTACACAGGTAAAACACTTGGTGTGTTTTACTCACCAAGATACTCTGTGCCATAGTAGGAATACATGAGTGGGAACGGTTTCCTCTTCTTCACTGCATACTGCTTTCCTGATTCCAATATGGCCAGGCAAATCGATTTTATTTGTGCTGGGGTCAGCACCTAAACAGAAACATCAAAACAAACACCAAGTCTATTATAATAATTTTGGTTTTTAGACATTTTTCAGAACTCTGCTTTTTTCCTGGTGCACAAGACAAAGTACTGCCTTTAATCTTATGAGCGTGCTGTAATATACATTCCTATTAAGAGCTCCTTACATGGCACAGTAAATTTACGTAATGATTCTCAAAAACAGAGTTTGATCCCATCTCAGGAAAGCGAATGTCAAATCTTGGATGCACAGATGAGGTGAAAAGAGGCCCACTAAGAGCCTTCCTTTCCCAGAGATACTTCAGCCCGATGGAAGCAGACAGCAAGCACCAGGCAAGCTGTGGAACAACAGCCTCGAGACTGGAGGAAGGGACAGGATGAGACAAAGGAAAATGGACCTAGAGAAGAAGTAAATGTTACAGGCTTTATTGGGACATACAGAGCAAGATAGATTTTTCTTCAACCAAGATAAAAAAAGAGGAAGCAGGGAAGAGGTTATTAAACTTTATTGAAAATCAACACTACATATGTGGGTTCAGAAACATCTTACTAAAGAATCAGCCCTTCTTACTTCACAGAAATGCTAAAAAAAATGAAGTGCAAGAGATTTCTATGAAGAGAGGCCAGCTATGTTCACAGGACTTTGTCATCATGAACAGGTCAACACTGCCTTTGTTTTAATGGAGTGCTAAGAAATGACTAATGCCTCACTCTTAGGTGTTTCAAAAGTAAATAGGATTGACAAAACTTATATTCCACTAGACATGAACTTTCTCAAATTACTGACCTGAGGTATTCAGTAAGGAACCTGTTTTACAGCTTTTAACTACAGCTCTAATGATACGCAATTCACTGCATCATTTGTAAGTTCCTCTGTTCCACTTCTGCACATATTGACCAGTACCTAGGTCATTAAAATAATTTATCTGAAGTAGTGTTTTGTCTTTAGCGGAAAGCCTGCATGGCAGCCATGTTTTGCAAAAATACATTTCAACTTATGAAAAGAGAACTGGGAAAGAAGAAAAAGTAAAGTGAAGCAAAAAAAAAAAAAAAAAAAGAACAGAAAAAGGCTGTAGAAATAGCCTTGGCAAGATAGATAATAATCCTAAAACTAACTGGAATATCAAGATAATGTCTTTAAAATGTTTCTGAACATTTGTGCTTTTGCTGTAATTTGTATTATCAGAGGACTTACAATTCCTTCTTTAAGTTTAAAAAATGCTGTTTGCATTAAGTTTGGAGGTAACATTTGTTATAAACTATATACTCTTGTTTGTCAAGTAAAAGATGCTATGGATAATTAATGTCACTTAGAACCTGACTGAAAAATCTTGTTTGTCTTACTTTACTCCCTGGTAACAAAGCTTTTTACTACTGCTACTCCAATGAATTTGTACAACCTGGAGAACAACCTAGTTCTGATCTTGATTAGTGTTCTTTAATGTTACTGCAGTAGAAGTAAATAAGCTGTTAACATCTGGAGACTTCACTCATTTCCAGTCATTTTAAGATTAATTGTTTCAGCTTCACTGAACTTAATAACGACTTAAATCCTAAGCAAATGAGCAGATCACAGACATGGTGAGACACACTGCACTCTCTCCAGAGCTCTGATTTATAGTCTTGCAGTTTGGGACCTAATTCTCCAAATCCTATACTTGTAAAAGGATTAGTAAGGTAACCCTTGAAAAATAAAAGCAAAGGTTAAGATCTCCTTGTTGTAATTCTGGAAGGCTGATTAGCAAAATCATGATCAGTTTATTTTCTATACGCAATGGTTCCTTTACTTAATAGATGAACTGGATTTCAATATAAATCATGTTTTGATCAACTTATTTTTATGTTCAGCACATTTAATTTTTAAATTTAACTAATGGCAATTTCAAAATGCTGACTGTGCTTTTTAAATTGATTTCTACTTCTACCCAAATCCAGGCTTGCACAACACTGCTTAAAGAAGTATCAGCTAGTAAGAAAAAAATTGTTCACCATTTTTTAGTATAAATTAAGTATAAAAAGCAGAATGCTTAAGCACTATGATTACCTACGTGTATACACAGTATACCCTTTTGGCTGGCATAATGAAATTATGTCAGCTAATGAATATCACTTCTTTTTTCAGAATGGAAAAAAAAGCCCACATGCAAAGCCAGATGAAAACTGACTATTTAAAATCATGATTAGAATGGACGATGGAAACCAACCCATCCTGAGGCACATCCCCACTACCGAAGAGAAAAGGGAGAAGAGAGTAAGCTGTATATCTTGGAAGCAACCTTCTGCCTCTGGCCACTCAGACTGGCCTGTAAGCATGAGCCAGGTAGGAGATGTGTACTAAGAGCTAAATAAGAAGGACTTGGTGTTGACCCCAATTACCTCTACCCAGGCACCTCAATCCACAGTCAGTGTAGGGCTGCTGGTTTTCAAAACACTTTGTATTTGTATTTGTTCCTTATTCTAGGAAATGATTCACTGAGAACAGAGACTCTCATCGTAATTATTAGTGGCCTTTCAAAGCTTTAATGATCCGATATCACATTTAAGATCTCCATTGGCATGCCACATCTTATTTCAACCAAATCTGTGGTAAAAGCTCCTCAAGAGTTCTTTCATCTTGCCAAGAAATAAAAACTATGCGTAGTCTCTGTATGCTCCATCACAGCGTCTTTAAAAACAGCTAAAACCATATCACCAAAATGCCAATCACAGAACACACTAATCATAACCACAGGTGGTTTGAACTGTGATGCCACAAAGTTCATTTTCATTTCAGTGTAGTCACAATGCCTACTTGCCCCTGGGAATTATTGAAGCAATATGTTTAATTAGAGACAGCAAAGAAATAGACTGATCATCCCAAAGTCTTTAAAAGATAAATTTCATATTGCTATCCCATCCTCTGGCAAAATCTGTACGATGCTTGTCATGGTTTTGGCTGGGATAGAGTTAAAATCTCTTTGTAGAAGTTCACACAATGCTGTGTTTTGGATTTTTTGATGAAGATAATGGTGATGTTTTCAGTTGCTGCAGAGCAGTGTTTACACAGAGCCAAGGACTTTCCAGCTCCTCGTATTGCCTTGCCAGCGAGGAGGCTGGGGGTGCTCAAGGAGCTGGGAGGGGACAGGACCAGGACAGCTGACCCAGACTGACCAAAGGGATGTCCCATACCATATGGCGTCATGCTGAACAATAAAACTGGGGGGCTGGCCGGGGAAAAGGGGTGCTGCTGCTCGGGAACAGGCTGGGCATCAGTCAGCGGGTGGTGAGCAATTGCATCGTGCATTGCATTGTGTGCACTTGCTTTGTATATTCTTTTACTATCGTCATGATGATTATTATTATCATTATTATTATTATCATTATTTTCCCTTTCTTTTCTGTCCTATTAAACTGTCTTTATCTCAACCCACGAGTTTTTTTTTCTTTTTCACAATTCTCTCCCCCATCCCACTGGTTTGGGGGTGGGGGGAGAGTGAGCGAACGGCTGTGTGGTGCTGAGCTGCCTGCCGGGTTAAACCACAACAATGCTTTAATGAAGAATAAAGCCAATATGAGAATCTGCTGCCCAGAAAAAAATTTCATGCACATATCAAGCTATCTCAAGCTAAATTTTTTATAAACTTTAATGTCATTTAATACAAGCTTGCTACAGAGTAGGTAAAATTATTCTTCCTTACGTCAGTACTCAGCCAGAAGACTACCGATGTTAAGATATATTGCTGGTGCTTTAATATTTCAGCTAACTCTTTTTGTATTTTTAAAGATATCACAACCTATCCTGTCACATTAGAAGTGTTCGTTTTAGTTTCCTCACTAGATCACCGTTTGAAATACATTTCCAAATGTATTCTACATTTCTCCTGCAATTTCCATAGTGATGGATTGGTGGAGTTCTTTATTTTCTGTTTTACATCATCGCACAGCGATGCTGTGTCCTGTTAAAAAACTGTTCCATTCACACTGGTGACAGCTGCATTCCCATATGTCTTTTACTTTAAGTACAACAGTTAAGCAGTACTATGATATTTGGTATTTGTACTGTATTGTCTATGCCTTGGAGCCCTACTTACAGTCACAAATGCTGCTGTGACCGCTTCTATAGTTTCTCCGCTTTTCTCTTGTGTCACCGCAGACAATATGCCTTCTTCCATTAAGGAATCCCACAGATATGTGAATTACTTAAGCCAGGCACTTTATTCAGTAAATGCCTGTTAAAAGTCAGCAAGGAAGGGCTATGTCTAGAACAATCACAAAATGTCATGTTTTTTTTGTTGTTAGAGGTCTTTTGCAACCTGAGTTTAGCTAGAAACAAATGATTTCACAACTCCATTTAATCTTCTAAGAGAGATTTACTAGCCCCACAAATGTGTTTCAAAAAACTGCAGACAGAAATCTTGACCTTGAGGATTAGGCAGAAAGAAGCAGCAGAACTAGCTTTTCAGTGCTTCTGATTGTAATAACATTTTCAGCACTTCATCATTCCTCTGAATGCTTGGTACAAACCATTCGGTTCATGATGTGCCTTTTGAAAAAACTATTACAGAAAACTGCATACTGTATTGAATGTATTTGAGAACTGAAAACTTTTAATTCACAGATCTGCATTTATTTTCTGTATTTTTTGTATTTTTTGTATGTATGTAATAGAAGGCATTACTGAATGCTATGCATCATTATATGCTTATAGATGCATCAGTACTTTTAGGAGGTAATTTGTACTCTTACACCATTGTGGAAAAACACTTCTATGCATGTAAAATTCTTTCAGTATGTATCTAACCCACCAAACCGCTGTCACACTTCTAAAAAGCCATTTACATGAATTTGATCATGTGCTTCTTCTGATGCTATAGAAAGTGTCAAAAATAAGCTGAAAAAACTGGGTCATTCTGAAAACAACCTAACAGGAGCTTTGCCACTAGTCTCATATTCCGGAAGCCCAGCAGAGGGAGCTTGTGAATTAGTTATAATACTCAAAAATGCTGTCCATAGATCCACGTTTCTAGCCAGCAGCACAGCTGACTCAAGCAGAAAGGTGCTGGAGACAACCTGGTACTTTAAGGACACCTTACTGCACTGCGTAATGTTTAAGTTCACTTCCTGAGCTCGACCTTTTTCTACCAAAGACAGGGCTTGGGATTGTTCAGGGACCTTTCCATGCAGTGTCACGGCCAGTTTTTTCTTTCAGGTGATGTTAACACCTGAAGCCATGAAAGAGTAGCGGGCACAAAGACACATGGGGCTGCCTCTCCATAGTGTTATTCCAGTCTGATTGATCCGCCTCTGCCGCGGCAAGGTGGGAAACCCAGCTCCAGCTTGTACAGCTGGCTGCATTCTGTAAAAGCAGCGTCAAGTGTGCTAAAAACCAAACCAAACCAAACCAAACCAAACCAAACTTTTTTTTTTTTAAATCTCCTGAAAACATTCTTTGAGGATTAAGATTAGTTCCTGAGGTACTAATGATACTGTTGCTAATGCTGCACATTTCATGCTGTCACATCATCATCAAAAGTACTTTCTAGAGAGCATACTTTCCCAAATTTCTTTTGTTAACACAACTGCATGACAGAGTGTGTAGACTCAGCACAACTACTAATATGATTTCAGTTCATTTCCAATGGTACTTGACTGCAATCTTGAGTTAAACAGACTTCCCTATAGATCCCATTGATGCTTATTTTTAACACGTCAATTTTCATTTCTTTGAGTCTTGTTCTTTTTCTCAGCAGCATGGAAACCACACTGTCAGTCCTATCCTGTTTTGTGGGTCACTAATCATGACTTCAGTCAGAAACGGAAGGGTGCATTTACTCCTGATGAATTAGATTATTGGTAAAGAAATTTCCGTAGGTCTCACTTGTCAGGACTATATAGCACTAAAACTATCAAATTTTGCAACTAAACCTCTCCTTTAGAAGGGGAAAAATTCAGACATGGCTGCAAATGAAGCGTTGCAAAAAAAGCATGACATACCATTGTTATTGTAGCTAGCAGGCTGCCTGGGAGCAGCTGGTGCTGCTACCCAGTTGGTCAAACGGAATGAGCATCGTTATTCATTGTGTCTCAAGGTACACATTGGAGAGAGTCAAGGAAAAATAGCAACCAACCTTTCCTCAAGCTCTCCCTATCCTGGGTCAATGAAAAGAGAGGGGAAGCATCAGTTTCTCTGGTTGTGCTCTGTTCCTCTTTCCTATCTCCCCCTCGATGACAGACCCCAACACCTCTCACTCAACTGCACCAGTGGCTGGCTGGATACAGCTAGCTACTTCTAACACAGCAGCTGTCCTAAATCTTGGGAAGGAGCAGGTTCCCATCACCCTGTTTACCTGAAGACACTAGGGAGGCACAGCACCCAGTTCTCTGTTGCTGGAGAACCGAAGCAGGAGGGATGCCAAGAAACCGATTTAAGAGTAGAGCAGTTCAGATAACCACCACAACTGAGCAGGTGTCAGCCCATCTATTGAGAGCTTAGGTGCTGTTCAGTGAACGTGGCTGCTCAACAGCAAAGACAACGTGGCACTGCTCAGGAATACAAGTCCCGCCATGGAAGCAGCGAGGTACCCCTGGGATGCGCTCCTGTGTTCGGGCTTTCATATGACAGCTCTTTTGTATTCTCAGATCAGCTGTCTGTACCCCAGCTGCACGTTCTGTCCTACCTAGTGGAGGGTTAGAGTTACCAGAGAGCACAGAGAGACAGCAACTTCATTTTAAGCATCTGTCCCTGGAATTGCACCTAAATTCAAGAGCATGAGTTAAAGAGAATGTTTAAAACCAGTAGAAGTGTAAGACTTACATAACTGAGAAACAACCCTAGCATTGCTTGGAGAGGCTTGTTTCTACATTACAGAATTCTGCCCAGACTTTTTTCAACAGACAAGTAAAATTGTGTTTTTTTTTTTCTTTTTCTTTTTCTCTTTATTATTAGTGTTCACCAGCTTCATAACGTGTGGCTGAGCACCCTCCTCCTGAAGGGAACGTGCAAAGAGGACAGAGCCAGGCCCTTTCCAGTGGTGTCCAGTGCCAGGACAAGAGGCAGTGGGCCTAGAACTGGAACACAGGAGGCTCCATCTGAACACCAGGCCAAAACAGATATATCAGTGGTGACTTCTCTGCCATCCAAATCCTTGTTTGGTGCTCCTGTGTGTCAATCACTCTTCCTCCAGACATCAGAGCAGTTTGTGACAGCTGCAAGTAAGTCAGAGATCAGTGCTCCACGGATACTGCTTTCCTTCCATCTATGCTCCCTGCACAGGTATTCACATCAAATCCTCTTCATTGGTGGGGAATTCTTTAGCTGTGTTTAGTCTCAGTCAGAAAGCACATCCGTACATGAGTCCTGTAATCATCTTATGCCAAAACTGCAGCACCGAGCTGTCATATCCTGATGGGGGGTCTATCCTTCTGCACTTGAGGTAAGTGTTCCTGACAATTACGCATTATGAGTATAAACATCTTCCAAGCTGGGCACCTTGCACTCAGGTTTGAGGAACAAGCTGTCCAGTGTGTTGTAGCTGTGCTGCCCCAGGATCCTATCCCATTTTTTACACTGGTAAGCAAAGAACATCTGCTCTACCCATGTATTTTGGATCAGCTTACTTCCCCTTAGCAGTGGGACTGCTGGTTCATTGGAAGTCAATCCATACCTTCATCTGTTCCACAGACATTTTGTGTTGTAACAGAGCTGTCCTGGTGCTTGAATTCCTTGATGCATTTAACCTATGCAGAGGCATAAGAACTCTGCCTGTGCTTCCAGCTCCAGAGCAGCCGGAGACAGGATTCATGAAACAGCCTTTCCAAAAGATTAAAGCATTGTAATGTGGATGAGAGAGCCTCCCCAAACACTGCAGTAACCTTGGCAGTGCCTCTTGTCTGCACTCAGAAATAAAGCAAGCCCAGTTTAATTGAGTGCTCCCATTTGCTATGGCAAATTAGGCAGACCTCTCCTTGGAAAAGAATTTTTTGGTGTTTGTACACATCTGCATGTCCATGAGATGGGCAGAACCTGATCTCAAGACACTCAGTAAGGGTTAATATTTTTCACTGGGAAGCTGACCTAAGCTTAGACCTCTACAAAATGAAAACAACAGCTACATCTAGAAACCAAACAAAGTTGATAAGCCATATTTTAAGACGTCCTGAAGGTCTCCAGAGAGAGCTGGACACTTCCATTCCTTCTTCCATTTATCTCGAAAGGAGAGTACTCAGAATCTTACAGGTAACTGATCTAATAAAATGCATAGTGTTTACTTCTGAGGAATATAAATGTGCAAAGAGAAATGTTCATGCCAAGACCTCCTAAGATTATGAATTGTACTGCTGACAAGTACATGAAGACATAGTTAATTTGAAGGTGCCACTAAACCTAGAAGTTAAATCAGGCAATGGAAAACATTCTGCAAGGGGAAAGAGGAAACAAGCACATTTCTGTTTCATCACCAAAATTTATACTCTGAGAAATTTAATGGGGAAATCTAGTTTTCTATGGGAAACTGGTAAGTTATGTGTAAAGTTCCTTCAAACTGATACTTGTTTAAGAAAAACAAAGGGACAACAGCATTGTGTATCACTTCCTACACCTGACTTTACTACTTTAGTGATCTCTCCCTGTAGAGGCTACGTGCTCTGTGGCTGGCTAGCTCCAGTGCTCTTCATCTCTGCTGGGAAGGGCCAGCTGGGTGCTGCACTGCAAAAGGTGCCACAAAAATGGTTGGCATAACTGGTCCTGGGAGAGAGGGGAAAGGAGTAAAGAGAGAGGGCGAGAGAGATACAAGAGTGAAAAAGCTCTGGGGTCCGACAGCCTCTGTTAACTAGCTGTGGCTGAAGGGGATGGTCTACACCCAACTTCAGCGAGGTACAGGCCCACAGTCAGCAGCTTGCATACGGCTTATTTAAAAGTTAAATATTTTTCTACTGCACCCTTCACCAAAGTATCTCTGTGGCCAAGTTACTGTATAGAACCTGTATGGTTGCACAACAACATACCTATTTCCAGGTTATCGTAAGTACAATTTTCATGCTGCAATTGTATACTTCATTAAAGCTTCACTAGTCTCAACAACATTAATTACATTGCTTATGTGAGATTGCTGAAAAGAGGAATTAAAACAAAAGATTACACTGGAAGAAACTATGTAATGCAATAAATAAAAACTACAGGATGGGGACAGAGAAAGATTGATAGCTAGTTCCTTGACGATCTCTCTAAAGATGTTCATAGTTCAATTCATCATAAGCAATCTGGTCATCTTAATCACTCAGGGTGATGGAGAAGGAAAAGAGGCTTTTCAGTCTCATGCAGTATTTTTTTTTTTCAGTTTGTCAAAGTCATTTAACCTATTAGATCATTCATATTGCTTTTAACATCGAAGTCCTCATGGACCTGAATGGGTCTCGACTTGGAGGATGTTACTCTTGGCAAGAAATGCTGGAGGTTTTACCAGTTCACCTATTGTCTATCACAGATAGAAAAATGGAGTAATTTCATGACCGCAGGAATGGAGTCCAATAACTCACTTAGCAACCAGGTCAATAAACTAGGGTTTCTATGCCATGTAATTAATCTTCTAAATCGTTGTTGTTCCATGTCTTACCAACAAAACCATTGGGCAGGCTCACAGTCTGTTGAGACTGATTATAATTTTGCCTTACGTAGCCTATAAAGACTGAGACTACAGGAATATGGCTTACTTGACAGAGTAAAATGCTGACCTTGCTTGCAGAAGGTGATTAGAGAAACCTAACATACAGCTGAGCAAACACCTAACTTTTCGAGGATTTGATCCTACTCTCCTTTTAGTCAGTTTGGAGGGAAGTGACTAGCAGGTGCATTCTTGTTCATTGCTCTACACCATTGTGGAGTGCATGACTTTTTTTGCAATAAAAGTATTTGTTTTTTTTTTTCCTTCACTTTTTCTTCAATTCAAGGCTGTGTACAATTTATGCCTCTGTTGAATAAAGCTACATGTATAAGTAGCAGTTCTCCCTGGAACAGTTTTGCTTTGTGTCAACAAATATTCTCAAGGAGATTGTTTCCTGTGACAAGCAGGACAATATATCTTCTTCCATATCTAAATGGAAGAGGCTTAAAAATTTCAGCCCAGGCATAAGTCACCACCTCACTGAAGTTAGAATTCCAAAAAATGGTTTGCATTTTTTGTTGAGGCAGAGCTTTACACTCTTGCTGTAAAGCTACTACAAATACTTTGTTTCAGGAACTAAAAACCTAGCAATAAAATGAAAAATTGCAGCTTATATATCCAGCATCAGAATGGATAAATAAACTGGACATTATACCTATCTGATCTCATTTTACATTCAGTTTAACAACAGGAATTCATTTGCCATTTGAGCTGTCACATTAGGCCATGGTTCACAGATGCAGCTAGGGTTGTAGTACACAGGTCAAATTTCCACTGTTTTCCGGGGGGAATTTTTTCTGTGTGACTATAGGATTGGGTCTGGAGTACACCTGTCAAAAATATTTCAGCGCTTTTCAACTAATCAAATATTACAAGTCAGCAACTGCACATCCAGTTAGTTATGAATATGAAGCATGCTGCTGGATATTACAACTTACCTGTTCCTCTTTTTTTTTTTTTTTTTTGGCTTCCTCAATAGTTTGTTTAGTGTTGTTTACATGGTTGCAACTCACAAAATATACTGGGTACATTCAAAATACAGGCAGACAGAGACTTTATTCTGTAAATTATTAAGCAGGCTTATGGTTTTGTTTTTGTTTTTGTTTTTTTTTTATGTTAAAGACACTGAATTCCTCATCTCTCATCATCATACAGTCCTCTTATCTTCCCCAGGCAACAATTCCCAGTCTATCTCCAATGCCTTTAGGCTTGCTTTCCAAATGTTTGGACGCCCTCCTTCTATACAAGTGAGCATACTTCACGCACAGGCTTAGTGAACGAAGAAAGAAAACAGATATGCCTCCTCAACTTCTCATGGCACAAGTGTCCAAAAAAAAAAAAAATCATGGGAGAGGCTAGTAGACCAGAGGACAGAGCTACTAAAGCCAAGCACTCCTTTTCATGCTCTTCTGCCCTAACCAAAACACTATTTTGCTCCCAACTCACAACCAATAGCACTCACTGCTAATGAATTCTGCTACAGACAGTAGCATTTGGCAAACTACCAATAGAAGACTTTATGGCTTGTTAATCTGCTAAATTTACACAGGTGATCTACAGAAGCACAGAAGAACACAATAATATTATTTTTTCACCTGTTTCAAATTAAGGTTCAAGAAGGAGAACATGGTTGCAGCCACAGTTAAAGGCTCCCAACTGCAATGCTTTCAATTTTTTTTTTTTATTATTTTTATTTTTTATAACCAATGAAAGCTTGATTTACATATTAAGATGCTATGTGCGGACGTGTGAAATGCCAAGATAGTGGCTGCAAAATACCTGCACAGTGGTAACAGTTTAATACCTTACAGGAGTCCTTGACTTTCTAAAAATCTTACACTCATGGAAGAGTAGGACCTAAACTACACATGACAGTTTGCATACTGCTGTGAACTGCTTGGTGAAAATCTCTCCTAACTGTACAGCATCCCTGTAAAAAGCAAATAAAAACTGTTAGGATGCGTGAGAATAATAATTAAATAGTTATTAAAAAGCTACTTTATCAGCCACTGTTCTGTTCTTTCCCCTGATATTTTTCCAGATTTGTTCTCCCATTATAAAATATATATATATATATATCAAGCAGAAATATTTTAGAGACAAATAAGAGATTCTCCTAAGATGTGAAGCTAAAAAGGCTGCAGTTCATTTTCTGGACAGGAGGTAATTAATGTGATAACATAAAAAGTTATTTTATCATGCAGTGTAAGAACAAAATTATAGCTTGTGAAAAACAGCAAATTTAAAGACAAAATATTTCTCTGCTCCCCTAAGAGTCAAATAAGCTAGGGAATTTATTCCTGCAAAATTTATCTGAGTCCACTTGCACTGTGGAATTTCAACAAAACAGCTGAACCGCTCTGTAATCGAGAATTTTTTTAAACAGATTTTTGGGTTAACTGCAAGGACTGCCCCACCACTCCAACTGAATTAAATTACCATTCTTTGGAGTGTGTTGTTTAAATAAATACTTTATCACTTTTCAACTAATCGAATCTTACATTGTAAGATCATTTAGGTCTGACAGATGTTACAAGGCTAGGTCATGGAATCAGCTCTCAACAATTTTAGAAGAAAGGTAAACTCTTGTCCTTCAGAGCATAAAGCCTGTTCTTAAAACAAGCAGGTTAGTAATGTTACAGGCAACATATTTCAAAATTGCCTTCCACAGAGATTTGTTCAGCTACTCTGAGCCACCTAGTACCGGTACAAGATATCAAAGCAGATGGATCGCTGGAAACAAATCCTGAACAGGAAAAATTTGTTTTGTATACTCCCATGAAAATGTTGCCAGCTTCTCACTGCAAGCAAGTGGAAGCATTCGACTGTTTGGATAATGTCCATGTTGTGGTGTATGTGACACAGTTTGCAAACTATTGCTCAAAGCTCTTCTGCAATTAGTGTGTCTCTGCCATGCAGGAACAATTTCTTTCCACGCTTACACTTTGGGTGACTGAGAAGCAGAGTGACTTTGGAACCTGGAGTTTTGGGCATTTCCCTCCAGGCGCTGCTCTAAAGAACATCTGAGTATTTTAGATAAGTACTTTCAATCAAAGCCACAATAACGGAGACTTGCTCTAGCAATCAGCACACTCAGCTTAGAAGCATCAGCTTAAATTCTTGCACTGTGTCAGAAAAAGAAGGGATGTGAATTTGAATTACCTCACCAGGTTAGCGATGAAATCTGAAGGTTACTGCATATAAGAAGGAAGAGACTACAGCCTCCACATGGACTGTGATTTGTTCAGAGTCCAATTTGGTCTTAAAACCTGTAAGGGTGTCAGGAGGTGAACACATCCTGCCCTTGCCAGTGGGAAAAGATAAGATGCTTAGTTTGCTTTTACTGCAAACCAGGCCTGGGTTTCTGTGAGAACAGCACCTCCAGCCAACTGGGAGACACTGCAACAAGGAGAGAGAAGCTAGGTGGGACATGTGCCCCAGCTGCTGTTCAGGGCTGCAGCTCAACAACCGCCTTTGGAGGATGCAGAGTTACAGCAGGTGAGACTGGGTGCAAACTGCCACTGCTGTGGGAGAGCAACTGGAAGCAGTTGCATAACACCACAGAGAAAAGAGAACATTGTAAATCTGCACTAGATGCAGTGGTTGGCTTATAAATTCTGGTATGGCTTATGTGCCCCTCAATGTAGCACTCTTGGGATTCACATGCCTATCAAAAGATGCCCAGGAGACTTGAAGAGCGTAAACTAGGTGCCTTGCACATTTAGGCACATCCAACCTTAGTCAGCAGCAGGGGAAAGTTCTGACTGCTAACCTTTTGGGTCTTGGCATCCAGAGTTGGTTTTAGGCAATGGAAAGGCCTGGACAATCACAAACAGCGAATCCATAACGTCTCTGTTGGGTGGTACACCTGCATGGGCAGTCCAAACTTCCACTGGCCTTCTTGATGCCATATTGTGCTCACCTCTATCAGGACTGGTTATGACTTTTCATTTATATTAGCTGATCTTTACTACACAGAATAAATGCAAAGAAATGTGATGTTAATTTACATTAAAGTAAGTGTTGAACTCCGATGTGCCAGCAGGTTGCATCCAGATGTACAAGCAGTGATGCAACACACATGCAGACGGTATGCCAACACTCACAGGAACTGAGTACACGAGAAACTCAAGCCCTGTCATGTTCAGCTTACTTGAATAACAGTTTCTTCCTAGCAGAGAGGGTAAGTATTACAGACAATTCTCCCCAGATACATGTACTTGTACTGCTAAAAATAAGCCTTCCTTTAGCTCATTTTTTTAATCTCTTGAACTGTTTTCATACCTTCCCTCTTCCTGCATACAGTATTTGGCACTTCTCTCAGTTTAGAAGCCAAAGCAATTCTTATCCAGTAAGCTGCCTCTTCTGGATCATTAATGAAGACAATGCATAAGGCTGGATCTTACATCAGCCTTTTATTAGCATTTATGATTAGCTTTGCTTGTGGTCTTTCAGCCGATTCCAAATCTGCAATGTCCCCATCCAAGTCAGTACGTATTAAGTTTTCAAGGAAGATTATATTTGACACTGCATCAAAAGCTTTATTCAAATGCAAACAGGGTATTGGCTACTGCTCTTTCATCAGCCACTAATTTTATAATTCTGTTATTTACAACAAGTAATCTTGTTTTTCTCAAAAGACTTCTTCATTCTTCTAAGTCAGGCTGCTTTACACGCATAGTTCTATTATGCAGATATTTATGAGGCATGTGACATCTAGAAGTATGTCTAAATATTTGCTGCTGAGGAACAATGTGGCTACCTGCAAAATTAGTTAAATGAGGAAAACCACACAATAACATAACTCCCAGGCTAACTGAAACATAAACTGGTCACTTTAAAGTAGCATTGGCATTGCTTTCAAGCAAAGGTAATTCTAGAGAACTCCATGCTGGCCTCATGCCACTTTTACTTTGCGTGATGCTCTGCAATTTGTGCCACGCCAATAAGCTGCTGAATAGAAGTATCAGCTTAAACTACAAGAAGAATGCTGACAACGTAATGGAGGAGAACCAGATGAAGGTGATCAAGTCCTCTGAGTCAACTGAATTTTGCCCTACTCTTAGACTGTAGTAGCTGTCTGAGGTAGTAAAAGTCCTGATGGTCTCTGTGCTGGCTCCTAGACCTTCCCAGGCACATCGACAAAGACAGTTCTGAAACAAAAGACAGTAGCCAAAGAATTTCCAGTGGCATTGCCTGGAAACTTACCCACAAATCCAAATACAATTCAAGTCATACTTCAGACACAATCACTTGTAATTCAATACTGCCATGTTTGAAGCGCAGAATAAGGGTCATGTGATTACTTTGAGGAAGTGTGGGATACCATGCTCTTTAAAAATATAACTAAATTGATAAGTAATGAGATCACAATCTGTACTTTTCTCCCTGTTAAAAGATTGCCATTTGATACTCTAATAAAATTAGGAAAGTGGTAACAATTTTTCCTTTGCGAAAAGATACTGCTGTGCCAGAAGATGTGGTTCAGATTACTCTAGGACTAGAGTTCAAACTTCTCAAGGAAAGGAGGATAAGGAATAACAGCCGTAAGGCAAATCATTCCACCACCACCAATAACAAACAATCATTCACTGCACTTAGCTGCTACCTTGCATTTGAAGATCTCAAAGTGCTGTGTAACTAACTAGCGGGAATCACTATTACCTCATGCTACAGACTGCATTCTGTTATTGCTGCCCGGGGAGCACTCAGTGCCATGCTTCTGTTTCACTGGATTTGCCATTTCACACCATTATTCTCTGCAGCTCTATAGGAGGAACTGTGCAATGTGGGAGAGCCCGGCCAGCTATTTCTGAACCTACGGATGACAAAATGTGTTTTCCAATTCAAGCTTGTTAAGCCAAAATGCATGTATTTAAAATTCTTTGCCAGATGCCTTTCCTACCTGTTCTGTGTGGTTAACATAGTGATGCCCTTGGAGTAAAGCAACTTCATATCCCCCATAGCTCAGAGGGACAGGTACTTTTAGCATATTTCTTGTTTTCCTTTGCCTGTTCCCCTCTTATGGTCTACCTCTTCAGATCATCCAGACATTATCACTAACAGATGTTCAGTGCTGCAGGGAAGGATGCAAGGCACCAAGGAACCCGGTGAGAGCTGTAGCACATATATTTTTTTTTTAAATCTCTGTACTAAAGCTGTTCATCTCTGCAACTTCCGCAGTTACCTGGAAGATCTGGGAATAATTTTGTCAACCTTAATACTTAGGTGCTGGGGGAAGATTTTGCCTTTTGATACAACTGAGATTGACAAGGAGGGATGCAACTGGTACTAAAGGCTCTGTGGCAGCATGTCATGCTGAATGGCTCTTTTTGACCTTTGTGGACTTCAGGCAAGATCCTCCCTGCTTGCAGATGCAGGGGATTGGACATGACTGAAGAAACTGCAATGCTTTGTCCATCCGAGGTACTTGAGGAAGTCAGAGGAGGTGGAATAGCATTGAGAATCTGGTAGTGGGGAGAGAGGCAAAGGGAGCAAGAATGAGTGCAACTTGTGGGAGTAACATTGAATTTTTCTGGCCCTCCATGGCTGCTTTCCACATACTAACTTAGGGATTGTTCAGTCTAGAGAAGAGAAGGCTCAAGGGAGATCTTATCAGTGGGTATAAACACCTGATGGGAGGGAGTAGGGAAGATGGAACCACGCTCTTCTCCGTGGTACCCAGTGGCAGGAAGTTCTGCCAAAATATAAGAGAAAGTTTTTCTACTGTGAGGGTGGTCAAACACAGGAACAGCTTGCCCACAGAGGCTGAGGAGTCTCTACCCTCAGAGATCTTCAGAATCCAATTGGACACAGCCCTAAGCAACCAGCTCGGAGCATGGGGTTGGACCAGAAGATCTCCAGAGGCACATTCCAGTCTTGGCCATTCTGTGACTCTATGACTCTGAGCCAAATCCATATGTAAGTGAATATATGTCAATACAGTGTTCAAACAGTTGTGGGGATTTTACTGCTCCAGAGATCTTTAGATTCAACTCTGAGTTTGACTC
>VXAL01010443.1:151580-162634 GCA_013399475.1 Chauna torquata | reverse complement strand
ACTGGTACTAAAGGCTCTGTGGCAGCATGTCATGCTGAATGGCTCTTTTTGACCTTTGTGGACTTCAGGCAAGATCCTCCCTGCTTGCAGATGCAGGGGATTGGACATGACTGAAGAAACTGCAATGCTTTGTCCATCCGAGGTACTTGAGGAAGTCAGAGGAGGTGGAATAGCATTGAGAATCTGGTAGTGGGGAGAGAGGCAAAGGGAGCAAGAATGAGTGCAACTTGTGGGAGTAACATTGAATTTTTCTGGCCCTCCATGGCTGCTTTCCACATACTAACTTAGGGATTGTTCAGTCTAGAGAAGAGAAGGCTCAAGGGAGATCTTATCAGTGGGTATAAACACCTGATGGGAGGGAGTAGGGAAGATGGAACCACGCTCTTCTCCGTGGTACCCAGTGGCAGGAAATTCTGCCAAAATATAAGAGAAAGTTTTTCTACTGTGAGGGTGGTCAAACACAGGAACAGGTTGCCCACAGAGGCTGAGGAGTCTCTACCCTCAGAGATCTTCAGAATCCAATTGGACACAGCCCTAAGCAACCAGCTCGGAGCATGGGGTTGGACCAGAAGATCTCCAGAGGCACATTCCAGTCTTGGCCATTCTGTGACTCTATGACTCTGAGCCAAATCCATATGTAAGTGAATATATGTCAATACAGTGTTCAAACAGTTGTGGGGATTTTACTGCTCCAGAGATCTTTAGATTCAACTCTGAGTTTGACTCAGCTTACCTGTGGTGTTTTTTTTAACATTTACTTCACAATATTTGTTTACCAAAATAAGCTAACAGTTCTGTAGTGCTTAGAGAACAAAATCAAAATAGGATGAATGCATTCCTACTATGACTCTAGCTACACTTTGTCTTCTGGATATGTAGACGTACATAAGCATTATTCCCAGATATTTTCGCTGGCGTTATCAAAAATGTGTATGTATGAAAACAGCAACCTGGCATAAGCACGCTCATGATTGATTCAGCTCTGCAAGAACAAGAACAAACAAATCAATATTTATTTAAAGAATCTGAAGAAGTTTATTTTGCTGCTGTACTACAAAGAATTTTCTCCAATTTCATATTTGACTATTTTATGTCCGATTTAAACAGATATGCGTGAAATGTGTATCTTGGTGGCCATTGCTATTATAATTGTAATTTTGACTAATTTATCACTGGTTTAGCTTCAGAAAACTAAAACAATGAAATGTAACATTAGCCATTTCACAGATGGCAAGCAGAAATACCCAGAGACCAAAGGCAGCTTTCCAAAGGAACGAAGAACCTAGAGAAAGTGGCAAGCTCAAAATACTACGAACATCTGTGGCAAGGGTGATGCTTCCAACCCGACTATAGTATTATTTTACTGGTAAACCAACACAACACCTTTGGTGATGCTGGACGAAGCTATAAGAAACTTTTGTCTGAATAAAAAAGACAGATTTCCATTGACTCAGGCTGCTGGTGAATCCAAGAATATACGAAACAGCCTTCACTGAAGATGAGTGAGGGAGAGAAACAATGCTGAGCTTTATATCTACATTAGCAACAAAAGCAAATCACAAGAACAGAGTAAGTTTAAACTCCAGACACTTCTTCAGATTTCATTTATTCCTTGATTTTTAATGTGAATTAAATAATGACTTAATATGGGCCTATCAAATATATTGTCCAAACTATACTTCCAGAAAGAAACCCCATCACTGCCTAGATGTCCCCTGAATATATAATGGCACATCTAGTGTTACAACATTGTGTAACATATTTCCATTTTTGTTCAGAGAACAAAGAAAAGGAGATTCTCTATTTGACATTAATGATACCCCCCCTCCTGTCGAAGAAGCTTCTTATTTTGCTTATCACAGCACAGCTTCTGCATCTCAGTGATTCCCTGACTTTACATGACCCCAACCTACTTCACTTTTTCAGAGGTCTTTCCTAGTGAATACCTGTCCATGTAGCAGCGACCTATTAAAAGTCTGCTGGATAACAGCATGTCATGAGCTGGATGTGAGTCAGTGTCACGCGGGTGTGAGATGCAAGCACCTTACTGAGCGGTATAAATAGAAACAAGACCCAGAAGAAGCACAAAGTTATCTCTCAGCTCCGTTAGAAAGACCTGTGCCAGAACTACACATCCAGCTTCTGGCACTCTTCAGGAAAGGCTGGAGGGAGTCTGGTGGAGCACAGAATGACTAGAGGTGTAGAAAACATGATGCACATAGCAAGATTAGAAGGAACAGGATGGTTTGTTTAGAGAAGAAAAGATTAAGGGTACAAATTGAAACAGTCTTGGAATATATGAAGGGCTGCTGTAAAGAGGAGTAGAATAAAATCTTCTTAGTATTTCTTAATGGACAAGATAAGGAATATCAGGCTCCAATTACAGCAAGATTCAGATTAGTCATTAGGCTAGACTTTCTAATAAGCAAGGTAACAAAATAGTGTCTCAGACAGCCAGGGCAGACAGCAGAACCTCCACCAATGTAGGGTATGAGGAACAGGTTGGAGAGAGGCTGTCAGAAATGACACAGGCAGAGGTAAACCTGCCTGGGGGTCAGGTGACAGGCTAAATGAACTCTCAAGGTCCCCACCAGATCTTTAGTTCTGTGTTACCGTTTCATTGTCAGGAATGAGTAGACAAACCACAGAAAATTGCCACTACAGAATATGCAATACCCACCATTTTCCAATACGTTATGCTCTGGCTCATCAGTGCAGAGCTGCTTAAAAGATTGTCCTACGCTTCTTCTAGCCCTATGCCCACACACGCCTGGAAGAGCAGCTCCATTTCCTTGACACCAAAATCTAAATTTGACCAGTACACTCCCAACTTACCATCCTCAATTACAATACTACCAGTTAACCATTCCCCATCAAAAAACACTGTATCAATGAGAGAATAGAAGTATTCTGTGAAGAAAAAAATTACCCACCCAAAATAACTAAATGCCTCAGACAGCTAGAAGGTGTATTTATCTGGTACAATTCTTTTCTCCTGGGTCATTCAGTGCTGACATCCATTCCGTCTCACTCATGACACACTGGTCTTCAACAAGAGACATTAAGCCATTAAAATAAAGAATTTGGGAATGCCGAACTGTTGCAAAAACAGATTTATGGTTCTGCTCTCAGACATCAAAATACCGAACTGAGAAACACTAAATGACTCAGCAACGGCTTGGACTGCTATTAAGATACTTCTTGAGCATGTTTGCCTGGAATGAAATAGCTATTTCAATTATTTTGCCTTGCTACTCCTAGAAAAATTAAGCAGCTCACTATCACTTGAAAATAATCCTACAAATAGATAAGTAATAATTGTTTTTGATGTTATTTTCATTGAGCTCTGTTGTAATGGAGTGGACGGAAGGTTACACAATATCATACAGCGCTTAATCTCATTCTTGTCGATAGTCAAAGAACCGCATGACAGACACAAGACAAAGAGGCATTTTGACATACTGCTTCATCAAAAATGGTGACCTGACTGCATATATTGAATTCTGATTAAAAAAGAAAAGGCAGGGGGGAATAGCAAAGTTAGCTGACAAACGAGATCCCAGTTTTTAACAAACGCCTTACACAGTGCTGTGCTAGGATGCTCCTGCAGCAGCACAGCAGCCACTGGGGACTTGGCTGTTTTAATTGCCTCCCAGCTCCTTTCTACAGAGCTCTTCTACTGCTTGGAGGCAAGGCTGGGGGCAGTGGTCTACTGAGTAGCCACGGCTATATGACACCTGGTCTGCAGTCTTTACATAACTTGTCAATAGGGCGGTAGGTCGATTTTAAGACCATCCAGCTGAATTAACAGAGAGAAGTAGGGTCTATTGATTTAATGGAGGAAGCAGGAGAGAAAGGGATGGTTTCTATATCTGAGCCCTGCTAGCTGTGGTGCACATCTGTGCTACGATTTACAAACAAAGCTAATGTTTTAACAATGTGTATTAAATGACCATCAAGAAATGCAAGGCTTAATTTTATCCCTCAATTTCAGTGCTGTAAAGTGCTGAGCATGTTACTTTTTCATTGGTAACTGTTGTTAGCCTCGTGCTCTCTTCTTTTGTCACTAGCAGCTCAGTCTTTCACATTTCTACTTCTTTAGTCTGGTAAATAAGGCTTCCCAACAGAATTACCATTTACGTTACACAGTAATTTATAGTATTATGTGCATGTAATACGAGAATTTCAGTGTTAGAAGCAAAGTACAGAAATATCCATGAAAACGTCCATATTTTCTTCCAGGCAGCAATTAGTTATCTCACTTATTCCTTAGAGAAAGAAATTATGGAATAAGACTTAATGTTGTGTTCTGAATTTGCAAGTGCTGAATGTGATGACAGCTATTTCTGTAAGTGTATGTGCTTATGCAAAGAGAATACAGTAACAGAAGTGACAAGAAAAGTAAGTTTCCTCAGCCAACTGTAGTGTTTAGACCTCTACCCCCTCCCCAACCTGTTTTCTCCCTGTCCATACTCTTCTGTTATATTTCTGTCTTCTTCTAAATTGAGTACATTAGCCATCAAAACCACATCAGTTTGCCAGAGAACCTGATTTTTTAATTTTAGACTTTAATCTGCTCCAGAGTCTAAGCTATTTCTTGCTTTGTTTTCCATTCACCTTTAAATTCTGCTACTCTTCTTCAAATTTCTATTTGTACATTTTTTGCCAGTATTTTATTCTGCCTTTTTATCCTTTTTTAAATTGACTGTTTTCTCCTTTTGTTCAGTCTCTGTCAAATGTCATTTTTTCCCACACCTTCACTGTTTCTCTTCCTTCTCATACTCCCCCATACATACATGTTCTACACACACGCTCTCTTTCTGCTGTGTCATTCAGTGCTGCTTCATATCTCACCCTTTGAGTTAACAGTGGCTCTTGGCTCTTTTTAAGAACAAAGCCAAAAAATCACTATTAGTCTTTGTTATGGAAGAAAACACAAATGTCAAATATAGCTATCTGTGGAAACACAATTATAATAGTACATAAGACATAGGTATAAAATACAACATACAAAAATTTGAAAACTATAAGGCAATAAGCTTGAGAAGCTTCTTGCACAGTGCCAGCAAACTGACCATAACTCATACTTCAAAGACCACCAGCTTCCACCCTGCGCCTCTGCTGGAGAGCTGCCCCGGTTCTCTGATTCAAATTCTCAGGTGGCTCTGGATGCTTCGAGAGATTCAGTCACTGGATATACTCAGCAGGTCCACAGAATGGACTCAGCACCTTTTCCACAAAAATGCCCTCATTCTGATTCCTGTGTTCCGTTCCTCAGATCCCACTTCTCACAGTAGGAGCACATCAGAGGCAGTACTGCTCTGCAGAGGACAAAGACACCTTGCATTCAATGCATCCAATTCCAGCAGGCTAAGAAGAGGTACTGGCAGACTCCAAAGGGTAACCTAAAAGTACTCCGTGGTGATGATGAGGATGATGACTGAACTGTCAAGGTTTAGAAGTTAACTTCCAGTATGTGAAAGTGAAAGGAGTTAGAAGGAAGATGGGAAAGTAGGGATCTATTTTGGATATAAGAGACTCCTCTGGATAAGTATCTTTCTTTTTTTTCTTAAACATTGATATTGTAATGTCATTATTACAGCTTAGGTTGCTTTTTCAGCAAAAAAGATGATGCTATATTGGCAAACATTTTTCGAACAGCACAAAAAAGTACTGAGATATCTGACACTGCCTTTCTATAAAATTCTTTTTAGAAGACAATGGCAGATTACTACCACTCTTCAGCTATAAGCTGTTGAAATCTGTACTTCTGCAACAGAACATAAAATGTGTATGTACTATTAAACTTGTGTCAATCAAACCTCCAGTCCCGTCAGGATTGACACTAAAAGCTCTGTACTATAGTGCTTTTTACTGGCAGTTAAACAATATGCTTGAAATTCAACATTTTCAAAACTAAATTTTCTGCTTTATCTCTACAATTGGATATTCAGCCTCCACTACATTAAGCTGAATTCAGGTGGCTGTTATGAAGGCGTCCCAAACTCTGAATTTGAAGGCTGTTTAAAATAAAGATTCGTGTTGCCCTGCAAGAGAAATGGAGCAATTCTGAAATGCAGACCCGAACTATTTCAGAATGGTTTCTAAACTAATCCAGATTTAAATAATTCCCCTTGTTTCACTTTTTACTTTAGAAAACTCCCATTTTCAACTCCCAGCTTAAAATAATCAATTCAAGCAAATTAATGCAAAATCTGTCCTGTGTGGCTTGGGAAACCATGGACAGAAAACATCCATTTAAAAGAAGAAGGTTAGGATCAAAAGCTTTTTTTACAATCTTTACTGATATCTCATTTAAATCCTCTATGGCAAAAACTGACATCCTGGCTGTGCAGTGGCCTGTGTAAAATGAAATAATGAAAACAGTACAGCTCCAGCTAGCACCACAGTATGTGACATTACAAACACCACATTTCAGATAAACTCGCAAATTCTTCCACAGAGAGAATGGACTTTAATGGGTATAGAGAGGGAATGAAATCTCACCTCAAAGGACAACTCTTCCATTTCAGGCATAGGTGAGGTGAAAAGCCCAACATGGGGACCTTGCACGACAGCACTCGGGGGTGCATCTCTTCAGTGGGTATTTTGCACCTCTCCCTTTGTAACACCAATCCATCGAGTGTCTTTCATAAACACTATATTCAGCATGAATAATCTTACATTTCACTTTAAAAAGTCCCAAAGGAACATGTTCGAGGCAGGACTCAGGAAGCTCCTTCCTCTTGTAATTTCTGTATCTTTTTCTAACAGATGGAAAAAATGGGCCAAAACTGTGGAGAGAAGTAACCCACAACAGTGTTGAAATGCTAGGTGGAGGAAGGACTCTGAGGAACAAGTAGGATTTGAAAGAAAATAATTTTCATTCATTATGTCTTATCTCCCAGAATATTACGAAATACACTCGCTGGACCTGCCAGGTCCTATGCACTGCACATCGGTCTGTTCCACTGCCTTTTGAAACCAGTCCCGCCTCATGCTTCCCTTGCTGTGGCACCCAGGTCCCATGAAATTGCACTGCAGTGTTATTTCTGTTTTTCCATGTACCAGGTGAAGGTGGTCAGCTTGATTTGCGGTCCTGTGATGTCCAAAAACAAAGATGCTCTGGTGATACAAGGCAGCCAGGGTAACTGTGGTTTCTGGCAGAGCCCTACACTCACAGGAGTCCTGCTGGGAAGATCAGTGCCCTCTCTGGGCATCGCATGACCCCTGTATCTCGGCAGAATAACATCACGCACTCCCTCTGATGGGACAAGAAAACACACACCGGGAACATGCACCAAATCATGACATCTCATTTGTCTCAAAAGGAAATTGAGATGCCTCTCCACCATAGCGATAGAAACGTTACCCACGTACGCCATGAAAGAGCCTATGGTCTCTGCGGGCTGTCAGGAACGACCCTGGCAGCTCAGCCCCTGAGGGCTGTGGCTTGGCCATGTTGCTGACAGAGTGTGCTGGTTCAGCTGCTCGCCACTGCAACTACAGGCAAGGGTCTCTTATGATGCCCCCAGTTTCTTCCAAAACTACTGTCCCTCGACTGAAACCGCAGCATCAGGCAGTCGTGCAAAACACAGTTTTGCCTCCTAGTTGGTGTACTGCTATCGGTCGCCGTCTTTTTTGCTGCAACCCAGAGTTAGTGGAAGTCAGTCAAGCCCCTCGGTTCAGCCAGTTATTAAAAGAAAACCTGAGCTGTGCTAATAGGCTGTAACATCTTAGCAGATGGTGATGCAAGAAGCCGCTTGAACTTCTGTACCTTCTCCTCCATCATCTGACAGTGACATTGCCAGAAGGAAGTGCAACTACCAAGGCACACCATGCTCCACCAACCATGAAATGTGACAGAAACATCGCTGAGAGAATATGAGGAGAGGATAAAATACTGTCTGAACAAGGGGGGCGAGACCACCATTTTAATGATCTGTTACTACTGTTTGCACAAGCAAACAGAGACTGAGTGAACAGAATTAAAAGCAGAACTGATGGATTTCCCCAAGAATACATAATAAAGCAACACTAGAAGCATCAGAAAAAGAGGTACCTGAAGAAGAGCAGAAACAAAATCTCCCCTTAGCAGTGAAAACACGGGGGTTAAGGACTGCTGAAGTACATATGCCTTACCTATACCTATCTTGTACAAATGATATATTGTTTCTGCAAAAACAACATTTTACCTATCTCCCTCTGGGAAGCACCAATTACAACATAATAGAGATTAAAGAAAGGATGAAAATAACCCTCTTTCCTAACGCATAGTGTCACTGTGCATCAAGAAGGTCAGATCCTGTTAATTCTTGCCTGTTGAAGTAATCCTTACTCATGCAAAAACTCACAATTAATTCTTCAGGGAAAAATGCTGCATTAGCCTGGAACTCTGAGAACCAGCAGAATGCAAATGCCTTCTTCACATGAGGTCAATGTTATTCAACTGACTGGATCTTTCAGGACAGTTGGTTAACTTTCTGAAGAATATGTGAAGCCTTAAAACACTAGGACTGTTTAGCAAGGACCGGAGCATCAGGGCACAGCAGCTGAGCTAAACTGGTATTTACTGAAATAAAGCAGTCCCCTTCCTGCCCTCCCTGGAAAAGACAAAAACCAAACGCACAACATAAACCGTCAAATTTGCTTGAAAAGCTTTTCTTCAAGGGCAATTGATTTTTCGTATATAGGTTACAATTTGACTTATTCAGAGGAATAAACACCCATACGGGCAGCAGTGGCCATGTTTCAATGTAAGGAATGAATTTCACTTTGTGCTGGAAATGTTTGCGCAGCAGCATCAAAAGAAGAACGTGGGCAACAAGAAAACATGCTGCACTGAGCCATGTGAGACAGTGCACAATCAAATTACAGGAGGTAGCATTTTCCAGCAGTTAGAATCACAAGGTGTTGTTTCTATTCTGGGATGTACGTGGCTTTCCGTTTGACCTTGGGTAATAAAATTACACGCACTCTCTCTGGGCATCCCTCTCCTCGTTTGTAAAAAGGTGCAGGATCTGGTCAGGCAATGTACTAATTAAAATAGTTCCATATTAGGATGGGAACTTTTATAAGCGGACCCAAATTTTGCTAAAGCATGAGTACACAGACTACAGATCGTCATCATCTTGCTTACTTAAGGAGCAATATATTTTAATTAAGAGTTTTGGCTTTTATTAAAATCAAAAAAAATGTTTTATTAATACTTAACAGTTTAAAATATCTTGAATTATTTGTTTCACTGCACATTTAAACTTACAGTATGGTGACACAACAAATAATACTAGGGAAAGATGTCTAGCTTACTGATTAAAACATCCGCAAGGGGACACAGAATATGTGTTACTGCAACCACAGCAAAATAGATCCCCTGTGATTGTCCTTAACTCACCTGCTAGAGGGATTCCACAATATGTGCATACCTGTGCTCACCTGTGGGGAAATTCACCTCTTTATAGCTTCATAAAGTATAATTTTCCAGCAAGCAAGCATACAGGGAGAGCCTTCCCCTTCTTTGCGCTGCCTGTCAGAAGGCATCAGGAGATCGCACCTGCTCTCCAAACTGCAAGGACTGTTCAGCGATTGCTCTCAAGGATGCAAGACAAACAGAAGGGGGAAACAGCTGAAGCAGCAGAGTCCAGGGTGCAACCTCATACCGCTGGTATGTCCCAGTACCACCAGAAGCACAGACATAGGTACTGGACACACTCCTCTGGAGAGCTGAACTACAAAGACGGCTTATACTTCTGTGAGGAACCATCCCCTCAGATTGGTACTGCTGCACCTACAAAACTTTCCTCTCATAGAAAATGCTGTCAGAATGAAAAGTTTGGACATGTTATGTTTATGAATAACATAACTATTTCTATGTTTGCGGTTCTTGAGACAGAATCTGGTTAGCACGTATGGCATGCTGTGTTAAATGCTTAGAACCATTAACAATTTCTGCTCAAGGCAATCAGAAAATTCAACTGATGTAACATTCTTCTTGCCTCCTCTGGATACCCTGGAGTCTCCTCAGTCCTCCATTAAATGAATTTCCTTGGACTCTGATTGCAATGACTGGTATTAGATGGGGCAGAACTACTTCTTTTTGCAGCATTTATTTACTTGTAATAGCTGCTTACTCTCCCAGGAGGAAAAAAAGCCAGAAGCAGATGAACTTGCAAATCAGTGACTAACAAAGGAAACGCAGATTGGACCTGACAAGAGGACAGGAACGAAAATCTAATGAATGCCTGCTCAGATACCGCACTGCCTGCCTGGTAACAAACACCACAGCAAACAGAACTGGCAGTATTAATTATTATTCCCTAGTCAGTGGAAGCTCTGAATTTTCAGCACCGACAATGACAATATCCTAGGGCAAAGTCCCGACTCCTGAAGTCAACAGCACATTGAACCATAATCAAGTCTTGCACTTCCAGAAGAACCCAGCTCTCATTCACACACCACAAGCACCAAAATACATGGCCAGGTTTCCAAAAGACTACCGGCTTCTGTACGCTGGGGCTAGTAAGCGCAAGCGCCTCGGAAAATCGGGTCCCTCGCTTGAAAATTGTAACACAGTACCACTTGCAGCAACAAATACAGTCCCTTAATCTGCTTTACCCAACGCTACTCCTGTGCTTACCACTCCACGCTACGGAAACAGCCCCGAGAAGCCCAGGGTGACCCCTGCCAAGTCACTCGGCACCTGGCAGCCAGGAGCCGCCGCTCGCCCCGCGCCCCGGGCGCGCCCCGCGGCGGGACGCAGCCCGCCCCGCGGCCACCAGCCCTGCCTGGCGGCGGGACCGCTGCCTCCTGTTTCAGCAGAGCAGCGCCGCGGCTGCCAGAGAAGGGCGCCTGGGGCTCCTCCGAGCTGAAGAACGACGCTTTTTGGTGAGCACCGGCGAATGACGACGGGCTACCAACATCGCTGCCACCGCGGGCCGGAGAGCAGGGCATCTCCCGGCTGCAGCAGCCGCGCAGCAGCGGCCAGCGGAGGGAGACCTTACCTCCATGCCCAGCCGCTGCTTCAGCACCAGGGCGGCGCACAGGTAGCCGGCGCG
>VXAL01010443.1:90715-150848 GCA_013399475.1 Chauna torquata | reverse complement strand
GGTCCCCGCGCCGGGGACGGGTCTGCCGCCGCCTCCCCCACCCCGCAACGCCCGCCCGCCCGGCCCGGGGGCCGTTGGCCGCCGTTTCGCCTGCGCTCGGTGAGGAGCTGGCCGTCAGCGGGCTGCGCTGGCAGGCCGATCCCCGAGGAAGAGGGGTTTGCGTGGTTTTTCATCCTCCCCCACGCCGCTGCTGCTGGGAGATGGGGCTCTCGGAGGTGTGCCGGGCCTGCGGGAGGGGTCTGGGGACAGAAGGGTGGCCAGAGGGCAGCCGAGTCCTTCTTGGCTGGGGAGCAGCCCCCCGGGGGCTGCAGCCCAATCTAAACGGGGGCAGCCCGGGGCTAATTTACGTGGAAAGCTGAGCAGCTCCCCGGCTGACTTGCGGTGGCACGAAGCCATCCTTGGCCCCTTTCCTTAATGCACGAGACAAGCAGAGCTTGTGAGGAACAGGAGATTTAGGCCACTGAACAGATTCCTAGTTTAAACAAACAAACAAAACCAAAACAACGACAACAACAAAGGACAAGCCTGAAGCAGCTACTAAGAGCAACTCTTGTGTGATGCAAACACACGGTTGTCACATCTTCCCCTGGTTACTGAACGGGTGCAGCATAAGTGAGTTTATCATCAAAGATCTGTACCTTCTGGGCCCCTGGCGGCCCCTGGCGCTTTCTCTGGAGGCTGGACTTGTGGTAGGTGCAGCTTCAGCAATTCAGGGCCTCCACAATGGAAGCTGGAAGAAGCAGCTTGCCAGAGGCTCCAGCCAGTTACCAGCTGCCAGCACAGCTCTTAGCAAGACCCAAAGCATTGTTCTCTGGACACTGAAAGATCTTCCTAGAGCTGTGGCTCCGTAGTTCCTTTGCACATACCACCTTTCTTCTTCCAGTTCCTGGTACACCACAGCAGGACAAATAATATGGTTTAGGTCAAAGAATCCCATTGCCTCCAGTAGACTTTGGATTAAGCCACTTATTAGCAAACACTTCAACCACCATTCTCTTGTTCTTGGATGCCTTTGACTTCAGCACGTTACGGTCGACATTTTTTCCCTCATGAGACTTTTTTTTACTAATGTTCCATTCTTTCACAAACAGATAGATATTCCTCTGGGTTATCAGCAAATGTGTTGTGGTTTAGCCCCAACAGGCAGCTCAGCACCACGCAGCCACTCTTGCACTCTCCCCAGCTGGGACTGGGGAGAGAATCAGAAAGGTAAAACTGCGAGAACTCATGGGTTGAGATAAAGACAGTTTACTTGGTAAAGCACAAGCCACGCACGCAAGCAAAGCAAAGCAAGGAATTCATTTGCTACGTCCCACGGGCAGGCAGGTGTTCAGCCACTTCCAGGAAGGCAGGGCTCGTCACGCATAATGGTTTCTTGGGAAGACAAACGCCATCACTTCCAACGTCCCCCCCTTCCTCCTTCTTTACCCCAGCTTTTATTGCTGAGCATGACACCACATGGCACGGGATGTCCCTTTGGTCAGTCTGGGTCAGCTGTCCTGGTGCTGTCCCCTCCCAGCTCCTTGTGCACCCCCAGCCTCCTCGCTGGCAGGGCAGCACGAGAAGCAGAAAAGTCCTTGGCTCTGTGTGAGCAGTGCTCTGCAACAACTAAAAGCATCACCACCATTTTCATCAAAAATCCAAACCACAGCATTGTGGGAGCCTCTGCAAAGAAAATTAACTCTGTCCCAGCCAAAACCATGACAAAATGCTACACATTTAAGCTTAAGAAATCAAATAATTGTTGATACAAATCAAAACACTTCTTATAAAGTCGTCTGTTTTGCATACATTTCTGGAAACTATGACATGCTGAGCTATAACAAAACAGGACATCAGTGGCATAGAATTACAATTAATAAACAGTAAATTAATGAAGGTGCTCGGTCTTCAGTTTCTGAAAGCAAAACTCCTTGTACTTCTCCGATAATGTTCATGGTGCTTCTAGGTTCATGTTTACCCATTCCACAGGTATAAATATCTGCATTGGTGTGGCCAACCTTGAGTGTCCAGGCTTAAAAAATGATCTTCTAAGTGAAATTTTGTAAGTTTTATTTTTCATTCTGACACATTTTTTTCCACATTTTGAGGATGCTGGCTTCTTATTTTCAGTCTTTCATTCGAATTTAAAGCTTTCCTGCAGCTTTTGGAGTGGGAGGTGTCTCGGACACGGTCCTCCCATTGATGGTGAAGGAATCCTCTCGCTGGATGTGCTTGTCTCCTTGCACTGGAAGAAACCAAGTGAGTCTTCTTGGCTTAGGTACATCTTTTTGAGAACCTCAGCAAGAGCAAATGGATCTTTTCCAGTTTCAGCAGGAAAGACTTTAAGAAAAATACAGACTTTACAGGGAAATCAGTTGGGTTAGTAAGACTGTTCTTTAGGAGGGTCAGACTGCTACAATATTTTTTAGAAAGGAGTCAGTAATCACATGCAGAAAAGGAATGTCTTCAATGATCTTGAGAGTCTTTTGCCAAGTAAAGAGTGCTTAGCCACTGCAGGGCTAGCAGATGTCATGCAGCTGTCAGCGAGAAATGAGGATTACGGTTTCTGCTGTACCTTTTTTGTGTAGGAGTATTAAATTACCAAAGTCAAGAGGAGAGCTGAAGAAAAATTATGCAGATATTTCTCATTACTATATATTTTTAAAAAAATTGACCAAGTCTTAAACTGCTCATGTTTTCATGTACAAAAGTTTCGTGCCTTTAGATAAGATGTGTTCTGTATCCTTTTTACTCAAATCATGCATGGATGCAGTCTTGATATGAACGGAAGAGAAGGAGGGGTGATTCTCAGATGTAGATCATGTGTCTGTCATCAGATCGTAGCCTGAGGTTAGCCTTCCTCTTTGGTCCCAGAGGAATTGTGGGCCCATGGTGTGTGGCTTCAGCCTGAGAAAAATGTGAATTCCCCCTTTTTCACCCCTCTGCACTGGTTTGTGCCCCCTGGGCACTCTCTACTTCTTGATACAGGGAGCCAAGGAACTGGAGACAAGTTGCAGATTATACAAGGAAAGGGTGTGACGCAGGTGTGGTGGATGGAGGTAATGGGGGAGGAGGGAGCAGAAACCTCAAAGCTGTTGCTTCCGTTTGAGTAAATCTGTCCTTACAGAACGCATGTTCTGGGTGTGTGTTTGTTGCGTATTGATAAAATGTAGAATCGTAGAATAACTGCAGTTGCAAGGCTCCTCAGGAGGTCATCTGGTCCAAACCCTGCTCCAAGTGGGACTGACTACGTGTTGGTATACTTGTTCATGTACACTTGTTCGCTTCCACTTGCTTATTTACATATTCCTTTAGGGAATCAATGCCATCTGATGTTTCCAACAGAGCACAGTAGTGTGTCCTCAGTTGTAGTGTTGGGACTGAAGGCATCTCCTAACAAATGTCTTGTAGGGTAGTCTGTCAGCTGTCTTATATGCTTTTTTACTGACGTATCAATTTCGTCGGCCTTCAGGGTTTTTGGATACCCACATGGCTGCTAGTTTTGCTCCTACACTGTGTTCCACATCTCTCCTGAGATGAAGGTGAAACATTGGGCTCACCTACCCAGGCTGAGCTTCAGTAACAGGTGTGTATTTATTTAGCGGCGTGAACTGCCATGTAGTTTGCATTAGCAGGGTTGTGCTATAGGCTGTTCAGGCCGGTTTGAGCACCCTGGCTGTTAAATTCAAAATTAGTTCCCACACTACCTATTGAAATCAGCCATCAGTACCCCGTACTGGCCAGTGCTGCCATTCCCTCTCGGGAGAGCTTTGCCACGGCAGGTCAGATTTGCAGCTAGCTCCTCTCCCTGCCTGCTCAAGCTTTGTCCCGGGAATCCACGCTCCTAAATGAGTGGCTCTGGGGTTTACAGGGTCACCTCTGTCCCTGCCCTGTAATCAGTTCATAGTTGATAGGCAGCTGGCTCTTAGGCATTTGGCAGAAGTGAATGAATTAGGCAGAGCTGTTTCACGTCCACATTAGAAAAGAAGTACCCATTTTCTCCTTATGCCCTTCGTCCACCTTCCCTGCTGTGGGTTCTTGAAGAGTGAAATACCACTGTTCACTGCAGAGACCAAGCTAGCAGCCAAAATACAGGGAAGTCTGACCAGGAGTCACACAGCAGGGGCAGGCTCAGGGGTTTCATGGCATTGTCATTCGGCAGCCACATCCTTGTCCTGGCAGTCTCTGGTTGCTCAGAGTGCGTATGGTTTCTTACTGTAAGTATTTTTGCCTTTCTCAGGTTGAACTCTCCTGTATTATATGTATTCTGCTCACAAGCTGCACAAAAGCTTTTGAATTTTCATTCCTTGACAATCAGTTGACGGTGATGTGCGGACCTGTTTTGAAAATGAAGTGCTTCTTTGGATTGCACAGTGGAAACTCTTCTCCTAAGCCAGCCTTTTATTCTGTTACTTGTGCATGGTTGGTAATACAAACACGATTTTTGCATGACAGAAGTGATGTAAGTTTTAGTGGATGTATTGCCATTTCATCACAAGGAAAATTACCTATCAGAAGATAAAGCATGTTATTTCACAGAGATTATGTCAAATATTGTGTCAAATATTTAAATTATCCTACATCATTTGGATTCCAGTAGGTTTACAGTGACTGCTCTACTGCGTTTGTGCAGCAGACCTACAATATGAGACTTGCATGTATTTGTTGTTAAACAAGACAGACCATGAACAGTGGAACTAATATCTGGTGTCTTACTGATTTGTTTTCTGCTTTCCGTAATGGCCATCTTACTCCCAGGCCTGTCCTGTGTCAGCGTTTCTCACCGTGGTCTCTGCATCCCAGCCACGCTGTTCCCATTTGTCTGGTGAGTGGAGCTGAGTTATAGCTGGCCCGTGGTAAGGGGCTGCATTGAATTGCTTTTTGCTCCAAGGTGGCATTACATTTCTGTGCCCAGCTCAGTTTCATGAAGCTTAGGAATTGAATAGCAGTTTAATTTCTTTGAGGCTTTGTCTTTATTACTAAATTTGGTTGAAATTGGCCAACAGATGCCAAATTATTGGGATAGTGTGAAACGATGAAAAGGTAGATGGAAAGTCACGCATGACCATGTATACCTTGCTTCCTTAGGAAACAAGGCTAGAGGGTTTTGGTGGTATTGTTTGTTTGTTTGTTTGTTTGTTGGTGAGGATGTACAGTGAGTGATTTTAAAGGTTCTTGTAACGAGATACTGAAAATGTGGGCAGAGGCACTCATTACTTGCAGAATTACTTCTGGTTACAGAATATCACAGTATCCATTTGAAAAAGCAAGCTTATTTTAGTAAGGGTATCAGCACAGAGAAAAACATAGCAGCTGTCTCTGAAGATTTTTCACTGGAGAAAAGTATTACGTTTTTTTCGGTGAGCACTCTCTATGTGTGCTTATTTGCCTGTTTATAGACAGGTGAGTCACCACACAAATGCCAAGGCTCTCTATAGATCAAGAAGTTTGACATTCTAAGTTTGGGCTTATCTGGCAAAATCTATCTTCAAAACAGCATATGTGGGCCCTATCCTGAGCCACCCACTGGCATGGTTATTCCTAGCATTCCTTCCCTCGGCTTGAACCTGCTCAAACTAGCAGGATGGTGGAGTTCTTTTCTGCAGATATGTCTCTCACAATCTTCAGTTTCTTTGTCGAGAAGATTATGTCCAATTTTGTATGTTCAAGGTGATTTCTAGTGAAGCAAGAGTACTTTTATATGCTTAGAGAACAGTAGTTAATTTGCAGTTCTCTGCATGGTTCCTGCATTGCCTAACACAATAAGGAAGCAAAAAATCCTGCTGTGCACTCCATTATTGATATTAAAACAAAACAGTTATTTTTTTCTTACTAATTAGTCTGTCAGTACAACACACATTGTCAATTTTAAATTTCCTTAAGTGCATCTATTCTACAATCGATGTTAATGTGAGATCCAAGATTTTAATTGTAACATTTTTGTCAGATCCGGAATATGGAACCATTTCAAAGTACAGGAACAAAGATCAGTATCTGAAATCAAGTAATATTTTTACCTGAAAGCAGCTAACATTTCTGTCTTTGATACTTTACTTGAATTTTCTTTTCTGTACATTTTGTTATTGCTTTTGTGCTACCTGATCTCAGTAATTGTGATGGAAACAGTAAACTTTTATTAACAAATCATTCTTCTGCTTGCCAGGGCAGGGACTTCACCTAGTAGGCCTCCTCCTACAGCACCTGCAGATGACGAAGGAAGCTGGGGACAGTGACCAGGCCCATTGCAGCCCCAGGACCAGGCACAGCCACAAGCACCGACTAATGTTGTTGGAATTTTAGGTTGTAAGACCAAATCTGATAAGACAGTACCTCCAGAAACAAGTTACCCTTTAATGGTATGCTAGGAAGTTGGACACATGTTGATGCTAATATGGATGGAAGATTTCCAAGTCATGAATCATCAAAACTAGTGCAGCATTTGATCTTTTTTAAAATTTCCATCTTGGCCACACATACTGACCAGGTCTAACATCTCTTAGCATGATGTATTTGAGAGGCTTAAGTGCAAGGCAATGGAATGTGTATTATGAGATATGTACACACACATAGGAGTACAGTATTTTCCAGAAGCAAAACTTCTTCCAGGTGTCCTTTTTTTTTCCTTTTTTTTTTTGTCAAACTAACAAAACCTTATGACAAGGCTGGGTTTGCAAAAATGAAAACTTTAATATGAGACTTCTTCTAAGAACTTTCTGTCCCAGCTATTTTCAGCAGAGCCAAAGGAGTAAAGTAGCCTAGGTTAGGGAACATAAAGTCACACAAAATTGCATAGGTCTAACTTTGTGCAAGTGGAAGCAGACTGGTCTAGATGCTTTCATGTGGTAGCAGAATACTGACATCTCTCCACAGTATCCTGATGTATTATCCTTTACGATTGCAGACCTAGAAAAACATAAAATAACCGGACTTGGTATGTATAGTTATTGTCCACTCAAAGAATAAAACAAATTACTTAATTTAAGACGTTGAAAATAAATGAGGTTGATATTCAAGAAAGCTGCAGTCACCTCAGAAACTTTCCAGATGGACACATTTCAAAACACAGTATATTCACAGAATCACAGTGTGGTTGGGGTTGGAAGGGACCCTCAGATGTCATCTGGTTGAACTCCCTGCTCAAGCAGGGCCACCCAGAGCAGGCTGCCCAGGACCATGTCCAGGCGGCTTTTGAAGATCTCCAAGGAGGAAAATAACAGAGGTCAGAGTTTTTAATTCTTAGGAACCCTGAAGGAATGCAAGGAGTATTTTTTTTTTTCTTAATACAGTGATAGTGTTTTCTTGGGAAAGTGCCAAGAACATTTCAAAGTCAATTTCTCTTCACTTACAGCTCTTGTGATTAGTACACCCTCTGTCTTCATTTCATTACTATATGTTAGTCTGATTGGATGCATAGAAGCTGTGCTACACTGTACTAGATGAAGATTCATCTACAGGAGTTTATGCCATTTTGCTTGTTCAGCATCCCAGGGGAAGGTAACAGAAATGTGAAATGCATTGTAAGCTGTGGGTTTTTTGGTTTGTTTGTTTGTTTAGTAAAAACAAGCTTTTTAAGTGGCTGAAAGTTATAAATTCAAATAATATGAAGTACTGTTACTGGACTTGGAACAAAAAAATTTTTGCTTTATTCTTGCACCCTCAAAATGTGTAAACTATGATGAAGCAAATGTTTACACCTGGGATTTAACTTATATACATAAATGGTCCCTCACTGTTCTCAGTAAATATTGTTTGCAAGATCGTGGTCTGAGATTGTTCCAGAATCCCATTAAGCATTTTTGTTTTTCTAGTATTTAGTATTTGCAAATGCCTTTTTAAAAAAAAGCTGGAAGATATATAAAAATAATTCACAGCATCATGAATTATGCAGGGAGACATTCTAGTTCCCTGTAGATAAGCAAAATGTTCAGGTACTGAGATATAAATTTGGATGCAGTATTACAAAATCAGGCTCTGATTCAGAAAACTATTTGGGTCAGAAGTATTGCTCACATACTTAAAGGACATGCTCAAGTGGATCAGACCTATACTACTAGGGCGCAGAATATAGCACATTTGCACCTTACAATTTTCTGTAAGTTGACATTTCTCTGAAATGTTGTATTGGGTTTTCATGGCAAGGTTTTGGTAGCAGGGGGCCTGCAGGGGTGGCTACTGCAAGCAGAGCTCAGGAGCTGCCCCATGTCAGACCAGAGCCAGCTCCAGCCGGCTCCAGAAGGGCCCCGCCGCTGGCCAGAGCTGAGCCAGTGAGCAACGCTGGTTGTGCCTCTGGGAGAGCGCATTGAAGAAAGGGAAAAAACTGCTGTGCAACAGCATCTGGGAGAGAGGAGTGAGAAAATGTGAGAGGAACAGCCCTGCAGACACCAAGGTCAGTGAAGGAGGAGGGCAGGAGGTGCTCCAGGCGCCACAGCAGAAGTTCCCCTGCAGCCCGTGGTGAGGCCCATGGTGGAGCAGGCTGTCCCCCTGCAGCCCATGGGGTACCACACGGAGCAGATCTCCACGCTGCAGCCCGTGGAGGAGCCCACGGAGGAGCAGGTGGATGTGGCCTGAAGGAGGCTGCAGCCCATGGAGAGCCTCCGTAGGAGCAGGCTCGGGGCCGGAGCTGCAGCCCATGGAGAGGAGCCCACGCAGGAGCAGGTGATCCGGTGGGAGCTGCCACCCGTGGGGGACCCGTGCTGGAGCAGTTTGCTCCTGAAGCATGGACCCCGTGGTACGGACCCATGTTGGAGCAGCTCTTGAAGAGCTGCAGCCTGTGGGAAGTCCACGCAGGACCCATTCGGGAAGGACGGCATCCCGTGGGAGGGACCCCACGCTGGGGCAGGGGCAGAGAGTGACCATGAAGGAGTGGCGGAGATGAAGCGATATGGGCTGACCGCAGCCCCCATTCCCCGTTCCCCTGCGCTGCTCGGGGGGAGGAGGTAGAAGGTGGGGGGAAGGTGTTTTTAGTTTGCTTTTAGTTTCTCACTGCTCTAGTCCACTAGTGATAGTAATTAATTATATTAATCTCCCTATGCTGAGTCCATTTTGCCCGTGACAGTAATTGGTGAGTGATCTCCCTGTCCTTATCTCAATTCATGAGCCGTTGTTCATCGTATTTTCTCCGTGTGTTCTGTTGAAGCGGGGGAGTGAGAGAGCAGTGCAGTGGTGCTTAGCTGCCCATCTGTCTGAAACCACCACAAATAGGCAGAATTAAGGCTGTTTAAAGGGCATTTTGAAGCACTTAAACTTACTTCACTAGGCAACACTAAAGACTGACAGAAAATAACCCACTGCCTTTCCACACAAAGTTGGTTACTGTAAGGTGCCTATAAGCCAGATGATTGAATTTTGATAATTAAAAAGGCAATGTAGAAAAAAAAGAAATTATATGTATATAATATGTATACACAGATATAAATTATATATGTGTATGTGTAAGCTCATTTCAAATTTGAAAATAAAATTTGCTCTGGCAAGTCTGCAAGTCATTTTAAAATGGAAGCATTCCTTTCTCTGATTATTACCTTTATTTTTACACCTCATCAAAACCAAACACCACCTACTCATTTATACCTATTCATTTACCCCTCGGATTATTTGCTGGTTTTCACACTGCTGTTGGTGAAGTCAGTCTGTTTTGTTCCACCTCATTGCTTTCAGCACTTTTGCAAAAAAGAAGAACCTTGACACTACTTTTTAGAGTCACAACTGGTTTAAATGAATTTGCCTGCATTTGCCGCCTTCTCTTGCTGCCTGTCCTTCTCTGTTCCCCTTTGTCAGATTCAAAACCAGGAAAAAAGCCATCAGCTTTCTGAAATCAGGCATTAAAATACAGTTTGGTGAGCAGCCTCTCCTTTGAAAAGGATGCTGGACTCAATCATCAGAAGTCACTGCAGTAAAAATTTGTCTTTGTTCTTGTAAGTGCAGCTGCTGATGCTGGCAGGGCTGGACTGGCTGGTTTTTGGATGACCCACATTTGGATTCTTGTTCTTCAACACACAGTGGCTTTCACAGATGTCAGTGCTGGTTACCTACTGCAGAGAAATTAAACCTCTGCATGCTAGCCGATGTACAAACTGTTCCCTCTTTTTAACATCGGTTCACCTTCCAGTGTAGGAAGGCTCAGAGGCACACACTGGGGTGCTTAGTCACATTTTCCCATATCCATTTTTAGATTTAAGTGTTTTGTTTGAGAGATGGATTTAAGTTTAAAATATCTCCTCTGATTAGAACAACTCTATATCAATAGATCAAATTGATGTTTTCAATGGGCTTGACTCCCATTTGTGTTAAGGTCCTGGACTTCCATTCGCATCAAAGTCTTATTCTTGCAGAATGTTTCCTGGAGCTGAGTCTGGATCATCTTGGCTGTCGCTCTAGTTGCTTTTCACTGCTTAGGCAGTTAAAAAGGTGGAAAAACAGTATTCCGACTTTGTTAAGCACAGGAATTTTCCACTGGCTTCTTCCCCACCACTGCCATAGAGGAAGCTTCTTAGTGAGAGAGGACATGTTCCAAGCATTTTCTGGCCCAGTGATGACCTCTTCCTAAAATAGCACCTGAAGACCAGTAGCTTCTGGAACAAGGTAATGAACCTCCTACTCTCCCACCCACATACCCCTGCACACAGATCTTGGGGAGCGTGGGCACCCCAGCTCACTGGCAGGCAGCAAGCGGAGTGTGAAAGGAGCTCTGTGGCACTCAGGATACGTTTTGCTGCCAACACATTAAGATCTTGGATCCCTGTTCCTCACCTTATGGCCCACAAGTGGAACTGTTGAATGGGTGAGGTTAGGAACACAGGTTTACATGTGTTGGCAGTAAGATTATTAGTCAATTCACGCTAAGTCCCACTCCAACCCCTGGCTGAAAACAAAGATTTCTGAAAAGCCATCTCCTTCCAGTAAGTAGCAGAGATAAGACAAGTTCTATGAAAGGTGCCTAGCTAGATATGTTTTTTTTTTTTTCCCCATCTCCAAAAACACTCTCTGCCTTTCTTTGTTTACCCTCTTCGGTGCTTGCCTTGCCGGCCCAGAAAACTCAGGTTTTTCTTCTCCCAAGCAGTAAGATCCCACACACAGGGTGGGAAGGCAGTCCGATCACGGGGCAGAGGAGGTGGTACGGCAGCCAGGAAAGTGTGCTGTGACATAAAGCTCCCTCACTTAATCTTCTTTTTCTCCTCCCTTGTCCTGTAGGCCAGAGGAATCAGGGCTGGCAGCTGGAGCAGCTGGCTGCTTCTGAGAGGTGGGTTTCATCTGCTAAGAATCACAGAATGGGCAGGGTCGGAAGGGACCTCTGAAGATCATCTAGTCCAACCCCCGTGCCAAGCAGGGTCACCTAGAGCACGCTGCGCAGGCAAGAAGGAGGGCATAGTAAAGCACTGCAAGCAAGTCAGATGTAGATGTAGCCAGGGGAAGTGTGAGATGAGCCAAGCGTATTAGTGTCACTCAGTATGGGGGACTTGACAGGTCTTTCATATCAGAGGCACAAAGTCGTGTGTTTTTGGAGGCTGTCCCTTAAGGCAACGTAAGCAGGATTAAAGACTTGAAATTAAGTCGATTTACTTTCAAATAATTACAAAAGATGCTTCCTTCTCCCACCACTTTCTCCTCCATGTAGGCTGGGTTTTAATGATGTTAGGAATTAGTAAGAATAATATCACCTCCAGCATGTGACATAACTGAGATTAGTTAAGAATTCATAAATGCGTTTGGAAGAAACAACTCCACATTATTGAAAATAAGACCAGTTACGTGATTAAAATGAATGCAATCAAATTTGAAGCTTCAGGCACTGCTGCTAAACTGATATATCTAATCAGCAAACGATACACTTTTAAGGAACATATTATAATTTAGAATGAAGAAACTACTTTAAAACTGTCTTCTCTATCCAACAAATGACTATGCAGCAATATTTATACAGTCATAAATAGAATCTTTTAAATGGAAATCATGAAGATTTTCTAATTGGACTCTACAGTTAAAAACTTTGCACCTAAAAATTTGATACAAGGGAGACATCTGGTGAGACATCCCCGTAATGCCATGCCTCCGCACAGTCAGAGTCACACCCGTGGAGCAGGGCTTAGCTTGCTTCAGTAGAGAATTCCTCGGTAGACCTGAAACGTATGTACATGAGATACACTGAAAATTCTTGTGTCCTGGAAAAAACTGACTTTGTTATAAATTGTCAATTGAAGTGTTAGTAACATCAGCCTCACGGACTTATGGAGCTGGTGTTATGATTATTACAAAAGTGATGAGTGACACTACAGGTGTGTTAACCTTGGTAAGTGAACAGGAATCCAGAAAAGAGAGGTAAGGTGAGGCGAGGCAAGGAGAGGAGAGAAAAAGAATTTCTACACGTTGCATTTTACGCTTCTCTGTGACATCTACATTCACTAGCAGTTTCTTATGGTTTTTACAAGTTTCATGTTATTCTTTCGTTTGAGGCACTTTAACTAAAATGGCAATGATGTTACAGGGTAGTGACTGCCTCTTAGAATTAAAGATGCATGTTGTATTTTGTTTAATGGCTGACATGTTAAGTGCTCTAGCTTCTACATACAGACTCTGGTTGTCTTGAAATTTGCTGTGTTTAATGGAGTCAGAAATGAAAATGCATTTCATTTATTCCACACTAATGCTTTTTTACCCTAAGATAGCGCTGAAGGAATGAGCTGAAGCATCCACAGCCTGCTGTGGTGGCTGTGTGGTTGGCTGCGTGCTGCTCTTCAGAGGGTGCTGGCTGTGTGATAACCTGGCACCTTCCCACCAGCTGCCTGGCACTGGGCACCACATGGATATGTCAGCATTCCCATGTGCAAAGAATGCATTTTGTATCATATTTTCCTATCCAGTCCCCTTTCTGGATCTTTCACAGAATGTTTTTCATGCCTGCAGGAAACTTCACTTTTCTGTTCACTTGAGTGCCTACTCTTGAGGCTACTTCTGTGGCTGAGAAGGGCCAGGAACATAGCCTGGCTCTCAGGCCTGCCCTTTAGCACACTCTGCTTTGGGAAAGGGTGGTTATGCTGATGAAATCACTGAACAGGGCTCCAATGAGCCTTGGTCTCACTCCCAGCCCTTCTTCTCATTTGCGGAGCGAGCAGAGAGGTGAGCTGATCCTTTGCAGAAGAGCAGCTTGCCTGTTCAACAAAGCACAGGTAACTGATGTGCCTGCTTTTCAGAGCTGACATCCATGAAGATGTCTAAACCATCCTCAGGTATGTTGATAAATGAGACTATAAAAGAAAGGTATGAAAAGCTAATATTACCTGATTACCATGGTATCTTATTCCTACAAGCATTTATTTGGAAGGGGCACTTTTACTATGCAAAACTCTGTTTTAACACATATTTTTGAATGCGTATCTTTGGCTGTATGCCTCAATGCAAGCACAAAGCAAAGGTGGACTGAAAAATTAAAGCCATTCCTAAATTTACTGTCATATTTGTGTCAGAGACCTAGATAATTTTTTTTTCTTTTTTTTTGCATTTGGATTTGCATTTGCTACTTCTTTATTGCTGGAAACATTTTTGATAACTACATGTAAGAAATACTGCAGGCACTATATTTTTTTTCACCAACAATTAGAAATTGAGCAACTCAACAGAAATCCATTAGACCTACTTACTCTGTGCTGTAGACAGATCTGTTCTGACACCAGCTGTCCACTTCGCAGCAGTCTAATCTAATAATCAGACTGCAGGTGAATCTTCACTTGAGGTTCTCTTGACAAGTCCAGTGGCTTTCCAGATTTCTTTCTGTGTATAAACCTCAAGTCAGGGGGAAGAAAAACGTTAGATTTTAAATGACCCATTCTGTTGTCTGTTTATAGTGCTGACCCTCAGGCTCTGGTTGGGGTCACACACTGCCCTTCTGCCCACACAATTTCAGTCCTGGGCTCCTGGGATGCTGCCCAGCCTTCCCTTTCCCTTTCTTGGAGCCGCACTGTTTGCACTGCTGACTCCCCTAGCTCTTCTCTTCAGAGCTGTGAACATTCATAAGGAGTAAAGACGTGCCCTACCAAAGGTCACTGCAATGCTTATCACTAAGAATAACTTAAATTTAGTTTCTGCAATGAAAGGTGCTGGTCCTGGCGGATAAGGCTGGTCATGGTGTTAATACTCTGTTATCTCTCGTAGAGGCAACAAAAACTTGCAAAAATTATCAGAACTCTATATACCCTTTCCATTGTGTCTCATAGACCCTGCTGAATGCAGCCTGCAGAGGGCTGCTGGTTGACATATCCTGAGTCTTATAAATGACATTTGAGACCCTTCTCTTTAAATGTAACATTAGAAAAATAATTGAATGATGTTGACCTTTCTGATCATTGCTTAAAAGAGTGTGAAATCAGCACTTGTGGCTCTGCTACATATTGGGTACTGAGTGTAATGTATGGCAGCTACTTTCTTCAGAAATCTTATTTCATAGTCAGTTTTCTGAAGAGCGGAAAGAAGACTTTAAGGTTGTCAAATTCATCTTAAGGCTGTAGTACTGGCCAGAATATGCAAAACCAAACCAAACCAAAACAAAAAAAAAACCAAAAACAAACAAACAGAAAAAACCACTGAGATGCACTGCTCTTTCATCCATCATTTTCCCTGCTATGCTTTTTGGTATGAGTTTGCAGACTGCCTGAAACACTGGGTTTCAGATCCCTGCTTGCAGCTTGCTAGATTGTACTGCAGTGCACATAATAAAGATTGAATATTTGCTTCTGCAATAAAACCTACCTAATCAGGTGATGAGGACACAGATTCATGAATCGGAGAAACTCATCACAGTTCTTGCCTTAGCTAATGATCTACTGTGTGCCTTCAGTATCTCTGGCAATTTCTCAGGTATGAAGTAGGGAGAGTAGCACGTGTTTTCCATCATAAAGAGAAGAGCTTTTTAGGTTAAAAATATTTTTGAAATGTTGCTGTGATTTTATTATGTCTTAATTCCCCATGATAAAGAGCTATGGTATCTGTAAATGAGAAGTGAAACATTACTGAGACATATAAGAATGAAATGTTATTTTTACAATTCAGACTAGGACTTGTATGAATGCCTGTGGACTTTGGTATTGAGCTTTTTAAAATAAGATAAATAAATCTACCACTTTCAGTTGCGTATTTTTTCTCTTTAACCTTCATAGCCTGTTTGAGTAATGAGTGAAGCAATCAAAGAATGATATACCATACCTATATGCAAATCATCTTTTACATGTTTATTGCAAGAGATGCAAAGATTTAGAATTAGTACTATAAATAAAATTTTGTTTATCATGGTTGTCAAACACGTGCACATGTGCACGTTGACCTTTTAAAATTACTGGTGTTCTGAATAACCACAAGCAACAAACAATAGTTTGGAAATCTGGGTAAAGATAAACATAAGAACCAAGACAAAAAATAATTGCACCATCTTCTGTAATTATTTAACCACTCCAAAATAATTCCTTTAGACATTGTTCTCTTCGCATCTTCGGAGAGCACAACATAGTTTTTCTGCTCACAGGGATAAAACCAACCATCATTGTTCTTTTTATTCTATTCAAGGGAGAAGAATTAATATCTCTTCCAGATGGAGAATTCTGCATCATATAAGGAAAGTTGTCAAGAATAATCAAATCAAACAACAGTATAAGATACATAACAGAATCCTCCCGAAAAATAGAAGAGAAAATCATTGCTTTATTCCTATTCTCTTTTGATCAAACGCTAGCTGAGAGTTTCTAACCACTATTCTTTTTCAAAAGATTGATTTCTCAATGAAGTGGCCAAACAATGAAAATATTGCAAATCAACCCAATCTCCCCAGTATTTTATGCCACTGATGAATGAGATGTGATTTGCTTTCAGAAACTTTTCATAGCTTGATTAATAGAACTGCTAGATCAATAGTTGCTCTCTCTCAAAGGACTCTTTTCTCCCCACCTTGGATTGTATGACTTCTGAAGCAAGTGCAAGCATCAGCATTATGGCATTTTCGTGCTGAAGTAAAACCATTCACCTTTATCACTGGTCAGAAAAAGGGATTAAGCATACCTATAGCATGTTTGTTGGTGTACTGATCTGCTGAGAGAACACATGACTTTGAGTCATTTTATCCATTAATTAATAAGTACTTTATATAAAATTGGCTGCTTCAGTGAGAGAGTTTTTGAGGCTAAGTATTGCAGCATACAAGGAAGCACACACATCTACCTCCTTCAGTTCCTTTCTCACTCACCATAAACCCTAGAGCTCAAATTGAGTCCAGATCCAAATTACCTGGCATGTGACCCATGCCAAGTGAACCCAAACTACGTTTTCAATCCATGACGTATTCATTCAGTCACAGCTAGGACTGTAAAATATGACCTTTTGTTTATGATCTTGATAACATACCCTTTTCATTCTCTTACATGTGTATTAAGGAAATAGTCATATACCCACTCACAAGTACAGCTATATGCTAAACTATATCTCTAATGAATAAATTAACCTCTCCATCTCTGTCTGCTGGAAGCCCATTTGACATTACAACCATCTATCTAATCTAAATGATAGCCATTACAAATTTCAAATTTTCATCCTGCTATAAACTCCTACCTTCTCTCTTCACTTCCTTCTCCCATGTGGGAAATTTGAGTTCCTCAACATTACCTTCTCCCAGCATTCAATATTCCATACTGGACATGTATTTGTAGTAGGATCAATGCAATGAAATTCAGAACTGTGCAATGGTTGGCAGGAAAAAAAAAAGTAATTTTTTTTTTTTTGTGGGAAAGGGCAAGGTGTCTAAAGCTATCAGATACACTTTCAACAAACTAAAGAAAAGTTCCGTGTTCTTAAGTTTCAGTAACTACTATAGGATCATGCTTAAAGTATCCCCCCATGTTTCACAGGCACATTTACATACAGTCTCAAAACCCCAGTGTACTGGCCTTCATTCGGATCTAGTAGACTCCTTCGTGTTCTTCATATAGAGATTTCATCTTAAGCAAGATCAGTTGTACTCTCACCCCAGGAGTATTCCAGAGACAATGTTGTGAGGTGCGGGGACTTGAGGTTTAGATGAAGCCATCCTTCCACACATCCCTTTACTGTAAGTCTGGGATGGCTGATTGGGAAACAGCACCATCAGAAAGAGCAGGATGTGAAACTGAAATAACCTCAGCCACACTACTGCAAATGAGATGAGATGCCTTGCCTTCCTCAGAGCTTTGGGAAGAACAAGAAAGAAGGCATCTAGCAGGTATTGTTACCTCCTAGAGACAGACTGGCTCAGGAACAGAGATCTGTTGCTTTCTACCTTCCCAAGTCACAAGAAAATTGATCATGTGAGGTCCCTGATCACAGAAAACTTTGTGAAGATACTGTCTTGAACTGTTTTTACTGAGCCAAACTGTCTGTAAGAATGGTAACATGACCCATAGTTTGAGTGGTCATGAAAAACTGGACTGGGACATCACACCCGAGGTGCAGTGGTTTTCTGCTTCTCAACAAAGGGAAAATTTCCTGGTACTTCCCTGGTTGTATGTAGTATTGGCCATCACTGCCTGGGTATGAAAGGAAGGGCTGGCACACTTTCCACACAGCCCACATCTTTAGAGTACTGATACATACGTAAGTTCTTTTGTGGACAGGAAACCCATTTTCATAAGTGTGACCAAATGCTTACCATATATTCAAGCCTTGATGCATTTGTTACAGATTACCTCAGTCAGAACTTTGTTTTGAGAGCATAATTCCTCCAACTACTTAAAAGTTCCTGCTACTACAAGAGGGGATACAGTCAGGCCGGGGAGTCTGTCAGAACGGTTGACGTTGGGAGTCTGCTGGTAGGTAATCCAAAGGGAATCCATTTTATGAGGGGAAAGAGTCATTGATGTGAAATTCTTTCTTCCTGAGATGAGGAGGGTTGTTTGTCTAGCCCCTGTGCTAGAAGAGAATCCAGTTGCTGCAGAAGTTCAATCATGTGAGAAGAGGGTCCAGAAAAGTGATGGGGAAGGTGATTGTGCAACACCAAAGAAATCAGACTGCAGCCTGTCTCCATGAGTTGCATTGTCCAACGCCTCAGCCTCTGAAATGGTTGATTCCATTGTAGAAAGATACCTGGCTAATTGGTTGTTGAAAGGGATTGATAATGATGATTGATAGTGTGGGGAGAAAGAGGACTATCACTCAATACACCTCCAACACTATTCTGTAGAATACAAAGGCAGGAGAGGCTGGTAGGTACAGACAAGTGGCATCTGGCAGCAGAGATGTCTAGCTGAACCTTGGTATCTCGAGACTGTGTTGGTATGCTGTCAGGGAGGACGTGAATGACTTCTGGACTGACCACACTAACAGATAAACACAGTGTGCACTGTTGCTTATGCTTCGTGGTTCTAGATATTCTTAGAGATCAAATGGTAGCCTTTGACTTCTTGAACCACTCAAAGTCCCATCTGCTCTGGGGCTAACAATCTCCAGGAGCTTAGATCCAGGAGCTCCAGATCCTCCACTGCCTGATGCTTTTCCCTTGGCAATCCCCAGGCATGCATTTTACCAAGACTGAAGAGGCAAATAACTGAATGGCTGTAGCCATGGCATCAAGTGCCACTTGTAAAACACACATGAAGGTGACAGCTTGAATCTGGAAAAGATTAAGAGCTCTAAACCTTGAGACAGCTCATCATCAGCTGCTGTCATTTAGAGAAAGAAGAGAAGCTTGTAAAGGGTGAAAAGAACTGAGTACTTTGGGATTCTAAACGAAAATGTTTTCTATGTACAGCATTTTACCTATTGTATCATCTATCTCCAGTCTCCTCATGTGAGGATTATTGGACAGCTGAGACTTTTCCAAGGCTCCTGCAGCCACTTACATGTCCAGGTGAATTTAATAATACCGTGAATTTAAAAGAAAGCCAATTTCAGATGCAGGGTGATGCTATCCCTGGATCATATTTTGGCACAAGGTCCTCCAGATGAAGAAATCTTTTTCCACCATGTTTGCATTAACTGATTAATCCACTTAAAATAGCACACACATATAAAATGAGTGTTACATCACGCTTGAGTCCTAGCACAGGGCAATCTGAGGAAACCTACTATTTCATCTCATATGAGCAAAGGAACCTCTGTAACTGTGTAACTCGGATGAACCTGTAAAGAAACCCATTCCTTCCAAGGCAGAGAAGCAGTAAGTTTTTGTTTGTTTGTTTTGTTTTGTTTTTGTTTTTGTTTTTCTGCAGCCTTAAGAGAGAATGCACACTTGCAGGGTCTGTTCTGTCTTGTTTGTGGGCGCTGAAATATGTGACCACAGCAGTCTGCCCATACTCTCTGCTGAACAGGCTGCAAAAGAAGCTACCGCTAGCAGGACTGGTGTGGGGAAGAGCAATTTATATATCATACAGCCACTGCTCCATAAAGCATCTCAGAGGAACTTGAGACTCATCCCAGTACATTTAGTCCCTTTTTCTTTTTTCTTTTTTCTTTTTTTCTTTTTTTTTTGGCCTTTGGTGCAAGATTTGGAGGGAACTGCAGGGTAACAGCAGAGGATTGAGAGAAGCAGTCTATACAGTCTATATTGTCTTACAGGGTCTGGACACGTTCTGGGAAAGAGCCTGGCTTGAGGCAGGGGCCCAAATTTGTCACCTGACTCGTGTCTCAGAGCCACATGTGGGATCTATAATCTGAACTCTACTATGTTTCTGAAGAACCAACAGACAAGGAAATAAATCCAATTGTTAAATGAAAGGAATTAAGAACAAAAACAAGCTCAAAAAGAGTAAGGTCTGTGTGAGGGAGCATGCAAAAAAAAAAAAAAAAAGCCTCATTTGGCTGGTAGATAGGCAGTGATGAGTGTGCTCATTTCTTATGATTGTTACCCAACTAAGCAAGAGCTACATCAGCATAGATGTTGTCAGAACTAAAAATCTTATCTTGCATGTTTGGATATACACACACCACAGTTTGCATGCTCATATGGACAATCACTTGAAAGGAAAACACAATCTGCTATAATGCGTATCTGCTAGACAAAATGTGCATGATTAGTTCCATATGGCTTTTCTTTCTGAAACAGTAGAGCTCCAAAGTGAGGGATGATTTCAAACAGAGGTGACGATGTATTTCAAAATCCCAGTTCAATAGCGCACTTACGGGGGAAATTGGCCTTCAGTGGGATGTAAGCACACATTTTTGTGCTTTGCTGAATAGAGATATCCTTAAACATCTGCTGAAAGATGTGTACATACTAAGACATGATCTTTGGGTGGGCTTTTAATCAACTCCCAAGTGGTTTGCTGGGTGAGGATTCAAAAGGAGAAATTTGCATTCTACAGAAAAAACAGGATCTGTGTTCTAATGTGACATATATTTTCTTTACTGCCATGCTGCGTTATCAAGTAGAAAAGTGCTAATGTTACTTGTCATCACACTGTCACATTCAGGACATATTTGCACCACTTAATGGAAGGAAGTGCCTAGTCTTATATGCACCTACTCTTATGGTTGGCAGGGAGAGAGTCCTTCAGATGACAAATAAGAAAATCCAGATGTTGCACTGCATGTTAATGTAACCCACCAAATGTTAAATGATCACGTTAAAATTGCCCCTGACCTTTAGTTCCAGCTTTGAAAAGCTTCTGAGTGAGCTTTTCTTTCCACACACCGTCCAAGGGAAATGAGGCAGGCTAGTCTCCTAATTTCGATGTCTAAAAGTTAGTTGCCTAAATTTAAGAGCTGCTAATAAGCAGCATGAATGACCTTCTCAAACAGAATATTTGAGGGCAGATGGGCTCTAGGATACTGTCATAAATGCAAGAAAGAAAACAGAGCAGTCCGTTACTTTTGGCATCCAAGAGCACTTTAGCAGGCGTTCAGCGTGGGGCTGTAGGAGCGGCAATGCACAGCGGGTGGCATCGCTGCTGCCAGCACCTGCCCTGCCGCTGCCCTCTGCAAAGGTGACACACTCTCCAGCGAAGACAGGAAAATCAGGCATCCACGTGGGAACGCGCAACAGCCAAATCACTGAGCACGGGAGTTTTGAACAAGTCAATCAGAAACAAGAGGATAGCTGTGTGTCTGAAACCTTATCTTTGATGTTTCCCCAGGGAAACAGGGGTTCAGAGCCCTGAAACCACTGCCTGTGGTGTCTTTCCCGCTCTCTTCCACAGCCAGGGATTAGGAAACACGCCCAGGAGGCGAGAGCTAAATCCCAAACCAGCATCACCCCTGTAGAAGTTTGAACCAATGGAGCTGCGTTACAGGAAAATACGTTAGCAGCCAGCTCCTGGGGTGTTTTGTACAGAGGTGATCCTCGCCTCTTACTGAACTCAATCCAGTCCGTAGTCAAAAGTGCTGAATTTGTGGGAGCGGCAGGCAAGGGTCCCCACGGGGGAGTGGATTGATAGGCCTGGGATTAGGCAGTTTGTTTGGGAAGGACCATTCTGTGGTTCCTCAAACTGCTAAGAAAATTGAAAATCTGCTCTTAAAGCAGAGTAAATGGTCTAGAGCAGGAGCCCAACTCTGCATCTCTGGCTACACACTGCCCTCTGGGCCCCAGGTCATGGTTGCTTTCTGCTGGTGTCGTGGTCCTTCCATTCTCAGATGCACAATGGCCCAGCTTCAAGAGTCACGGGGAGTATTTCCACCCCAAATACACACTGCCTAATGTTTAGGACATTTTTCTAAGCTCATAGAGTTGGGGGCTCAAACTTTCATAGGATTAGAGGTGCCTAGGACTCAGGTTTTGTGTTTTCTGGAGCCATGCGCTAGGTTATTGGACAGAAGAAGGCCATCATGTTATGTGACAGTCGACATAACTGAACTGCAGGACAGTTCAGGCTAGTGCAATGAATTCTGAATGCACATGGCAGGTCAATCCCCAAACAGCCGCCCAGGTTAAACGCACACCTTGCTGGCCAGCTCAGCGAAGGCACGGCCGTGTGCAGTGTGCTTGTTGACACTGCAGCGGCCTCTCAGGGAAATTTTTTTCTGGAGTTGTAGATGTCTCGTGCATCAAACAAGCAAAGCAGTGTTTCCCTCAGCTAGTCACAGCAGGGTAGGACAAGATCATAACTCGATTCCTTCCCCTCTGGGAGCTTCCCAGGCTGTGCCTCCTCCTCTTCCACCCCCTTGTGACTGCTAGCAGCACAGGCTGAATGTGAAGTCCTCTCTGAAGGCAGTTTTATTCAGGAGCTTCTATTTCATACACAGAAATAAATGGCTTGTAACAAGGAGTTGAACCACTGTCACTTTTCCTCTCCCTCAGGCAGAGAAGGGAGCTCACAGCAGCTTCCTGCGTGCCAGCAGACACCTCTAGCCGTTGAATGGGACTTTCAACAATGTTTGTTTTGGATAGAGACTCTCAAATTCTGCCTAAGCACCACTTTACGTTCATAAATCTCTTTTTGGATCTGAGAATTAATCTTGTGCCTCATTTTGTCATCTGCAAAATGGAGAATTTCCCTACCTGACAAGAAAAGTGAGAGGATAAATATTTCAGAGACCACGAAGTGCTCAGACAACTCTCTCAGTACGGGTGACAAAAGCGCCTCGGCTAGACAGGAAAATGCTGCTTTAAAATTCCCAGGAGAATGGCACAGAATAGAGATGAGATATAACAATGTGGGAGGCAACTGTAGCAATCTGTGTGATAGATAGCATCATTCACAGTAAGGCAAGATGGATCTGCCTATAGACTCACATTCATAGTGTTATCTTCACTTCTGACACGCACTTCAAGGCATGCACTGCACCGCAAAATAAGGTTGTTTATCTTCCTGCTTTTTAATTGCTGTTTACTACACAAAGTCCCACAGAAACAGAATTCAGAAGAGGAGTTTTATCATGTTTGGACTGCTTGTTGTTTTGACACTCTGGGATGGTCTTTGCAGTTCCTGTAAGGAACTAGCCTCAAAGCTGTGTGCTACAGAAATGCAAAAGCAGAAGACACTAAGGACTTCTTTGACCCTTTACCATGGGCAGGTCTCTGAGCACTGTCTGCTCGGGCGGGGCACCCCTGGGCGCTCAGCTCAGGGCAGGGAAAATCTCAGCGACACCAAGGAAGGGGAGTTTGCAGCTCGAGCATCTTTAGCTGCTATTTCCAGGCTCACCCCACGAGAGGGCAATATGGCAACATCCATTGCACTTCCACTCCTTAATAAAAATAATTTAAAGAAAGGATCAGGCTCTTGGACTGGGAATTTCATTCTACAATATATGCATAGTATTTATAGAAAGAGCATTTACTCTTTTAAAGTGTTGCTATTTTCCTTCTAGCAGTAACATATAATCAGTATGCATTAAATTTCTTTCATCTCACAGAAGATAATATGACCCTCTGCTGGTATCCAATCTAGAACAACTAAACATTGGAAGAAAACATTTTTTTTTTTTTTATCTCAGACATTCTATGAGACAACGAAACTGAAGGCTCAGTGCCACAACTCATCCTTAGGGAGCAGCCCATTCATCAGTAGTTTTAAGAAAATTAATAATGTGAATAAAATTCTCTAGGCTCATGTCCTTACTTTCATTGACCCTTATGCAATTAAATATCTTATTTTGTATCTCGCCCTCAGGTCTGTAACCTCCCTTGTTTAGCTGACAAATTTCTGCATCACCTCGTAGCCTGGTTGATCTGAACATGCTTTTTGAATGTGCCATTGAAAGCAAATCACGGCTCCTACTACAGTCTGTGAAAGGTTTGTCTTCCACTTGAGTGGAAACTGCTAACCATATGCTAAACGTTTTTGATAATGCCATCCAGAAATGTTTTCTCTACATATTTCATATTCTGTCTTATACACCAAAAGGCCATGCATATTTTGCAGATGTCTTATCAGATGCAGCTGAAATATTTTTCTTCTGATTCAGTTCTGTATGAGTGATTTGTCTTAGCTTTGCCTTACACAGAAGTTACTCACCAGCTCCAGGCTTTGCTGGTGATTTGCAGTGTCACCTGCTATTAGGAAGGAGAGCACAACATCGTTAACCAGATCTTGACAGGTAAATGGGAGACAAACCTCATCAGAAATGCTTTGACTAATGCTGTTGGAAGGAAGGAAACACATTCTTACACGCAACAGCTTAAAATGAATAAATAAGTGAGGTGAGATAAGGAACACAGGGGCCATGCCTGCACTGCTGGCAGCACCCAGCATGTGATAAGGGCAGGAATGTGGGGAGGATGCTGCAGTCACCCAGGGACCAGGCAGGGCTGCCTCCTCCAGCCAGCAGCCCAGGGAAGCCCAGTGGGCAACAGCAGGGACTGCAGCACAGCTTGTGCCTTACTTATGGCCACAGAAAGGTCAACGTTTTTAGCGTGGCATAGACATTACTGTGTTTGCTTCTCCCACATATCATGACATTTAATTGCTATAAAGCACTGGGCAGGCCTGTGGAATGGAGGAAGTAACTAATGGAATTAGTCATTGCTCATGCAGTCATTGCTCAGACACGTGGTCCTCTGCACACACTGAGTTGGACACGTGTACTACGCGGTCATTAGTCTCGAGTGTGCGCCATGGATGTCCGAGCTCATATGTGAAGACGACGGAAAGCAAAGAGTCATTCATGACACAGAAATGAGGATAGTGGTGAGAAGGGTCAGAAAGAAACTCCGCACTTCGGGAATTGCTTGGTTAAAGTAAATACTTTTGTACAGATGAGAACAGGGTGGTCCGTAATGATCCCATACCCTGCTGTGAGAAGTGGCTGTGCTGCCGTCATAAACAACTAGAAATTAATTTACTCTCATTTTTATTTTGTCTTTCGTTTGGACGCCATGGTCAGGCAGTGACCACTGTTACCTCTCTGCCTCTGCTGCCCATGGCTTTCCTGACATTCATGGAAAAATCTGATTTGATGTCTATCCTTGTGAAATGTGTTTGGAAAGAGGACTTTTGTAAGTCTATGGTTTCCAAATTTACTTCAGAAAATATGCCAGGAGGCTTTGCTCAGATGAAAGGTTTGGGGATGCCCCTGGCAGTGTTGGAGCTGGAGCCATACGCCCAAATGCGGGGACATTGAACGGTCGCCAGCGCACACCGAACAAGCACGAAGCTGCCAGAGCAGAGAGAGAAGATATTCCCAATAAGAGGATTCATAGCAGATTAAAAGTGAAAATAGCAGCTGCCCCTTCGTTCTGGATGTGCCTGGTGGTCCCCAGGTCTGTGTGACCCTGGTGACCACTGGTCACCTTCCTCGTCCTGGCTCTACTCACTGCCTGGGCATGGTGGGATGGGGCTGCTGGTGGAGGCTCCTGCCTCACTGCCAGCCCTCGCTGTGCCAGGACAGCCTTTGTAGGTTTATTTCTTTTAATGAAAATAATGGCCTTCTCCAGACTATATTTTTTACCAACTTTTCACTGAACTTCAGCAATAGTGAACTGCCAGACAGAAAATTCCCTTTGCATCAACAAGATTTGCTTAATGGAAGAGGACTTCGCTGTCTGCGAAAGCTGTTTTTCCAGCCCGCAGAACCAATTGCCAGCCAGAAACAGTAAAAGAGAAAAGGAGAAAAAAAAGATGGAAACCATTAAAAGCTTTGTAACATTTTAAATGTGAAGTTTTAATTGTGTTATATATTTGACCATAAATTGCAACAAGCTTTTAAGCAAAAATAAACTTGAGTAGACTTTAAAGAAATTTTATCTGTGAGGCGTATATGTAAATAGAGCTACACAATTTTTATTAAAGCATCATAAAGAAGAAAATAGAGATTTAGTGTGACATTCAGTATGCAACCAATTCATAAATCTCCAGTTAAATTTGTACACTGTGAGGAATGTGTGTATATAGAGGTTGGACTCTGGATAATCCCAACTATTTAACTGGAAAAAGAGTGGTGAAGCCTGGCGAGTGGTGATGTGGTGGGAAGAGGCTCAGCCACCTCCAAAGTCGCATCCCACCCACCCACAGTCCCACTCTCACAGGACAAGCTGCTGTGCAAAGCCACCCAAGCACACCTGCAACAAAGCACAACCAAACTGGATCAGATTCTGATTTAAGAAGTAGAGTAAAACCATGCCAGCCCAAAACTTTAGCCCAAATAAAGAACTTCATAGGGTATGCCCTGGATATTAATAACGCTGTCATCTCTCTGTTCTGGCTGTTACTTAATTTGGCCACAATCTGATGAGGCTTTTTCCAACCAGACTTCAGAGAAAAACTCATTTAAAGACCAGAGACTATCCACACAAAATAGAGATTGCCAGGATGCTTGGTGCACCTTTGACTCAGTGCTCAAACTCCTGTTGCTACTCAGTGTTCCTTCTTGTGTGTCACCGTATCTGCTTGCTGGAGTTAAAGCTTGGGAGCAGTAATTACTCCTAAGCCACAACTGAAAGACATACCAACAAAAAAATTTTCTTCAAGTGCAAGAACCTTCTTTTTTTTTCTTTTCTTTTTTTCTTTCTTTCTTTTTTTTTTTTTTTTAAATCTGAGACTCCACTTTTTGCTGCAACATCCAGTTAAAGAGGAACATGCCTTGGCATTATGATGTTGCAGGCTGTATACAATTTTCCTGATGTTTCCTTTTTGTGGAGACATTTCAAGAAGGAATTAGAGACAGGATGACAGTGATGATAGTGAGTTTTGTCCTTCATCTTTCTTTCAAAGTGAGCATGGTCAAGAGACATGGTCATGGAGCCAATTGGAGTATGTTCCTATTTAATGAGTGCTGCAGGGCATAGAGGGCCAGGGTGGTGAGGTTTTAAGCAACTCCACTGTGTTTTGACTACAAGATTTCCATTTTTTGTGCCTGGTTACGAATACACATTTTCAGACTGGGGATATCCTTGCCAAAGGAGGGGTAGCTGAAGATATTAGGTACTCTGGTGTAGCCACCTGAGACCAGGGCTCTGAAGCCAGCAGAGATGGGTGATGAGCTTCACCCCTTTTCTTTCAATGAGTGCCACTTGTTAGAAGAGTCACCCTCCTGTACTAGAGGACTGTTTCCATATTTTATTTGGAAACTTAGAAGACACTGAGGTGTCTTAGGTGCCCAAAAAGAAATTAGAAGTGTGTCACAGCACAGGAAATGAGCAATTATATATGAAGAGAATTCTGTTTTCCTTTTGGTATAAAGATGGACCTTGCAATGAGAGCAGCATATAGACAGAGATGGACTCCATAGGTGCTGTTTAGTAGGGTTCTCCACACCTGAGGATCATGTACCAAGAACTGTTATGACTCAGCTCTACCCTGAATAAAGATGAACGATCAATCCCAAAATCAGAAAAATGATCCCAAGACAAAAGAACACATTTGTAGTTCCCATTCAAATATCTACCTGTGCTTTATAACTGTAAGCTGCAACTGCATGTAAATCTTTGGGAGACAGGTAGGTAGGAGGTGTAAATTTCAACATGAGGGCAAGTGCTCAGCTGGTCACACTCAACTCTTGCCCTGTCTTTGCATGCAACTTTGCTTTTAACAAGGAGAAAAGTTTTTTCTTACAGGGTAGTAATTAGTCCTGAAAATTGTATGAAATACAGGCAGAGTAGTTCAGGGACAGGGACATAAAAAATGCTTCAAATCAAGGAAAGGGGAGAACTGAGTGGCCATCAGCTCTACAGGAAAGATCTGAGAGCTGTTGTGTGAGTAAGCAGGAGGATCACCTGTAAGATAGGAGCGTCATTGGACATAACGCTTCCACTCTGCTCAGCAAGGGTGAACCCTCAGCAGAACTGCCCTTCCAGCTTTGGGCACTAAAGATGCAGACAAATCCGAAAAAGTCCATCAGAGAGTGATGAGAGTTGCCAAAGCTGTAGAAATCAGACTACTACGACTTGGAGAAAAGATGACTGATTGCAAGATAGGGATCTCCTGAAATGTAAGAGGCAGCTGCAATCAGTTCTTAACATCTACTGGAGATTGGACTTGAAAGGGTTTACACTGCAGCAGAAGAGGCTCACGTAATGCATCAGGAAAAACCCTGGCAGGACTCTGCTGCCTGGAGTTGGAGGTCTTTATGCAAGGTCTGGCCATCATTGGTCAAGAGCTGGCTCTGCCTTGTGGTAGGGGGAAGAAAGAGGCGACTTCTCCAGCGTCTTCCAGACCCATGCTCCTAGAAGCAGCCTGTGTGTAGGGTGCTCTCCAAAGTAGGCAGCTTTCCTGCTTCACGAAGGTTTGTTGCACCACAGCCCAGAAAAGGGCACAGATATACTACTTTTAGCTGAATTATTTTAGCTATGGTTACACTTCTTTAAATCAGCTATCAAGAGGTCTATTTACATTCATTCTTCCCACCACCTGGTTATGTAAATAAGTGATCTTAACAGTTAAACATAAGCAAAGAAGTTCACATGTTTCCCTCTTACTTGATTGCCACTTTTGCTATGAGATTTGCAATAAATATTTTACAGCATCTAGATGAATATCCTGTTACAGGACTAGGGAATCAGCCACTACTAATCAATCCTAGTCCTGTTCTTTATATTTTGCCCTATTCAAATAATATAATTGGCTGCATCTGCTTAATATTAGGGGAATTTACAGACCATTTACAGCTTTTGCAGTCAAATCCATAACAATTTCCCCAAAACTGCAGTCATTTCCCTGAGTACCCGCATATTGTTTTCCTGAGACATTTCTTGCTTGGGATGTTTACCTGTTATACCAAAAAGGCAGTCATTTCAGCTGAGACAGATTGGCAGAGTTAAGCCCAATGGGAGCCTGACCCCAGGTTCCATAACCAATAGATTAGATAATAGAAGTTTATTACTTTTCAGAAGAAATGACAAAATTGAACATTAACAGACAGATTGACTTTCCTGTGGGGTCACTGTTCATTAAATTTCCCACTGTTTTTACAGTCTGAACCACTACAGTCATTTACCTTTTAGTTCAGGTCCTTAAAGCGAGAAGATTGTTTCTTTATTACTTTGCAACCATTCTTCATTTTAATGGCATTTGTCAAGCTCTCATCTTAAAACTGGCAAACATCATAAAAAAAATGAAAACTGTGCCTCTGCGGCTTAAACACAAACAAAACAACTTGCTTCCATCCTTCTTGTTTACCACCTGACAGGCACCAATTTGTGCCAGGCAAGTAACTAGGTGCCTAATGGAGATGGCTTGGTAAGGATGAAAACCTTCTCCACAGAAGTTAATGGTAGACTTACAGCAATTATCTATGAAGGTCTGACTCTGCAAAGCAGCAGGCTTCGGGGGAGACTTTAGGAAAACGTGTACTCACCAGGTCTCAGCAGACAGAGGAATCAGGGCTAGGAACTGGGGACAGGTGGTTGAACAGAGGAGGAAATGCCAGAGAGGGGTTTTGCCACGGGGAATTGCGAGGCAATCGTAGCCCTGTAGCTGGACCAGAAACTAGTGGCTTCAACAACCCTTACATCTTCTGTCTGCTTCTCCTTTCCTCCCCCAGAAGGTGGGAGGAATATATGCCATATGTATTCCATTATGTTCCCATATACGGAGTTTGGACGGATGGCACTACAGAAGGTCATCTAGGCACAGTACAGAGGACTGTTGTGGGAAAGGGAACACAAAACAGTAAGGAACTGTGCAGAAACAGTCTGCAAAAGGTCCCACCCACCAACAAAGAAAGATGCTTTTTATTTCTCGCTAGGTAGATGTGCTGTAACATTTACAAAACTGTAACAAAAATAATTTTAAAATGATTTAGTACACATCTTAATCACATTCTGTATCTACAGATGTCAATAGCTACCAGGACTGTATCTTATGGAACTTTTTTTAAGGTCACAAGATATTTAAAAATACAAGGGCTACAGTTCAGTAAGTTTAAAGAGCAGTCAAGGTGAGAGATCCCTCTTCTGTTACATCTCTGGTTCCCAAAGAAAAACACCTTTCCTGCCCATATTACAAGATTTACAATAATCTGGTTGCATCATTTTCTGAAAACACAGGGCTCATCTACTAGATTTTACATCATTTTAATGAAACATTGAACAAAAGCTTGGTTTCATGCCAGCCTTTTGCTAATAGATCATGATCCTTTAACTCTTTTTCCTATCATTGACTGATACTGGAGCACCACAACTTGACCATCTTCCTGCCTGCCTGCTCTGAAAATGAAAAGGTGATAAAAACAATAGGCAACATAGGAAGAGGCACGCATCTGTTGAATCAGTGTTCTGTAACTTAACGAGGTTTTTTAGAGCCCTTAACCCAGCAGACTGTAACAGCTAAGGATGCCTAAACCAAGAAACATTTGGGAGAACTTTGCAGCTGAGCAACAGCGGGGGAAGGAGGACGTGCAATATTGTACGCTGCTTCCTAACATTACAAGCTCCAACTGCTTTTCTTTTCTAAATCCAGATTTATTGTTTGGGGCCATCACCAAAATGTTCTTTGTTTTCCCATTATGAAACAGATGGCATAAATGTGCTCTGCAATTTTATTGCCGTGTTATAATTTCATCGTGTCATGCTCAAACCGATAGGTTCATTCCCTCTACAATAAAACTTTCATTCTGCCATGCTGCCTATGGATGCACTGAATAAAATGGCAGTTTAAAAAGTTTCAAGTCACTAAGTCAATATTCCATTATTTGTCTCATATTGGTTTTATTAGAGATAGAAATGAAGCTCAACAACTGATAAGAGCTTGAAATGGTTACTTGGAAAGATGTAATGAGAATGGACTTGTGCAAAACTGTTGCATTTTTAATCTTTCTTTTCATTCCTTAATAGAATTTTAATACATTTTTTTTTCCAGCATGATTAGATCAGACAAAGTTGCTCAACCCTATTCTTTGTGAGGTTACTCAAACTACCAGCTGAAAGAATCTTTCGCAAGGTTATACACAAGTGAAAGAAAACTCCCATTATAAATTTACCTTAACACAGACTAGAATAAAACAGAAAGCCAAATCTGTGAAGAGACGTTCTGAGGAGCATTTAGTTCAAGAGGAACGTGACTAAAGGGAAAATACCTGAAATAAAGCAAGATTCAACTCTCCTTAGTTCTTTATCAGTGCTTTTCAACCACAGCAACAGTAAACTGTTCAGCACGTTTAGTCATTTAAGACCAGCGGCAGGTACAGGAATTTGCTACTCTAACCTCAGAGGTATTCTCATACCCAAAGCAGAGTGGAGTTGATACCTGAATATATAGACATATATAGAAATTCAACTTCAACTACTCCTTTGATTTCTTAAGGAGAAATATAGCAGGCCAAACTCTACTGGTGTTTCAACCAGAGTCTTAAAAGAGAAAGGACAAGGAGACATGTTGATGACAGAAATTCTCTTCTGCAAGAAAAATATCACAAATCTCTCAGCTTTAGGGGACAGTTGCCTTGTAGAGTTAGCCTTACACACACCGCGTAATGAGCATAAAGGTGATTTCAAAAATGCTAAGGAATGAACCCATCTATCAGGTTAGACCCCCACTGCAGGTTTTCTGGGATAACCCCAGTGATCCGGCACACCTCCCTTGCTGCTGCCTCACTGCGTGCCAGTGAGCCTCCCATTCTCCCTCGCTCAAGGTTGACTCTTTCGCACAGATACCATGGGTGCCTGAACTGGCCCATCCAGTTTAGTGGACCAGTACCTCTGGTTAACCTTGAGGGTGGTTGGTACTGTGTGACTAGTCCGATATCCCCATTTTGATGATCTTCCTACTGGGGATTTGCTGGGTAACTTGGCATCGACCTTTGCACAAAGGCAGGCTGTGTCAAAGCAGAGGAGTGTGCTTGAACTTGATCCAAATATAGACAACAATGTTATAGAGATATCAGAGATACATGTACATGACCAAAAGAGAAAAAAAAAAAAGGTGATCTGAAGGACTTCTAACACTCATGTACTGTTATTAGTATAATTGCTTCAAGTGACCTTCAGGCCTCTTCCTTTTCTTTTTCTTTTTAAAGAAAAAGCCTAGACCATTATTCAGTTGTATTACTTTCTTTATATTTGGCATTAGAAGAGACCTTTTAACATTTCTGAGTGTCCTTCCAATAATTAGACTTGCAGAAACCACCCTATAGCATTCTATTAAAATAAATGAACTCACCTGCCGGCAGCTTAAATAATGAAGTGAAGAAAACAATTTACATCAGACACTGGACAGTGATGGCAGGAACATTTCGAAAGCACCCACATAATTTCTGTATCCTCCTTTCAAACCCTTATAAAAAAAGGAACTTTCACAACATGTCCCCAAGAAATTAAAATTTGACGCAAGAGAAGCAACTGCATGGACCCGGGAAGCTTCTGATGCACACCCAACCTCCTTTGCAGGAAAGACTCCAGCTAAGATGTTGCTACTTGTGGTTGCAGGGGTATGGCACAAGAAGTGCTCTCTCAAGTAGACAGGTCCAAGGCAGCTTAGGGGTTTGTAAAGCAGACCCACTACGTCAGGCTGCACAGATCTCACAGTGCCGCAGTTATGTCTCACTCGTAGATTGAGCAGTTCTTTCCACATGAGCTTTGGTCACGCAGAGCATGCTGCATGCAAAAAAGGGCTTTACATGGTGACCGCATCTGCTTCTAAAAGGTGTAACTTTCTGGTCAAACACAAGTTCGTGGGCTAGGCAGAGTGCCTGCTGTTGCAGGGCATGCACCACAGCCACCTGCACTCCAGGACCGTTGATGAGCTCTCCATCAGTGCTGGATGCCCTTCTTCAGGAGGGGGGAAGGACAGCATCTCTGCCATCTCCACGTCACCCAGAAATGTCTCCAGAGCATCTGTGCTGAATGTCAGCCAGCCTCAGAGCAACGTAGACAGCGGCTGCAATGGTGACTGAGGAGGCTGGCTGAGAAGACAGAGATGAATGCCATGAGGAGAAGGGGGACAGCAGGGCAGCTTCTTGCAGCATCTCACCTGTGAAATCCTGTGGAAGAGGAGCACTTGTTCACAACTAACACTAGCAGCCTCTTTAAAAGAAAGGGTTATTGAAATGATGTTGACTATCAGCAAGCCAATCATTTGTCATAGTCACCAGCACAGAGGAGGCCACATGACTGAAAATGCACGTTCAACAGTAAAAAGAACTCTGCAAGTCTCTAACGTTTGCAAGCCCTGGCACAGAAGAGCTGCTGGGAAAGGGCAGGCCAGAGGAAGCGACTGCTTTCGTGATGCAGGGTGGCACTGCTCAGCTGGCAGTCTGGGAGGGCATTTTGCATGTCTCTTGCACCCAGACCAGAAAGCTGAGAAAGGTGCTTTTACCTTTAATATTGTCCTATAAGAAGCATTTTCAATGTGTGGCACAAAACTTGGTTTGGAGGGTGCTGGTGAAGTAAGATGCTTTAGTCAGCCTCAGCAAGACAAACATGTTTTTACATAGCAGTTGGAAATCTCTGGACACATGAATGCTGTTGGATGATTTTTTTTTTTCAGCCAAGTTGCTAGGAGACATCACTGTAGTCAAACATTGAGCCATCAACTACTGCTGCTCTGGAATTTTTTTTAATAAATTGTTCTATACTGCAGACTAAATCAGTGAAGTTAAAATTACTCAAGGGACCATGCCAGCTTTGACGAAAACAAGCAATAAAACCTGTACTGGTAAAGACTTTTCAGGTTCCAAATGGAATTTGTGATCCAGAAAGTATAACGGGAAGGTTGGTGTCAGCAGCATACAAAAACCAAGAGGATTGGCTCAAACCCACCCCCAGTGATATACTTCAATAAAAAACTCACGGTCCGCTTTCCAGTACCGCATAAGAAGCTAATTAAGTAAATTAAGTTTATTGTAAGTAGTTTGAATTCACTATACACAGAAAACTGCATATAAAATAGGAAATTCCAGGGGATTTTGAAGTTTGAAAAAGATGAAGACTACTAGCCTAGTCTAATGTGCAAAGCAGCCCTGCACTGGAGGAAACCCAAGCACAAATCCTTGCTCCAGAGATGTGGGTGAACGGCAAGGTAGGGGCACGAGCCAGCTTCCTCATGGGCCAGGGGTCAGCTGAAAGCACCAAGCCACTGACTATGTTGGCGTTGGTATCGTGAGTTTGTGAACAGTCTTCAGGCGGTCAATTTCGTGCTAATGCAGAATAGTAAATGTTGAAATCTGAAAGCACTGTGCAGGACAGAAAACCCTCTTTTAAACAGTTGTCCCACAAATGGGGGAGATGGTAGCATTTTCGTGGAGCCAAGCTGTGAGAGTAGAAAGGCTGAAAGGTAATGAAGGTGGCAGCACAAATGGGGAAGAGAAGGGAAGCTAAGCTATAAATAACATTTTATAATGCTGAAAAAAAACACGGAAGAGAACATATTAGAAATTATTTCTAAGCCTACTTCTTTTTTTTTTAAAGAATATGCATGATAAATATACCAACTTTTATGCACTTTGATGTGAGAGCATTTGAAATATTTTTGGGGGGGGGGGAACAGAACAAGGAGGTATCATTTTTCAGCAGTTATTAAATAAAATGCAGAAATCGGCAATATTTTGGGAGAAAAAATGGAAAAGCTAAGCACCTACCTTTTTACCATTACTAGGCATATCTGATTAAATGTGCTAGACATTCTTCCATTTTGCAAGTTATTAAATTGTTAAAAAAACTATCTGGAACTCAGACTGACAGTAAAAGTTATATAAATGTTAACACCAATTCCCGTAGCCAGCAACAACGGCACTCCTAGCTCTGCTTTGGTTGCTTTGCCCAGCTCGGGCTCTCTCAAGCAGCGACCGCTGCCCTGCAGGGTGCAACGCCAGGCAGGCTCACGCTGGCACAGCTGGGCTGTGCAGGCACAGCGTGGACGAGCCAGCTCGCGCTCTGCTCCCAGGGGAACACTATGAGCGCGCGTGTGTTAAAGCAACGCGTTGTTCTCAGCTGGCTCTGCGCCTCAGCCACCTTAAACTCTGATAAGCACCCACACGCAGAGAACAGGACCTAAGACATTACAATATGCTTATTGTGGGCAAAACCCACAGGAGCACCAACGTACAAGTGCCGGGATTGTACTAATTGCCGGGATGACCGCCCTCCTCCCAGCCCACGTGTCCCACTAGCTCGGCAGACAGGCTGCTGCCCACGTACCACAGAGAGCTGTGCCACCCATCTCTGGTTGTATGTCAAACCCTCTCAAACTCACAGGGACCTCTCAGAGTAGCAGATTCAGCCTTAGTTTTGGGGTCAGCTTTTTTTTTTTTAAATGGAAAGCAAGTGTGTTCTTTTTAAAGTTGATATTTACCTTCGATCTTCCCCACTTGTCAGGTGCTTTCACAGGAATTTGCTTACTATTGCCTACCACTACTAGTAAATGAATATGCATGTGTGCCCAGACTTTATAATACTTTTACTAGTACTCCTGAAGTTGTAGGTGCATCGGAAACAATCCAAACAATGACTCCACAAGGCTGTTCAATGGGAGAAATACAGTTAAATACCAGCCTGACATTCAAAAGATAAGCCCACATAACTGCATGTAAAAAGTAGATAGAGATAAATCTTACTACTGGGCTGCACAGCAGAAATCAGAGTGGATCTTTCCAGTTTTATTTAAAACTGTAGTGAGGTGGGTACGTTAGAAAAATCCAGCCTGACCACCTCTCTTTCAGAGGGCAGATTATTCATCTTCATCCACCTGGAAAGAATAACCTATGGCTATAATAAAATCATGAACAACAAAAAAAAATCAGACAAAAATAAATAAAAATCAGTAATTCTAACAGTAAATGGAAATAAGTGACTTCTGAGAAGACATCTTAGCAGTACCAGCTGGGGAAAATTTTTAGAGCTGGTCACATCATCCTCGCTTTTCTCTGACTATCACTTTTCACAGAAAATCCTGGCAAGAAATGCTGTCTGCAGTGATTTTGATTTTGGAACTGACCCATCTGTGGTGGCTGCTTTAACACTTGCAGTTAAAAGGTCACAGATCACAGATACCAGTCTGTACCCCACACTGTGTAACAGCAGACTGATGCCTGTATCTTACTACAAATGCATGCATTCACCCCTCATTTCTGTTTGTCCAGCACTGAAACACTGCATGAGGTGTGACCAAGCCAGCAAGAAACGTAGACAAGGCATGAAAGTAGACAAGTTTGGGTCCCAAGCCCCCATATATACAGACCTTGCAATAGGCAGTCATTGATTAAACGAGGCAATCCTTGTGCACAGCAAAGAGCTGCTGCTGTGCCAGCAATGGCAATTGAGTACGAAAATAAAGAAAAATAAAATTGAGAGTCTCTGACCTACGGAATTGGTCCAGGGACTGTTCTATGGGCAAACACATCCTACACCACTGGAAAGGTCCGGGAGACCGCCTGGTACAGACTACCCCTTATGCAGAGATTTCATTACTGGGAGTATCTGTATAAATTTAAGTCCTTTTTTCCTTCTTGGTTTAAGCTTCTCAATTAGGCCAGGGAGCCGTGCAGATATGTACAAAGCTTCCACCTGGAGAAGGAAACAGCAGCTCACACTAAAAGTTTTTGTTTTCTTAGGTTTTGTTGTTTCTAAGACGGGAAAACAGCACAGTAGTTGGTGCGTTTATATTGCATAGTATACTGAAACAGAATAGAGAAAGAGAACACGTAGTAACTTTACAGTAAACACTGCAGAAAGATAAATGGTAAGCAAATGCTGCATAGTATAATATAATCAAGAGAACACAGGCAAGGCCTTTCTTGCACTGACTTGTTATTTAGCATTCAATAACCCATGGCCAAGTCAAAAATACAATTACTGAGCTCCTACTGCAAGAAGAAAAGTGCAGTTCAACTTTTTGGCAAAGCTCAAAGTTCAATTACCCTGTAGCAAATCAATCAAATGCATGTGCAGCAAGCAATGAAATAGCACAGATGTCACCTCACTGCTTTCGGCTAACTTGACTTTTCTTCTTAAAAATCAGTAGGCAGCACTAAGAAATATTTACAAGGTTCACATTACACAAAGATAAAAAGGAATCTGTGTGATTTAGAACAGGGAACAGTGTTCAAGGCATACGAAACAAATAATGAACATTCATCACCAGTAACCTGGTGTGATGATTTGATTTTTATAGACACCAAGATTTATGATACCAGTTTAACATTATAACCTCCACATTTCAATAGCTAGCAGCCAGGCATGCAGAGGCAATCATGCATTGAACCATATGCAAACATGTTAGGCAGTGCTGATGGATGTATGGTCAGGACTCTGAACGTGTATATGCACAGCAAATGCCACTTAACTGAAAACAGAGCGTTCTGTTCCAATGACATTGTTCTGAGCTCTGCAAATAAAAGTTTACCAAGGAAGAAAGTAAAGTGCTACAATATGCACACAACAGCATGGAAAGTTGCACACACAGTTGTTTCTCTTTTTACACTTTTGTGACTATTTTTGCACTTTTTTTTAATGACCAGTATAAAACTGCACTTGTGTTCATGACCTATCTTCTGTAACATTTCACTAAGCTCTCCAACAGACTCCAGTCACGTGGTAAGCTAGTGAAAAATACCAGGGACATATCTTACTTACCAGCAGCTCAGCAAGAAAGCATGACACAAAGTTTCTCGATTGGAATGGATACCTTTAGCTTTCAGCACATATCACTATAATTTTTTTTTTTTTGATTGCTATTAAAGCATCATTCATGCATTGCAGAATGATCACAGAGCAGATGCAAAACTCTGCAGTCATTCTTTCAAGTGGCTGAAGACAACGTTGAAATTAAGTCTTCTTGACTACAATTTTTTCTACAGCGTACTGTTTCCTTTTGTTGTAATACAGAATTTCTGCTTTCCCTCTATTTGTGACTTTTATTTAACTATGGCTACAAATACTTTTTTTTTTAATGGAAAATAACCAAACTCACAAATCTGATAAAAACAAGCCTTTTGAAAGAATATCAAACCTACCCAAAAACAAAATTATATTTTCAATTATCAGAAGAAAATAATTGATTCACTGCAACTGATTAAGTACATTTAACAATCAATGGAAATTGAAAGAGCACCACTTAAATACATAAAGTTAATACTGCAGTTGTGTAGAACTGATATTTAGAAGCACTAGAGGCATTTAAAATTTTTTATTTTAGCATAACCAAAGACAAATGTTACAAAAATTTTTCTATAAACATAGGCAAGAACGTTTAAATATGATAATTTAATGTAAACCGAACCCCTTTAAAATACACAATACTGTAATCAGAGGTTATTTACACCCAGTGAAGACAGAACAACCTCCACTAATGCTAATCATCATCTAAGCACAATGAATTTCCATAATTTCTTAAACAGTGACACTTAAGTTAGTTTTAGTGGGTAAATCATCTTAGTCCTAATACAAGATGAAATTCAGTGTTACATTCAAAAGTGGGAAAAGCAGTATCCTGACTATTCATGTCATCAGTCAAGGCAGTACTGCATCCAGACTTGAAAAACCTTCAGAGAGGTACAACTATAAATTTATAATGTTTATTGCATGGTAATGCAATTACAAGATGAGAAGAATCAGTAAGTGCCCTGGAAAACAAAGCTTTATGAAAACCCACTACAAAAGAAATTTTATTCTTCAATCAGATCAGAAAAGCTAGCCACAAGACTAAATTACTTTCCCACATTTCACAAAGCAAAACAAAATATTTGGTAATTTGACGTTATTTGAACAGGAAGAAAGCTGTTCATACCTTAGAAAAAAATACATCTGGATAACTGGCACATGCAGATTTTGTTTATTTATGAAAGTTTATTCACCAAGACTTAAGTGTATAGCCCAAAATAGCATTCACGCTCATGTGCATGGACGTAGAAAAGGCATTGCCCAATAAATTCTAGGCACGGATCATTTCAGATATTTGGTTGTGGCTTTCTTGGAAAGGCAAACATCATGTCTGCATTGCACATAAAAGTATCTACAGGATGCAGCAACACATCCTACTTAACAGACAGAAAGTTGTTAAAACTGGTAGTGGAATATAGACCAATAAAGAAAAAAAAAAGGTGGCTCATCTCTAAACCAGACTGCCTATGTTCAGGGGCTGACAGCTGCTGAATGACCTAATGTGAAATGGGTGATCTCCATGCATTTCCTACATGAAAGTCATACATCCGAACACAAAAGTTACTGCTAAAACTGCCAGCTGTGCTGGCAGGCACAGGAGATGCCAATATGGCATGGACATTGACACCAGCATTTTGAGGTGGTTCCTGCACACTAAGATTAGGCACTTCGTTTTGGTAATGTCTGGCCAAAGGCAGTATAACTGTTGCTCAGTATAAAAGGAGCTTTAACTTCTACAAGTGGCAATTCAGGTCTTCACACCTGAGCTAAAACCACTTCAAAAGAAAAAGGTCAGACAGTCCAAAAACAAGACCCATTCAATTCTTACCACAAATGTCCAAAATGTATTGTACTCATTTGCCCAGTATCTGTCATAAATAATAAATATGACTTATCTTTTTGACAATAGTTTGGCCTGGAGTTCCATCCATTAACTCCAATAAATTCGCCTTAGCAACTGAAGATCCCCAGTAGATAACTTAGGTAACCTACTCCTTGCTGACAATGAGAATATAAAATTAATCACAGAATCCTAACTTCATTTGTCAATCCACTGTATTAAATTCTTACAGAAGTGTGCACATGCACACCCGTGTATGACCACACATTTCTTTTCAGCAGTTTCCTGTAAACTTCCTTAGGGAAAAGATGGGCCAAGCTCCCATGCATCTCAGAAGTTAACTGAAGACATTAACAGCAATTTCAAATGGATGGCACTGGTGTTTCACCTGGGGTCTTTGGAATAAGATACAGTTTCCGTTTTTCATTGTAAGAAAGCCAACATAGCATAGTAATCCTTCAGGAATAAACACATTTCAATTGGTGCTAATTGATTATTAGAAAACACAACAATACTAAAGTTAATGCCATGTTACCTTGGCATGAGAAGAAAGAAAACCAAAATGAATATTCACAAGCTAAATTGGATAATGAACTCTTAAATTAAGTAGGGAAAAAAGAACTACCACACTACAGCTTACACCAGCTTAACTATCATCAGTGTCTAAACCACTTGGCTGAAACCAGAGGCTGAAATACAAGCTTCTATTCTAAATTGCATCAAGTCTGACAGAAATCCACACCTCTTCAGCCTCAAAAAGTCACTCCAAACTAACACTTGGGGGTATGTCTGCATTGTGTTCTTAGAAATACAACACAGGTTGTCCTCATGGTTTGACCCTACATCAGGTAGACTCCGCAGCTCACATCTGGAGATAGCAGAGTCAGGCTGGCCACACAGTTTCTGGAGCCAGCCTGGACTACTGTGCTTCCCAGCACCTCTTGAACGAGCAAATGTGAAATCAGCAATAAATACATCAGTTGTTGAAAAAAAAGCATCAAAAGTCTCTGCAATGGATTTAGCCACTAACACAAGGTGCGCACATGGTACATGTAGGTATGCAAGAGACAAAATGTCAGGATTTGAGGAAGGGGATTTTATCTATTGTTGTGGAAAAAAGTCACATGCTGAATGCTTTTCCTTTCTTACTTATAAAAAAATGTATCTTTGGGTTCACATGTTTATGGATAATAAATCAAACCTCGATCCCAGTGAAGACTATACTAGTTTTGGTATATACTTCCAAATAAGCAGGATTTTTATCCATTCTTCGGTATTTCATTCTTTAGTGTTGCATGAATTTTCAAGTTGTAAAGTTAACATATACATACTTCTCACCCCTAGAATAAACGAACAAAAACAGATACGAAAAATGAGAGGAAAAGCAGAATGCACAAAAAAGTACTCTTAAATTCACTAATTACTATCTTGAATTATTAGCTTCTAAACATGAATTGTAATAGCAAAAGCTTTAGAATACACCTCTGCTATGTCTCTGAAATTATTGCTGTTAAGCCAGCATACTCTAATATACTGGTTTGAACACAAAGGCATACTGCTCTCAGCCATCCACGAGCCCAACATAGGATGCAGCATGTAACAAAAATCCAAGTGAGAAAAAGGAACCAACCAGACAGGAGGCAATACTGCAAAACTAGCCCCCTTTAGTGTAAATAAGTTTCTAAAATGATGCTCAACAATTCCCCATCTCAGGCAATTCTGAGAGTCTGCAGCAAGAAGGGAAGAGGATTGCACAAATCTTGTGGGGAATGTGGACAGCATTTGGAATAAAACAAGTGACATCCCTCGGAGCAGAGATACTTTTGAGAAGTACGACAGAGCACCACATTTGTACTTGACTACACTCTCAATACAGATCCCTTATCTTTTAAGACCTACTGTCGGGGAAAAAGAAATCCAAGACCCAAAGAACAAATGAATCTAAAACAAAAGGGAAGTTCATTATACAGGTCCATTAAATTACAGAAATGCATAATAAGCCAAGATAAAGTGCTACAAAATGATTAGTAACTTTCTTTTTTCTTTTTTTCTTTTCTTTTTTTTTTTTTAAAAAAGTCCACAGCATTTTTCCGGTTTTACTTGGTACTGGTGGTAACAGGAGATAGTGCAATTGCACTGGCTGAACTGGAATTCACAATGTCTTCGTATTGGGGGGGTGGATCTAAATGTTGTTCAGTTTCACTTCTCATACTGATTTCACCAGTGGCTTCCTCATACGAAGGAGGAGGATCACAGTTTGACAGCCTTGTGGATATTGAGTCTGACCGTGCATCCGTATAGCTCAGACCTCCTGGAGAGAGCCCACTGACTTCATACATTTCCTCCTGTGGGGAATGAACAATGCTGAGAGGCTGCGGAAGCGAACCTCTGCCGTCAGACACAGCACCATCACCCATTGCTTCGTGGGCTCCCCTATGCACGTACACCGACTGTCTACGCATTTTCTTTTTAAACAGGCATCTCCATATGACAAAAATGACAATGAGGATAACGAAAAGGCCAATGATTAATGGAAATGCAAGGTAAAATGAATACCAGCTATGTCCTGTGTTACTTTCTCCCTGAAGTCCATTTTTGTAGACTTTCCAGAACTCCTTCTAGAAGAGCAAGAGAGGATAAGTCAGAAATAAGGCAGTTAAAAACAAAAGAACAAAACAAACACTTTAATCAAGCTGTTTCAAATGAATGAGCAAAAAAATGGCTTTCAAATACTAATGATCAAAATGAGAACTAGTACGAATAAGCACACAAGTTTTCAAATTTTCTTCTGATGTGGTTAGTAATGCAAAAGGCTTTTTTTTTAAAAAAAATTTCTTAACACCAACTCCTTGCTGCTTATAATAAACCTCTTTTGGCACTTAATATTTAAAAACCTGCAACACAGACAGGAATAAGTAAGAAATCTATCAGCATGCAAGTCAGCCATGTGGTGGATTAAAATTTTTCAGCACCACTCAAGCTCAAAGTTATTATTTATTTTTTAATTATAATACACTGATACAATTTGACAGGGAAATATTGTTTCGTAATGCCAGATGATTTTAGCAAAGCACAACTATTTTGTACTGTCACTTCATAATTCAGACTTCTGCCATCCTCTGGCTCATAAGGCAATTGTTATCAGCTTATTTTGAGTTGTGTCAAATCCTCTGTTTAAACATAGCTTCAGCACTGTGAGACTATTACACAGCTTATTATACTCTGGAAATTTTGACAACACAGTTACAGATAAATGGAACAGTGAAAAGTGAAAATACAAACAAGGGAAAACAAAGACGTAGGGGACACTACTATTTTAAAGTACTTTTTGCTGTATTATTAATATGCACAAGCAGGAGCACAAAGATCATGTCACCATCCAATTTTCTCTGCAGGGAATGCTATGCGAACTAGTACACAGAAAACATACCCTGCCTCAAAAAGTAGTCATCCTTGTCTGTAATGTATGATCTCTCCTATCAAGAAACAATTCCATTGTGTTTTATAGCACTGTATAACTTAAGAAAAAACAAAAACAAAACCCACGCCAGAAACCCTGAATTTTTTAGTTTCCTTTAAAAACACAGAGACCTAACCTCCTCATATTCACATCAGCACATACTTTAAATAATACACATACTATATGCAAGTATTTAAAAAATACTCACCACGAAAAATGACAGTCATTTCTCAGTTATTAGTAAATTCAGGTTGCAGACTGACTGACTTTTGTGCACAGACAGATCAGATCTTTTTATTTTATTTTATTTTATTTTTTTACTTCAGTTCAGGACTGCTGCCACATGAGCAGCATTACATAGACAATGCCACCAAGTTGATCCCAGAGGCAGATTGAGTCCAGAAGTAGTCTGGCCTCTAGTGTGAAGGCTAAGCTTGCCCTGTGCAAAGCCAGGACCAGGACAACATGGGTAAAACACGCTCACAACGCTTCTGGATCGGAATATACTAAGGTCAAGAACAATGCCATGTGCATGAAAAACTGGCTGTCACGTTTGTTTTTTTAAAAACAATAAATTAGATTGTTCTTACCCCTATACTCAGTGCAAGGTCCAAAAAAGTCTTACTCAATTCCCAGAGCAATCCAGAATCAGGTGCTTTTCCTAAATTCTAAGGCTTGACGTCACAAGCAAGTTCTCAAAGTGCCCCTCTTTGATATGAACGCTTCTAAATCAGCTCAGCTAAGTCAGGTAGCATTCACTTCAAACAAAGTAAGCAAGTCTTGGAAGCTGGACTAACCCCTCTAAATACTCCTCTACAATGGCCTGGATGCATTCCTCCACAGCGAATCTCAAATCAACTGTGGTGATTTTAGAAAAGTTTATGGGAAAAAAATAACATTAAAAAATGAAATTAGATGCACAACTGAGGACTAGGGGTCTCTGCATGATAGGAAAAAGAAAAAAACAACAAAACCAAACACTCCACCTTTCCCAACCAACTCAGCAGAATATTAATTAGGAAGATCTGTTACCTATTACCTTTCCAGATGGTTTGAATAGAACAAACTAGATCTTAAATGGAATAAATATGTTCTCAACTAAAAAAGCAGAAAAAGATTCATTAGCATTATTAACTGCTATTGTCTGTACTGGAACCAAGATTCCCACTTCACTGCTCAGCAAAGTACAATGTTTGTTTCTGAGGCCAAAGCTGCAAAGATTTGCTGAAAGTCAGCAAATATACTATGCAAGGATGTGTCATTTTAAAGACTCCACAGAGAAAGGTAGTTTTGATGAAAATTAAACAAAAAAAATCAGTTTTGCCTTTGTAATGTATTTTATGTTGGAGACTGCAGAGGAAACGCACCTTCTCCAGTTTAAGGGTAGTAAGTTGTGGTTGGTATTTTACTAACTTTTCCACGTTACTTCTAGCTCAGCATTATTTGCTGGAGAAAACATCTCTGTACCCTCTTCACGAAGCTGAAATACCAGCATTGCTCCTTGTCACTCTGCAACATGGCAAAGCAGCAGAAAAGCTGTTCTCCCAGTGGCAGGCAGGCAGTTCAGAACAGGTTATGTGGCTGTTGGGGGTGGTCAAGTTAATGGTGTGACCAGGCAGGTGCATAAAGAGCTTAATGTAAGAATTTAAACTGCCTTAAGGATTAAAGTAGTTTATTGTCCACTTTCATTTACAAGCAAGGCAAAGGAAATTCCAAGGCACTTTGGACTTGCATTCCCCTGCTGAAAATTACAATGCTTCAGGTCTGTGGCTGTATTACAGAGACAAAGGAATAAAGTCCCACACAGCTGAAAAATACTAAGAAACACTTGTTTAGTCACTTAAAAAACTTTTTCAATTTTCCTCTTTGAAAAAGAACTTCCTAGTGTACTAAACCCTGAGGTTTCCAGCTTGCAGTTTTGCAAGCCAAATATCAAAGAGAACCACAAACAGTGTTAGTTTCAGCATTTACGGGAACTGCAGGAAACTAATACTTCAGCTTCAAGTTACTCAGCTGCCAAGCAGCTCCCCCCCAGCTCTGTCATCCCACAGCTATGCTGCATTGTAAAGGGATGGCACACAAGGAGGACAAGCTACCTGGTCAAAGTCAAATAATGCCCATTGCCAAACAAAACCAGGGGGAACTCTGATGAATTTGCACAGTGTGAGGGTTCATACAGTCTGCTATGAAAAAACAAGAGGGGGAAATATTGAAATCCCAGGAGGTAGCTGTAGAACTCATACAGAAAGTTAAAGAGTAATTTAAAAGTTGGAAAACTTACAGCACAAACATCCCTTCTGTAGTTGTTGGTCTCTTTAACCGAGAAAAACAAAAAGGACTTTCTTTCTACTTGACAAAACTATGAACTCGTGATTTATGGAGAGGACAGTCCAGCAATCATTTACCCTCAAGCACTGCACAGTTGGTCTGAAAAACTAAGTCAAGCAAGCCACAGAATCAGATAACTGCAATGGAAGAGACTTAAAATCATCTAGTGTAAATTCCCACCCAGAACTACTTTTCTGCATGTTTCTTATTGCTTTGGCAAATCCAGTTTGAAATAAACAAAAACTATTCTCAAAGGCATCACAAACACTTATGGACAATTTGCCAGGTTTTTTTTTCCCTTTGTATGTCTAATACTTCACTATCTATTCAGAACAGAGTCAACTTCAGTCAACTGGATCTGAACACTGAATCAAACAAGGGATCCACATCAAATTTGTTTTGCACACTGCCGAGAATTTTGGTTGAGGCCTTTACTACATTTGGGAGCACTGTCAGCCTCAAATGACTCTTGGTCAATTGTCTGACTTGCTTTAAAGGTGGACTAATAATATGCCAATCAGAGGAGTATTTGGTATTCAGTAGGTAAAGGATATGAACAAAGCAATAATGGGAAGTGAGTGTACCCGCTACACTGTTTTCTTCTGCTGTGTCCTCCATTTCAGATGAGAAGATGTGAATTCTTTCCTGTCTTCTGGGTATTTATTGGGTATTCACAACTAGACAAACTGATGCTAGAAGCCTTATCTGATCATATTTTAAATCTGGTGCTGACAAGTTTTCAATTACTTTCTAAGCCTTTTTATATTTTTGTTCGTTTTTTGTTTGTTTTTTTTCCCTAGATTAGAGCTATACAGAGGACCTTGCAATTTCTGCAGTATTTAAAATAAAGTTTGTGGAAAATACAGAACACAAAGATCTGTGACTTCTATTTTTTTTTTTTAAATCTTCATGCAGTATCATTTTAAAAATAATGAGTTAATGGAACTGAAATTAATATCAGTGCTTCAATCGCACCCAGGCATTTTGCACAGTAACCTTTCTGCAAATCTTTGAGCCTCCCAACAACTTCTGACAACTGACTAGTGACCTACAGTGCTACCTGTAGGCTATAGCTTCTACATATACACAGCTTTACTAGATCAGGCATAGGGTTCACCAAATCTATTATCTTCTGACAGGAATCATCATAGATTGCCACAAAAAGAGTGTAAACATAAGCAGGCAGCGATACTCCCCCAGCTTTCACATATTTGTATGTCAAGAACTTCCATTAGCCAAAGCTGATCTCTTTTATTCAATGGTCCCAGATTGATTTATCTCCCATTCATCTATATCTTTCTTCTCTGAAGCTATGTAAGCTTTTAGCATCCTCTTGGATGCATACTGTGCCACAGCTCCCCTACCCATGGTGAGAAGAGATGCTTTTATTTGCTCTGAACCTGCACCTTCTCACTTCCTTTGAGGCCCCTTCAGCTCTTCTGTCAGAAGGATGTCAAGCGACTCACTTCTGTTCGATCTTCATACTCCTTACAGACACCTACCTACCACACATGCCCTGATTCAACTATTTCCAATATATTGTTGTTATAGAAGTATTTTCATATCTTTAGTCATATTTCTGGTCCTCTGGAACTTCCTCAGCTACTTATTTGTTTTTTAAGATAAGGGAGGTCACAGCTGTACATGACACAATCAAGATGGTGCATAGTTGTATAATTGTTAACCATTTTGTTCTCTGTTCTCTTCCTAGGATTCTTAACATTCAGGTTTTTGTTAGTTTTTGTTTGACTGTTGAGCATTATTAATTCAAGTCTTCATTGTTGATCTATGAATTTGGATTGTGTTCTTGAGGCAAACATATATATAAGGAATGCTCCCTTTTCCCCAGTATGCATTGCATTTGTCAACACTGAATTTCATTTTCTATTTTCTCCCCACTCAGTACCACAAAGTTCTGCAAATTCTTCTCCGTCAGCTCCAACCTTTACTATCCTGATAATTTTATCTTTATCATTAACTTTATCATTTTACATAATACTTCTGAAGATATTGTCCCCAAGCCTACACAATATTAAAGGCATTCAATATTTTCATGACAGCTATGTCTGTATACTTAATGTACACAACGCTAACTTCCTAGAAAACTGATACATCAGAAATAACTTGAGGGGACTGCTTGGCATTGTTTTAATATTACAAACTCAGATGTTGCGCACCCCTCCCAGAAGACTGCAGAAAAACAAAGAACCAAGTGGACAAGACAAAAAATACAAAAAAGCAATTATATAAAACAAAGTTACCATGAGATAAATAAGCTACATACCCTTTTTGAATTCCAGTCTATCTATACTACAAAATCATTGCATCTTTGTTATTATGAACATACTATATCACGACCTTAGTCTACTGCACCTACGTCCCCAGAAATGAAGTCTTATTAAATGGCTGTAAGGATGGATACAACTGTGAGAGACAAAGGACTAAATAACACCTAAATAAATGAGACTTGTCAGGCATGACTGCAGGTTAGCAAAGTTTGGAACACTAACAAGCTATCAACAACAGAATTAAGCAGCTAAACAAAAAGGATATAGCAGTAGAAGTGGATAACAGATCAGGATCTTACTGGAAATTCCCTCTGCACTGTGACACAAAGGTTGTGGCACAATGGGAAATGTAACTATTTCTACTTTAGTATTTCTCAAATACCTCTGCAAGGTAAAGGCTATCTACTGAAACACCTTATGTTCCTAAATATTTAATAGGTGAAAAAGAAGCTGAAGTGAGAGGCAACATAAAATCACAGAATATCTCAAATTGGAAGGGACCCACAAGGATCACTGAGTTCAACTCCTGGCTTCACACAGGACCACCTAAAATTAAACCATATGTTTCAGAGCATTGTCCAAACACTTCTTGAACTCCGGCAGGCTTAGTGCTATGACCACTTCCCTTGGGAGCCTGTTCCATTGCCCAACCACCTTCTCAGTGAAGAACCTTTTGCTAACATCCAACCTGAACCTCCCCTGATGCAGCTTCATGCTCTCCCCCTGGGTCCTATCACTGGTCACCGATTTGACCTATCACTGGGCAACATGTTTAGGCTATTAGTGACACTGTGTTAAGATTTTATGAAAGTTGTGTCATTGTACACACTATTGTTCATTACACGGCGAGCTATCATTAGGAAGAGCCACATCAAGTCATGTTTGGGAGGTAAAAAAAACATGTCTGCGCCTGCATTTTAAAGCCTCAGAAAGAAGAGGATTTGAAAATACACCACACATCCTACTGCTTCATTTTAATAAGAAAGTTTTCATTCCAGCCTCTTCTGCCTTCCCATGTATGACCATGAACAAAAAGATGCCAAGAACTTAAAATGTCTAGTAGGTCTTTACAATAATGTCTTTTTTTTTCTTTTAATGTAGAACCCAGCCAGTGAAGAGTAAGACACCACCTGTGTAAATTCTGAAATAAATTCATAACATTCCCTGTGCCGCTTTGCTCATTAACCCACAGGCCTTGCATGCACAATTTCCCTGTGCAAAAACACACAAGAGATGGAAACTTTTTTTAAGAGAAGTTTCCTGAGTCACGTTTTCTAGCACCTGTTTTTCATTTTAGATTTATCCTCAAATTCAGCTTGAAATTGACTCAGGTCTGTCTTGAATTACAAAAAAAAATTAATCTTTGACTCTTGCATTAAATACATCAGATGACACCATTAAAAACATGTACTGTTCTTATTTGTTGGGAGGCAATTTAAGATATGTTGGATATAATGTGTAGCTATTGTGTGCAGAGCCGTAGGCCCACAAGCTTCTTTTAATTAGAGAAGCCAACAGACTTACACAATAATTCTGTGTGGGCAGTAGCTGCTTCATTCCAGTTAAGTTAATATATCACTGCCCTTGCATAACAAAAGACGGCATTGAAATTGTTATTCTTTCCATGTTTTAGATCACTGCTGCTTAACAATACACTCTGGGAGCCTAGAGAAGTTAGCTTCAAGAAGAGCACTTGTCTTTGCTTATTTTTAAGACTATGATTAATCTGGACACTGAACACTTTGGCCAGCTACACCAGCACCTAGGATATAAAGGTCTATTTTAAACGGAATGCTTTTTGATTTGCTTGCTCATTTCACGTGAACATGTTCCATAAATAAGTTAAGGGGTGAGATAAGTGAAGACTTGTGACCTCCGCTTCTATATATTCCCTGTAACAGTCCGAATCTCATCATTTCATCCAAGCAAGATGACAGCATCTGTAGGTCAGACTTAAGTGTGTGATGATAGGAGAACCAGTACACAGACTATGTGGATAAGCAGCGCTGACAAACAGAATAGATAATGACAGTTTTGTCCACTTTTCCTCAAGTGGGGGGTATTTATTCATGTTCCTTTTCTTCCTAGCTGCCAATTTTCACAATTTTTTTTATAAGCATAATTATCTTTGAGACTTCTGCCCCTTTCAAATTCAGTTTAATTTGGATGAAAGATTCAAAATCTATTGCTGTGCAGTCTACCCATCTCCACTGTAGACCTTATTTGCTTTAAGAATCAAGTCAAAAAGAAAAACAAATCTAGTGTAATGTTGGAAAACACACAAGCATTCAGCACACCCCAAAATTAATATCAATACACCCCACCCATCTATAAATACACACCAAAACATACCGTCTTTTCCTCATTTTCAAAAGCTTCTCTTGCTTCTTCGTAGGTACAGATTTCTTCTCTGCATTCATGTTCTATGTCACCTTGCTTTAATTCTTCCAAAAATTTGTTGGCTCTTGGGTATCTTTTTAACACAGAATTGGCTTTGTCTTCTGTTAAGAACACTGAATGAGAAGAGAGACAACAAAGGTCACTACTAAAATAGATACCCAAAACCTCATGGTAAAACTGCTCAAAGAAAACGTGTGTTTGGGAAATAAAAATCTTTTTCAGTCTTCCCCTTTATTTAATACGATAAAAGGCCTTTCCTAGTTTTGTTCAGTATTATGAACATTTGGGCCTACAATTTCAGTAGTTATCGCTACATCGTAAGTGTGATGGAACCTCAATTCAGCATCATGTTCACGTATACTTAAACAAGATTGAAGCCTGTGCCTAAGAAGAGTGCTCAGAAGAGAAACGCACGTGCTCAGTTCAAGTGATTTCTTAAACTAAGATGACACAGAACAAACAACACCTGCTTATGAACATCCAAAAAGATATTTGCAACTGCCTGAGGGCATCACAGCCAGAATACTCAGAAGTTTTCAATGATACAAATATTTCTGAATATTACCCAGTCATGCACACCAGAACAGCTGCCTTTATCAAAGTTTAAATCTGTCTGCTTTCTTAAGCAACTTTGAAGCAGACTTGCTGCCTTCACTCCAGAAATGCCAGCCATGAAACAGCAACTCTTTTGGGGGTGTAGGGGAAGTAGTCTCATTCTATTTTCTTAAATCATACACAAAACCCCACCTTATTTGATGAATCAAATGAAATAACCCCAACAGGCAACCACAGTTCTGACAGAGGTATTCTTTGTTTGTTTTCCTTAGTTTTCTGTTCAAAGAAGATAGCTGGAAGTAGTTGTCTGATCCCTTTCTTCAAGGGAAAAAAAAAACAAAAAACAAAAAACCATTTTTCCATCAAATTCCCTGACCAAATGATTTTTACAGTAACACACAGCAACTGAAACACCGTAAAATCCAGTAGACTGAATTACTCAAAAGGTACATCTGCAGTGAATGGTACAGAAATTCTCCAGGTATTTCAGGTCAGGAAGCAAGAACATCATGCCAATGCAACACTGTTCTTGGGCTCTCACCACTAGCAACAGGGGCTCGTTATTCAATGCACTGCCATGCTAACCCACTCATATTGCCTTCCTGACCTATGCTACCATTTCTGCATTGGTTCATTTACCAATCCGGGTCTGGGACCTCCGATATGCTATGAAGACAAACTCTCAGTCTGCAGGACAGAGACTAACTGGTTTAAACAATGATTTATCTATGATTTTGTATGAATCGGTTTGCTATTTTTTTCCATAACCATCTTATTTGAATATTAAAAAAGAATGGCAGCAAGTCTACAAAGATAGGTCACTATACTTTTGCTTTCTCATATCTTAGACGTGGTGGCATTTTTCAGCAACAAGGATAATACCACAATTAGGCTCATCTACTTCACGTTAATTTCATTTTCAGTCTCCGTGGTGTACTTACTTTGTTAGAAGTCATTAAACAGTTATCCTCCTTTTGCAAAAGATTAAATAGTTGAAGATTAAACTCCAAGATACCAGTCACTCCTATACTTTCTGTTGAATATATATGGTGCATACACGCGCTACACAAATTACATTATTCATAACGCTGCCAGAGATTCAGCGCATACAACCCTATAACCACCCCATTGCATTTTGGTTTTCGACAGCACCACAGGCGAGCGCATGGGCATCTCCTACTGTGTAAGTTGTACTGGGTCTGGCCGGGATAGAGTTACCTTTCCCCGCAGCAGCCCATACAGCGCTGTGCTCTGCACTCAGCTAGACCAGCACTGACACCACACCAGTGCTGTGTCTGTTGCTGAGCCGTGCTGGCACAGCACCCAGACTCCCCAAACCCCCCAAACCCAGTGGGCTGGGGGTGAGCAGCAGCTGGGAGGGGACATCACCAGGGCAGCTGACCTGAACCGACCAAAGGGGTATCCCATGCCATGTGGTGTCACGCTCAGCAAGAAAAGCCGGGAAAGGGGAAGGAGAAGGGGGGCTCTCGTTATGAAGACGTCTGTCCTCCCGAACAACCGCTACGTGTATTGAGGCCCTGCTTCCCAGGACGTGGCCGACCACCGCTCGTTGATGGGAAGTAGAGTTTTTTTTCGCTCTCCTTGCTTCCACATGGTCTTTGCTTGTATTATTTTTTTTTTCCCTTTGATTAAATTATCCTTATGTCAATCCTTGAGCCCTTGTCCATCATATTTTCTCCCCCTGTTCCTTTGAGGAAGGGGAGTGAGCGAGCGGTTGTGGTAGAGTTCGGCTGTTTAGCTGGGTAAAACCACCACATAAGTTCACAGTACAAACAACAAATAAATTAATATTCAAAAGTCTCTTCAAAAAAAAAAAGAAAAAAGGATGGCTTCTTTCTACTTCCCCACACAGTTCTCCTGACTCCCCTCTAGGTCTGAAGAACCAGCTTGCTTTCCACATGCCTGTATTGAGTTTACGTTTATAAGGTTTTGGTAGCAAGGGGCCTGCAGGGGTGGCTTCTGGGAGCAGAGCCCAGGAGCTGCCCCATGTCAGACCAGAGCCAGCTCCAGCCGGCACCAGAAGGGACCCGCTGCTCGCCAGAGCTGAGCCAGTGAGCGACGCTGGTTGTGCCTCTGGGACAGCGCATTGAAGAAAGGGAAAAAACTGCTGTGCAACAGCAGCTGGGAGAGAGGAGTGAGAAAATGTGAGAGGAACAGCCCTGCAGACACCAAGGTCAGTGAAGGAGGAGGGCAGGAGGTGCTCCAGGCGCCAGAGCAGAAGGTCCCCCTGCAGCCCATGGGGAAGCCCATGGTGGAGCAGGCTGTCCCCCTGCAGCCCATGGGGTACCACATGGAGCAGATCTCCACGCTGCAGCCCGTGGAGGAGCCCACGGAGGAGCAGGTGGATGTGGCCTGAAGGAGGCTGCAGCCCATGGAGAGCCCCCGCAGGAGCAGGCTCCGGGCCGGAGCTGCAGCCCCTGGAGAGGAGCCCACGCAGGAGCAGGTGATCCGGTGGGAGCTGCCACCCGTGGGGGACCCGTGCTGGAGCAGCTTGCTCCTGAAGGATGGACCCCGTGGTACGGACCCACATTGGAGCAGCTCTTGAAGAGCTGCAGCCTGTGGGAAGCCCACGCAGGATCCGTTCGGGAAGGACGGCATCCCGTGGGAGGGACCCCACGCGGGAGTAGGGGCAGAGAGTGACCATGAAGGAGCAGCAGGAATGAAGCGATATGGGCTGACCGCAGCCCCCATTCCCCGTTCCCTTGCACCACTCAGGGGGAGGAGGTAGAAGAGGGTGGATGGGGGGTGGGAAGGTGTTTTTAGTTTCTCACTGATCTGTCTGTTATTAGTAGGCAAGAACTACATTAATCTCCCTATGTTGAGTCTGTTTTGCCCATGACAGTAATTGGTGAGCAGCCTCCTTGTCCTTACCTCAACCCTTGAACCCTTGTCCATTGTATTTTCTCCCCCTGTTCCTTTGAGGAGGGGGAGTGAGAGAGCGGTTGCGGTGGAGTTCGGCTGCCCAGCTGGGTAAAACCACTACAATGCCTCAGCAATCATCTAAGAGTGATGAGATGAAGGACTTGGCTACATCAGGAAGTCAGCATGCAGCCATGTATAGGGATGAACTGCCAGTGCTCTACCTACTTCTCACCAACTCCTCTTGTGGGCATTCTTTAAGCAGAACAAGCCACAGCCCACACTCTTCTTAAGAGTGGAGTCACTGAAGAGTAGACAATCCACTGTAAATCAACACTTTCCCTTCCTTCAGGGGATAAATGTTAGGGAATTTCATTTCACACATGGAGTTCATCATAGTTTCTTCTCTCTTTTCAAGGATAGATTTTTACTGGATACAGAGGAAAAAGGAATAAAGAGGAAAACACAGGTAGTTGAAATTACCCTGATTTGAAACTTCTGGCTCTCAGAAAGAATATACAAATCTTTGTTTCTACATGCATTTTCCACTTTACCAAGTACAAACTGAGAATAAAGGTTTAAAAGCTGGTATGCTACAGCATACTGCATTCACTACACATCGGCATGAGTTTCTAGGTAATAGTTCAATTTTCCAAAAAACAGCTAAGCATACATTTCTGCTGCAAAATGCATTGACAAAGAACAGCAGAGCATTAAAACAATTCAATAGTCAAGAATGGCCAATACGTAATTTTCTAAAAAAACAACATCTTTTCTATTTAACAATTCATATTCAGAAAGTGTCTCTCTTCTCTCACAATACAGGATAGAAAATGCATATATCACAGAGACGAAAAAGCCCACTGAGGAGAATAAACCACACATCACATGAACGCTGAATGTATCTGATTAATAATGATCTATGATCAGTCCAGACCAGGAACAGCTTTTGACCCCGCAAGACTGGAAAGAATGAAGTATAAAACTGTTCATTTGTTCGTTTTGATTTGACATTTTTAAAACTCTGCACACTCCTACGAACTTTAAATCCTTATTGAGAAGTCAATACAAATGCAGCAAGGAAACAAGAACATGCACTGATCAAAGAAATCTTGATGGAGGTACTGACTGAAATACAGTGATTTAATGAGAATCAGTCATTGCCTGACAAATCCTATAAAAAGAGATAATGGCACCATATTGCAGAAGCCATATTGACTTAGTATTCTATGATTGTCATCACGGAGACATTCAGTTATAATTACACAGGAGTGTGTAAAAAAAAAAAAGCCTCTTGGGTTGAATGTCCACCTAACCAAGCTATAAGGTGGCTGAATTCACTGCAGCTGTTACCATGAAGCCAAAAATAATTAGGGAAGAGTGGTGTGGCAAGAATAAAAAAAAGTATGATTAAACTTAATTTTTCATTTTAAGAAGATTAACTAATGAATAAAAGAGGAAAAAAATCAAAATAATGATTTTGGTGTTAAGATAGACACAGAAACAAAATCTAAAATCCCTTCCTCTCATCCAATTTTTATAGAATATAGATGAAGACATACAACTACCAAACATAATGAATTGGAATACATTTATTTCTCAAACATACTTGCAGTCAGTGTTCTGTGTGCATCTAATACTTGTTTTTAGCAAGTTTTTATCTATCAGAAAGCTACAAAAAATACTTTTCGAAGTTTTGGTTTGACATTATTATTGGAGAGAATAATGAGTCGGATCAATTTATCATACACCTGCAGGAAAACCTGTGGTCTTGTATTCATACAGTGAATAGACACTCTAGCAAGGTGAAATTCAACCAGAATCAGGAAGAGTCAGACAAGGACATGAGTGAGGACAAATACGTCTCAGCCTGCCAGCCAGAAAACTGGCTTCAGGCCTGTAGTGACAGAGGAACAGGGAGCAGCAGTGTGGGAAAATACACAGGAACGCTGCAGAAGCAAAGCCTAGGGCATCATGGACACCAAAACCAGCTCTGTTGACACCATTGTTGAGGCTTCCCTTTTCTGACTCTTTACCAACACCCAAGCAGATTAAAACCACTACCAAATACTACAAATAAGCATTTCACTTTAAAATGAAAGCTGCAACTACCGATAAATGTGAATCTTTCTGTAGGTTATGTTAATAAAACTATTTGGTTTGCACAGGGGAGAAGGTAGAAAAATGTTTTGAGCATTTACTTATAAAGCTTAAAAAGTGACCTCTGCTGTGAGATCCTGGAGTTACTGGAACAAGCTGAGGAATACTTAAACTCAAGTATGCAAGGCTGGAAATCAGCTCTTCAGTCTTTGTTCTGCAGCCAGGTTTCAAAGGTCCACTAATAAGTTAGTGATATTTATTATTATGGTCTGCATATAATATCTATGTCAGAACAGTAGCACAATTCTAATTTAGTTCAGTATGGACAAAGATCTGCATTGTATTTAACACCAATATCAGTTCAATAGCAGTGAACATTTTTTTGTGCAAACTGATTTGGATTTTGAGTGAAGGACAGTTTGGGGGGAGTGCTAATGCCCCCTTCATGGGCAATAGTAAAGAATGCACACTCATCTCCAAGTTAAACTTACCACTATCCATGATGATTACTGTCAAGGCACGGAACTTGCAAATATCAAATCTGAAAACAAAAGAGGAAACCTGTTGAGTTTGTGAATTATGATTAACTGGGAAAAGTTTCTCTCAATTCTCATATACTATTATAAATGTATTATATCAGTGTTGGAAACCCTGTGGTGAAGATTAATCCCCCTTTTGAGTTGCACTATTGTTGCATACATATTAACTTCGGTAGTATAAGAGTACTGTCCAATAAAAGATGACTCTTGAGAAATGGTGAATGCTTCAATCCTTTTCAAAGCTTTCCATATTTAGAATATGTAAAGATACTGATATGAAATAGAAGGTGCGTATCATTTTCAATGAATCTGCAACCTCTGTTTTATCTAATTCAACTTAAAAGGTTAAATTACTTGTATCTTATCTAAGACTCAAATTCAGTCTGTAGAGAACATCAAGGCAACTCATTATCTCTCATCTATGGATCAGATTTTCAAAGTCAGAATGAACACATGCAAATTCATTCAGAGTCTGCTAGTGATTAAAATGGGATGCCTGCATTGAGTTCAAGGGTAGAACAAGACCTGCGATTTGGCAAAGGAACTTGCAACACATGTGAGAATCCCAGCCTGCCGTACAAGAACTTACATGTACTTTATACCTCATCTTGGAAGGAGAACAGACAAAGATGCACTCAGCCAAGAAAGGGCCTGAAGCTCGTTGCACCCACCAGGCAGACAGCCAACAAGAACCACACCTGAAGGCTGCAACAGCTATTTGAGGGACTGTTTGCAGTCTCTTGGAATCTTCATTAGCATGAGAAAAGTTAAGAAAATAAAAGCTTTCAGCAAAGGACCAGAAAGATGCAGCTGTCCAATCAAGCTGGTAGAACACCACGAGGTTAAAGATTTTTTACTAATAAATTACCAACTCCTAAAGATTAGCATTAGTTCTACTTCACGGGCCAAGTTACACATCAACATATCATTCCATACTCATGTGCTGAATCTCCTTAAAACCAAAACCTCATATGCAAACATCCCCATAAAAAAAGTGTTAACTGTGTACAAATGTTGGCTGTAGCTGCTGTAATAAAGAGGCAAAGTTAAGACCTCCAGCACAGCCCTTCCAACACTAATTTGTCAAGCAAGAGCAGACTGCAACACTTGTAAGAAATGCTGTTGAAGTGAATGGAGCTCTATAAAGACATCCCAGTCTACGAACAAAATTGTAGGACTGGGACTAAAGGAAATGTGGGATAGGGGAGTAAAACGATTTTAAGGCAGGTTCATCAAGTCTCTGCAAATGTAAATAAGTGTGAACAAATAGTGAAGATTAAAGCACTCTGAAATCTCACCACCACTGTGTGTGGTGTATCATTACTAAGTATTGTAGGGTAATGGAAGCAGAGGGCTTACAGTTTTTTTTCAGAACATACATAGCCTCCTCCAGTAGCCTTAATTTTTCTTAGCAGACTACCCTACGCAACGAAAAACACCTTTGCCACTTGCTTGTTGAATAAAACTGAAACTAGCATGACTTTCTGGTTAGTCCTTTTGTTACAAACCAAATATTTGTGTTGAAGAAATTGCCAAGCTTTTAGTAATAAACAGGTCACAAAAAATCTGGTTACTGGTGTAACTATTCCCTTCATCTGTCTTTCCCCATTTATTACCCTCCAGTTTCAGGCAGCTGCCTTCACAACAGCTCCTCAAATAACATTCACAGCAGTAGAGGAGCAAGACTCACGAGTGCTCACCCACTCTCAGCCGAGTTGCCGCAATGCGGTACATGAAACGCACCTTTCCAAGCTTCTCCTCTCTAACGGGGACTTTTTTTTTTTTGCATTAAATTTTGGTTACCCTTTAATATTTCACCCTTATAACAAATAACTTGGATGTGGATTTCAATACTAATGCTCAAAAAATTGCAAAACATACCTCCCCCCATCCATGCTCACTGAGTCACAACTAGACAGCTCTGCCTACAGCGAAGTTTGGTGGAAACACGGAGCCTAACATCCCTCCTCCCTGCTAAGGGAAGGATCCACCAGGAGCAGAGTCCAATACTGTCTAGGTGTGCAGTACTGCCTTTGCACCTGGCATAAGGAGCTTAGTACATCATGGTATTTGGGAATGAAAATCAGAATATTGACATACAGAGCTCATAAAACCAGGGGAAATGTAGAGGAAAAGAGGAAAAAACAAAAAAATACCTTTTATTTTCTTCACTGGAAATTGATGCAAGTATATTATGAACTAGCGATAAAATAAAGATTTGCTCAATTGGCAGCAGAATACAAATTACAGTTCCCCTCACCTTTCCTTTATCCCTTCAACAGAAACTTCCCTTCAACAGTCTACATTGGATTCTTACAGCCATTATAAGTATTTAGATATCCCTGGACCTTATTATGTCAATTTTCCTACTTTTCTATGCTCCCCTGCCTTCCCTCCCCCTCTCTGTATCTGTCCAATATTCTTCATTTCCAAGCCTCCTGTTCTCCTTAAGTTCCCACAACTCACGGCTAGTTTCCTGCTATGGCACCCAAATACTTGCTGGGCAAGAGGCTGATTCAGGACACAGGCAGTGACTGCCCTGCTGCTACACAGGCAAAACAGAAAACTTAAGCTCATCCAGCAGACTTTTCCACCGCAGAGGAACAACTTGGGTCTTTGCCCTCTACCTAATTGTCCCTTCCCCCCAAGGGAAAGAGATTAATTATATTTCAGTCCTCTAGTCCCTGCCAGTCTTGGTTCAAATTGACTAAGTAGTTCAAAGATTGTTTGGGAAAAGGGACTGAATGCAGAGAAGCACATGAATCTTTTTTTCCCTTCATAAACCAGCTAATAAAACTGAAGAGGGTTGGCAACACTACAGGAACATCTTTGACTTGCTACTGACTCATTTATTCCTCTACCCAACTCTTTAGATTTTCCTGCTTTTTAGTCTTCAAGAACCTCACTGACAGCTAGGATGCTCCTACAGTGTCAGAACAATGTTTTTCATATACACACGCACACACCCCAGTACAAGAACAAAACCACAGATAATATCTTGCTAGTAAAACTAATGCTCATTGTTTCAGGGAACCCTCTGCTCAACTACCTGCTATCCATTACCCTCTTCCCACCCTCCAAGAGTAGGTTATGCAATGGACAGCATGGATAGCACTACAGCTGAGCTGAGCGTCAAATTCTGCGTTCAGCAGTAAGCTGACACGTCTGACCAACAGCTGCTCAACAAGTGATCTTTTCTGAGTGCCTACTTGACCATCAGTATGATGTTAAAAAAACCAACCAAACAAAAACCAAACACTAAAATGATCAACCATCCACCTCTAGTAGAAAATAAAATGACTCAGTGGGAAATACGACGAGTTCTAAAGAACATACGACACAGCAAAGGAGACGTACCAAAGCCTGTGCTATTTACTAGCACTACTGTGCTAACCACCAAAGGGCTGTAGCATCTTACTGAGGAACATTTTGCATGACAGTTTATGAAACTAATATTGAAGCAACAAACCAAGCTGTACATTTCTTTCCATATCTAACTTAAGTACTTTTTCCTCAATCCTGAAAGTGTCCACACTGTGTATAAGCACAAGTCATAGAATATTTTAATAAACATTTCCCAAGCTGGTAATCATATTCCAGTAGCGCAGTGTATCGCATAAATCGGGATGATAACTAATTTCAGCAATTAAAGTTGTTGGCTCAAGACAGTATTTATTCAAGATTTTGTTGCATTTGTTAAAATAACCATATTCTGCTAGCAGATCTTCCTCTTCTGGCTACATTTCCTGACCACAAGTTTAATTGAAACTAATGTGCACCAACATACCATGAAAGGGCAGAGAATCTGACAGAGGGCACATAAACCCAAATTGCCTTCACTATCCTTGCTCACTGACCGTCATGTGTTCTAAAGAAAAACAACACTGAGAACAAAGCATGTCCTGAAGGAAAGGATCCGTAAGGGACAATGTAAAGAAGCAGCAATTCTCGCCTCACTTGCTGCATTAACAGGGACTTTGAACACAGTAAGGCCAGCGCCCTCCTCTCTCAACAGGGGACAAACGTGCACTCCAGTACCTAGGTAGGGAAGGGGAAATGTTTTTTTTATTCCGCAATATAGCAAGGGATAGTTAATTTTAGTTTTGTGACCTGTACAATTAACGAGACTACCGGGATGCAGTTTACAACCAGATGCCACACAGAGCTATAAAAATTTTTAAACTATAAATAAAGTTCTTCTGGAGCTTTTTATGAAAGCAAATACATTCAAGGGACACTGCTAAGCAAAACATCAGTAGATGTTCAGTCCAAAAATAAACACCCTTTTTCTCATCCCCAGCCCCAAACCACATGGACTGAAACAACTAAAATACTCCTGTGGGAGGTCTGTTTAGA
>VXAL01010443.1:76961-90549 GCA_013399475.1 Chauna torquata | reverse complement strand
CTCCTGTGGGAGGTCTGTTTAGAAGAAAAACAAAAACAATAAATAATTACACAGTAAGACAGATGATAATGATCAAACTGCCATTTACTCAAAACATAGGATGTGCTTACCTAAAAATCCCAGTTCCACCACATTTGGCTTTTACATCCCTGGAAAAAAAAAAGTTACAGAAGACTACAATTTTACTTATTACAATCTCTTTAAGAAGAACTATTTCCCCAGGAAAAGTGTGCACAAGGATTTACAAGTATTTCTCCAGTGATTGAATCCATTGCTTTTTCTCTGTTTAGGAAGTCCACAGTTTAAGGATATGGGAGAAGCCTGTACTTCCTAATTTTTTTTTTGTTTGCAACAGCAAGATTAGCCATGGAATCAGCCTGGGAATAAAGAGGGATGAAACACTTTGGAAACTACTATCAGACAAAGAGACAGAAGATTTGTCCCACCTGAGACTACAAAGAACAAGGATAACAGTGAAACAGAACTGAAAAAAAACCCTTCAGCTTTGTAGATGCTATCCAATCACAGCATTATAACACATTATCATAGGGATTGAAACCACAGACTCGATCACTAAGAGAAGCCTGTACTTAGCGGACTGCCATTATGTCATAAAATCAATAAAACATATCACTCACAGACCTAGTATGCTAAGAACAATTATTAACAGATAGCAGCATTTGACAGAGGGAAGGGTTGCTCATGACTCCAGCTCGGCAACACTTCAGCTGGCTGAGGCTGACATCTAAGCTTCTGCCTCAGCTTTATTACCCATTCTTTACTTACTGTTTTTTGTTGTTTTAAAGCTGTGATAATATTCTGGTTTACTCTGGTTACTCCCAAGCTCCTCCAGTTCAAGGAGGGAGTTACTGTAAGTTACCTCCTCCTTCCCTTCAAAACCAGATAAGAACAATCTCCCAACACACACATTTTGGCGAGCAGGACACCTGTGCAGAGAAGTAACACCACTCTCCCTTCGGCAAGGGAGAGCTTTGGTTAGCTTCATTGTTTTGAAGTGCATGGAGACCATACGGGGCAGTTCTTGGCAAAAGTAATTGAACACTTATGTAACTAGCAGTATTGAAACCAGAACTGCACAAATGCTCAAGAGACCGTGCCTTTCTCATCAGCCTACATAGCAGCATCTCAGATACCTCACTTCTCTGTAAGCTGCTGTTAAAAGATGTTGCTTTAGGTTATCCATTATCACTCTGCTTTGGGAATTCAAATTGGGAGTGTTAAACTTGATAACCCATTTAAATGTTGACATAGCAATAACCAATTCCTCTGCTTTTTTTTTTTTAAAGCAGCAATGGTGCACAATTAAATAAGGCCTATCCTAATTTTGTATGGAATCAAAACTAGTGATACTGTGTTACTTAACCATTCTAATTTCTGTTCCCTGAATACCTTTTAACTAAATCTGACACTGAGATTTCTACTTCTGTGCTACCCTAAATTTTCCTTGAAAATCAATGACCAAGAAGAACAGAGAAAACCCATCGTTCTCAGTGAAGTAAAGACGGGGTTTACCATTTGCAAAAGCCTTTCCAGAGGCATGGAGCCTCTGATGACTGTAAACTGTTACCCATTTTTACTGGCAGAAGGTAGGTAGTCAGTAAGCATACAGCCCCAGCCTGTACAGACCCTTGCAAGCTGCTAAGTCAAAAAAGTTGGAGAGATGAAAATAGGGAAACAGCACAGCCAGCACATGGGAGGTGTCTGAGAATATTGCTTAACAGCTGGGTCACAAAAATACGGAGGTTAGAGAATGGAGGAGAACTCAGATTATTAAAGTAGGAAAGTGTAAAAAGGGACAGACAGGAAAATAGCTTCATCATAGTTCCGGTGCTCTGTGACCTAATTGCTGTTTAAGTGAGGGCTTACAAAACAAACTCAAGCTGTCAGCTACTTAGATATTATCTGTTCTAGGTTTGAATAGATGGACTCTTATCTGAAAGAAGTACATTGGTCATGGGTAATAACCTATAACTGCCCTCTATCAATGACTATACTCACGTTAGCAAGGAATGCAGAGCAATAGGAGCAAGGCTGAAGAACAAAACTGTTCTGCGGACCCAACATTAACACAACGCGCATGGCTAAGAATTTTACTTTGCAGTAGCTCTGATTTGGTTCCTTGTGCTGAATACTGTGTGGCTGTTGGACTGCATTACAACATTCTCAGAGCACATCTTCTGGTTTACTTTCATCCAAAAGTAATTCAGTTTCGATTGCTTTGAAATGATTCTGCAAAGCAAACCAAAGCACAGAAAGTGGTGACAATAGGGAGTTTTGCTTCCATAGCACCCTCCTAATCTGAACCAAAATGCTACTGCAGATACACCCCACGTGTACTGCATGATTACACTCAAAGTAGGAAGAAGCTGTGAGGAAAGAAGCTCTAAACCATTCCTCAGCAAAGAATCAAAGGTTGCTATGGGACGACAAAGAACGTCTGGCAAGACTCCCTGTGGTGCTACAGAATTACCTGACAAACAAGTAGACAAAAAAAGAGGTTACATGAGACTCTCCTTCAAGCAAAAAAGTAGTTGCTGTAATGCTACTTAGGCACAATACCTCCCAACCAGAACCCCCCCATTTTCAGGGCATCACCCAAAAATGCCAGGCTCACCTACAGTTGGAGGGGGGAAAAAAAAACACAAGCAAAACAACAAGAAAACAAAACAATAAAAGAACACAAAGCAACAACAACAAAAAATCAAAAAACACCTAAAAACAAACAAAAAACCTTCACCAGAGTAAAACAGATTTCTTAAGCAGTCTATGTGCTTGTCTGATCTTCAAAAAGCTGTGTCCCCGGTGTGGAAATTAAACAGTACTCTGGTTTTAAGAATTCAACCTTGTTAACCCACTTAAACTCTACTCAAATTCAGCTGAAGTGATGTGTTGAACACACTTAAAACCAATTAAAAGAAAAAAACAGCACTGCTAATACACAAGATACCACAAGTCCCAATCTAAGAATTAAAAACCTGAAATGCCAGTGTCTGCTCAGAAAGACCAGAAAAAAAAAAAAGACATACAACTAAGCTGACAAGCAGGAGACAACCTAGCCACCTCCCACCCCTTCAAAAAACCTCCACAGACAAAAAGCACCCCCACGCATAGTGGAAACATACGATTACAGACTACAAAATTAAAATCCAGTTTATGACCACCATCAGCAGTATTTTCAGTAACTTTCTCTCCAAAATCTGTTACCAGCTTCTAAAATAATAAAGGAACACACAAAGTCAATATATAAGCCAGGGAAACTACATTATAATCCTTTGGCCTTGCATTTACAGGTAGCTGAAGTTTTACATAATGCACTGATAAATTCTTATTTTACACTATTGAAGTGGTAGCTGCTAGCTCTTTTCATGAAAAGAACCACACGACCTATATCAGAATTGCTGCAGACTGCTTCATTTATGGATGTTTTCACCCACAGCCTTACTAGATTAGATGAAGCTTTGAATGTGCACTCATTTTATTTTCCTCCCCTGTTCTGTCCTCCTGTTTTCATACAAATGAAATATTTGCATGTTTTGTAAATGACGAACAAGCCAACTTTCATTTTGCAGTTCAGACCATCCGCTGCTGCCTTGCAGACAACAAACTGAGGAACATTAGTCAAAACCTCCCAACTCCAGCTGGAAACGGGGATGTATGGAGATTAAAAATGTGCTGCTTTAAAAAAAAAAAAAAGGGCGGGGGGTGGAACCCTTTGTATTTGAATAATCACTGTATAACAAACCCCTCAGTTTAGAGAAGGCAGGCATTTCAGGTGACCTAATCAGAACACAGACAGCCTGGCAGGGTAAATTGGGCTTTTAGCTATACTCTTGGGACCATGCTAGAGTAGGTAAATACATTACAGCTATGCATTATTTCTCACAAAAGGAGAAACAAGAGGGCACCCACTGACCTGAGCTGATATAGATGTAAATAAGTCCAAGGACCTTAATTTTCACATAGTGCCTAAGTTACGGAGCTTACTGCTGCTGTAAGATGCTGTTAAGGACAAAAGTAGAAATGGCTTCAAAAAAAAAAAAAAAGAAAAAATCAATACACAGAGCATAGATTTGGCAACTACTGCAACACACAATTCTCCAGTTGTATCCTCTATCCCAGGAAGGTTCTGATCAACTGATAACCCAGGAATACACCAGAGGACGGATCATTCTGCCTATGCTCTGCCCTAAAACACCTCCCATGGCATCTCATGCCAGCTGCTGGCACAACACACAATGCCAGGCCAACTTTTGGGTTGATCCAGTTCCTACATACATATGCTAAAACAGCTAACCACCTAGCTTCCAGCAAGCTCCAAGTTATTTATACCTAGTTTAGGATCTTCTGCAGTTTATGGCCAGACAATTTCCCAAATGTTTCAACCATTTGCTAAAGTTCAGGAGCCAGTTAACCTTCAGATCTTAATATTAAAGGGTTTTTCAAAGAAAGTATGTTTATTTATGTATGTAATTTAAGTATGTAATTTACTTATTACTGTATTACTGTACTTATTCAGAGGCATCATACATACCCTTTATTGTTAACAATCTGACTATAAAAGAAGGAAAGTGGTCCAGTGCCCAGTATGGAATGAGTAACTATGCTCAATTCCTCTCTAAAATTATTTATGAGTGGATTAGGACCAGGGAAGTAAATACCAGCAGATAAAAATCAGGTTGATAGGTGGCAAGTGGTTCCTACCCTCCCACTAGCTACAATTTCCACAGTTTACCAGGTTCGGGGTCCCACCCCCCACCTCCCCCTGCCAAATCAACACATTCAGGATGAGATGCAGAAAGTAGGTTATGACCCTGCTGTTTGCCTTTTCAAAGCATTTATGGGTCAGGGAGGAGAGGGGAAAAAAAAAGTACTACTTTTACCTCAGATTATGCCTCTCCAGGAAAGGCAAAATACCTTCTTTTTTTTTTTTTTCCAAATTGACATCTGAACAGATTTTCAGGGCCAATAATAAAGCTGCTAGCACTGTAGGACACATCAGAATTGTCGTAAAGAGCAAAGATTTGGTCATGCGTCACTTGATATTCGATTGGCATTGCCCATCCTTGGGATGTAAGGAAAGTTACATTTTATTTGTGATACCAAAATCAGAGAGAAGGGTCAAGCAACAGTACCTGAGCAGAGACCATTCACACGAATATTATTTCATTGCAGGTATGGTGCTTGCCCATTCAGGAAAGGTCACGAGACCAAGGCTAAGAATGTACTTTTTTTCCTACTTTGAATATATAGAGATATTGCTTCCCCACACATCTTAAAAAGCAAAACCATGACTCAAATGTCACAATATCTTTATGGATCTTCCAATAACACAAGCTGGCTGTACAAAATTCATCCTCCAACTGTATCAGTCTGCATCCAATACTCAAGTCTTCTCCTCGCATTTTAAGAGAAAAAAAGACCTGAAAATTCTGTACATTTGAAAAAGATTATCCTCAACTCCCTGAAGCTTTTCTTGAAATTGTTACAATGCTGTAAAGGGTAAGGAGCAATAGCTACTTTATTTCACTCTAAATTATTGGTATTTTTTGAAATAAAGAGAGGGGGGAGGGAGAGGGAGATCAGAATGTGCATTTTTGTAGCCAAACAAACCTGGATAATTTCATGCATCTTTGCTGTGCATGCAATAATTTTATAACAAATGCAAGCCTGCTACTTTGTAAAGTTTATTTTGCTTTTCTGCAATGAGGAAAAGGTGAGGTGAATATTCTGCTCTGTATGGAAATTGCATTTAGCACTTGCTTTGTAGGCCAATGTGTTATACTTCATTTAATTTAGAAAAATTATCCAGAAGCAATAAAAAGTAATTTCTCCAGCTTAGTGTAGCGCTTCACAGAGAAACGTGCAAACAAAGCCTTCTCTTCCAAATATTTATGCACTGTCAGCATGTTTGAATACAAGTTTCCACCCTGCCTGTTTTCCCCTGAAGCAAGGCACATACGATGGCATTTCAGAGCATGTTTTAATGGGATTTTCCAGTCAACCAAAAATCAAATTGCACAGAAGTGCCAGAAGAGTTATATGAAAGCTATAAATACATATTTCATCTTATCAAATTCTATGGTAACTAGGAAAAAGATAATGAGGCAGAACTACTTTACAGATTTTTATGAAGTTTTCTGTCACATTGGGGAACTGCATAAAGCGAGCACACGGGAAGGCATACAACACTAGAAACCACAAAATAGCTGCAGCCATACTCCTCAATAAAAGAGTAAATACCCTACAAAGCAGAAACAGATTTTTTTTTTTTAATACTGCTACTACCCTGTCCCATAACTCCACCCTCTTTTTCCCCCTGCCATCAGTATTACTTGAATTTCCATATAAACTATGTATACACACATTCTGACTGTCCTTCTGAAGCATTACACTTCGTTTTTTCAAAGTAGGATTTGAACAAACCTACACACAGTCACTCCAGCTAATTTACACGTTTGGACTGTAATAAAAGCATGGTAACAAGATGGTTTGCTTTCAGCCATGAAGAGAAGTTAGGGAATTTCTCCTCCCTTCCTAACATTCCTACTCACCCTTTACCAAAGACCAGTGCCCCTCATTTGGGCTAATGCAGTTCCGTGCTCTGCGCTGCAGCTTCACAGCTCTTCCATCGACCTCCCTCTCCTCCTCTACCCCTTCGCTCTCAAAGGCTGCTGCAGAAAAGAAGTATGAACTTTCCTAGAGCGCATTTGCCACTGAAACCAACCTACCAGTTAACTAGTTTTGCATCCCTCCTTAGTTACCTTTAAGTCTCAATAACAAATTAGATTTGGTTTAGAAAGACTGAAATCAAGTATCAATTTTTGTTCTGAACAGATACAATTCCATAAGAATTACTAGAAATGAAAAAGTGGAACACTTCAACAGTATTTCTTTTCAGAGGGTACTAACGCAGTTTTCCTATTTTTAGATTGCTTTCCTTTAGCAAAAGGGCTTTGTGTCTACCTGAAGTTTCCTCATGTCTTCTAGTCCAAGAATTTTACCCATTAGTCCTTTTCAGTCCACTGGTACAGAAGAGTAGAAAAATAAAGTTGTATTCATGGAAGTTTTCCTAAATAAAACAAACTACTATAGAGGACGGAACCATTTTGAACATCATAACTCATGAAAAGACTGGAAGACCAGATAACATCAAAATAAATACCACAGTAAAGCTTTAAGTTACAGCCTATCATAGGTTAACCACACAGCATAAATGCATAGAAAACAAAGCTACATGAGTTCCAGTAGTCACAAAACCACCAGTATAATGTATACTTACAAAGAATTTCTGACACTTTCCTGCACTGTGAAAACACTAGACCAGCTCCCAGAACTAGAACAATAAATCTATTGACGCTCTCCTACTCCTTAGAGTGATTCAGTACATTACACATTCTGCTTGCGAGTAGGAAGCACAAAAAAGTATGGAACAAAACCGGATCAGAAGGACTTTGGCTTTAAAAATCAGTTTTAAAAGATTTAGGGCAAGAAAAAATTTACACATATTGAAGTCACTTAAATGCTGATGTGCCAATTTAATGTGCAAAATTAACCATATTTGAAGATATGACTTAGTTTTGCCAAAAACACACAGTTAAAATAGAGTTAACTGTTAAAAATCTTACTTGCAACAGAAAGGTCCTCTACAGCATCTGCACATCTAAGATTTGTCCTTGGGAGATTTAAAGGTGTGTGTGTGGGGTTCCTGCCTCTGGGCATACCTTGTGGGGTACCCCCACAAGCTGTATACCTACCCCAGCACCTAAAGAATGTGGAAGCAGAGAGAAGTCTTCTAATGTACACAAACAGATCACTGATATTTTTTAAATTTGGTAATTCTGTTGAATATATTTACATGAGAAATATACTGCAGAAGCCATTGGATAACCTGCCTAGTCTTTCTGTCCACCAGCGGCTGCATCTCCACCTTTTGTATTTCTGTGTAGATCACTTCATTCGCACAGAAATTTCATCAAACTTTTGCCAAGAGTTCTTAAAGAATAGCCATAGTGAAAGTGCTTTGGCACTTCAGGATTTCCAAGACAAACAGAGATGTAGAGCTTGTAGCTGGGCACTTCTTTACACTTTGTTCTAAGTGGCTTTCCATAAAGGATGAATTTGTTCACCTTGCTTCTCACTTTCTGACTTTGCCACTGCCCCCCACCCAGGTTTATTCACCAGGTCCTTGTCCCTCTCAGAGATCTTCCTTGTGTCTCGCCCTTTGAGCAGCTTGCTGCTGCTCTTCCAAGACGCCAGCAGTGAACGATACCGATACACTGCTGCTTCACTGAGACTTCATTTAAATCTATCCCAGCTAAAGCTGCTGTCTGAGCAGGTAGTCCCCCCACAACAGCCACATAGTCCTGCTCCCGGGTCTGGCTGGCAGCCACTTGGCCAGCCAGCCAGAGCTAGCCCAGTGGAAAGCCTTTTGCGTGCCTGTATTCGCGTGAGTTCGTTTGACTGGTTTCATTTTAAAGCAAATCAGCTCCCCGGTTCAGTTGACTATGCAGAATTGGGAGAGCTAGTCCCAGGACTAGAGAAGCGGTCAAAATGCAAAACCTAGCAAGGATGGAGGGAAAAAGCAAGAACTCTTGTTTCCAAGCAGCAGGACACGCTTAGATCAGTTAAGCAGCTTACAAAGCCACGCACTCGGTTTTCCAGCCTCAGCCATGCCTTTATGTTGTTGCTGCCCACAGCCCTGATAAGCAGCAGTAGCAAACAGAAAATAGCACAGTGAGTCCGTTTCATTTCTGATACTCAGACTCCTCAGCAGTACTGAAAGAAAATGCCAAGGACTGTGCTAATTTCAGCTGCTGCAGGCCAAATCTATAGGCAAGAGTTCGCTGATGATACTGCTGTTGAGACCACTTTCCCATAGCAGTGAGAACAAAGACGAGGGGAAAAGAGAATGAACAGAAAGCCGCTTCTCCTCCCAGCTTTAGAAAATAATTTGTATGGTAAGACTCTACAAATAAAAGCTGAATAATACACACAAGGTCAGTACATAGCACACTGATAAACCTGGAGGTACAGGCAGGTGCAAAAGTTCACGTCCGACGAATGCCACTATCTGGTAACATTCTCATAAACTGCCTCCCACCAGCAAGCTAATAAATTCGTGCTTTTAGAGCCAAAAAGGAATCATTCTGCAATGCTGAGTAGTAAACACTTAGAAATATGGTTAATTATAATACATATTACACACTAGACAGTTAATTTAGAGATAGGGATTTAAGGAGGAATTGGTGTAAAGTGATTCTTGAAATTGGTTCATGGAATTCATTCTTATACTATAGGAAAACAAAGAGCTCCACAAAACAGGAATATCCAGAATTACAATAAGAACATATACCATCTTGGTGTAAACAAAAAAATCTCACCTAATCTACAGTTTTGGCTAAAACAGAAGTTCTGTAGTTTAAGGCAAGAAAATAAACCATGATAAACTATTCCAGTATTACCTTTCACGTGTCTTCTCTCTGGTTTTTAGTATCACTTAATCTGACCACTGTTGGAGTAATCACTATGTTGAAAAACAGGAAGTATGTTGAGTGGGTAATCTTAAAACATAAATGCCAACTTTCAAAAGTTATTTCAGAAGCCTTATGAGAGGGTTGATTCAAATACTTTAAAAGAAACATGCCACTTAGCAGGTACACAGCACGGTGCAATGGATAAGATTTGAGAGATCTCAAACCTCCAAGACATCTACTCTCAAAAAAAGAAATTAAGCAAGGAAGCACTCAGTTTGAAAACAGACAACATTTCTTTTACTACTGTATTATCTTAGGAGTCTTAGTCCCAGATGCCAGCTCCACTACGTTCGGTTGTGCAAATGTTCTTTGTCAGTTTTCACAAGTGTATTTATGAACAGGTGCATAACTTTTACCCAAAGTTAAAAATAGATAACGATTATGTAAAATATCTTTAAAAGTGAGCCATAGCCTGATATGTGTACACTTCAGCTTTCAACAAACACGTCCTTAGTAAGCCAAAACACATGGTGCTATTTGAGGTTGTCAGCGTGCAATTTCTTAACCCTGTTTGCAGATAGGCTTTGCTTTTGAACCATAGCTATTTTAATAATAATATTCAGCAACTTTGGTTAAAGCACAAGTCACTCGATAATTAGTACCATCAAAACTAATGGCAGCATGAGAATGGGATAAGCTTATTTCAGATTTCACAAACGTGTATCAAATTTTACTGAATAAGAATCAGTAAACAGAGCAAAGGTAAACAAGGAAAAGCCTGGGTATTGTCAGATTAGATTTCAAAAGGTCAGATAGTTACTGACATCTGAACTCAAACAAAAATAGCTGTCAGGAAGAGAACAGACATTCAACATTAGGTCATTTAATCCACTCCCTTACAAGTTCTGTATTGTTTTCTACTGCATATTGCAAGTACTTTCGTTTATAATGTGGAAGAGGAGAGGAAGCAAGGGATGAGGGGATGGGCGGGGAAGAAAGACTGTCTTTGGAGGCTGAAGCAAAAAAGACACTACAGAAACACGAGCCAGAGAAAGACAGCACCCTAGAAACACAGCTGGTAGAAATTCACGAAAGACAGTATGAAAAGCAGCAGAGAAGTTCAAAACTGAGTTGAAAACCTGAAAGCAAAAGACCTTGACAGGACTGAGAAGAAAAAAAATACAATTTCGCCTATAGGAACCTGGAGAAAATGTGAAGATACAAAGCAAATGAGATTGACAGGATTAATAGACAAGCAGAGCTGATGTGCAAAATGGCTTAGTTTTTTTTTTTTTTTCCTCCAGTACTCATACTGGCAGTCAGTGGTACCAACTGCATGTTGTGTTGTTCTCTCACCCACCCAGTTGTGTATAGGAGCTGCTGAGTAAGGGAAATGATCCAAGGTCAAAAGCAAGTCAGACTTTTTTCCCCAGCATGATTAATTCTGTGATCCACCTTACCAGATGAATACAGAATGGTTACGCTATCAAAAGGGAAGGAGACCACAGAGGTAGGCAGGACAACATGAGGGAAAAGAACACAGGAAAAAAGGAAAGGAGCTGTTGTAAAACAGCATAGCAAACACAAATGTTTGACAACAGTATGGCCTAAAATTAGCTAACACTGTACCGAAGCATATTCTATCCCTGCTTTTGCCTCAGAGGCCCTTCATGACTTGACAGAAGTCACTTTAAAATGGTGTTTAAATGTGGGCACTAACTACATGCCTTTTATTTTAGGGGTGCCTTTGCCAAAATCCAAATGCTTGATTAGCAAAAGTGGCACAGGCTTAGACCAGCAAGCAATTTAATTTATTTGGACCTGTGCACTTAATGTTAACCAGGATAGAGAATTCAAAACCATGAAAAAACACAGATCCTAGGTGTACCAGATGCAATCTGCATGATTTACCTTTCATTCTTTCTGTGGAGCACAAGGATGATATTTCCTTGTCTAGGGAGAGTTTTGTTAAGTAAGTGGGCATTTGTCGAGTACTGAGATATTGAAGTGACAACAGACAAATACACAAGGGAATTTATAATTTCATACTCAAAGCCAAATGTGAACACTGATTTGAACAGCATTCAGAAAACAGATCTTAAGGTCACACAATCTGAGTAATGAGGATAAGGCTGAAATACTTCATCTCTTTCACATCCTGAGTATAACAGTAATTTTTATGCAACAAACACTGCATTACTACTTAACAGAAAACTGTAGTTCAATCTGGAAGCACAGGGAGGCTGAACTGAAGCTAACTAAAAAAAACTTCAATTCTATTCTTTGTCATTTGTGAGTGCATCTGGAAATGACAATAATAGTACAGTTGTGTGTTACTCTCTGCCTTTAACAAAACAAAATTGATGCCACAATGTTATAATCTCAACACCTATATGTGTTATAACCAGATGCAATGCTTTGCTGTTTGAGCTAATGCATTATTTTGTAGCATTAGTTGGCTGCAAATCTCTCGATGAATTTGCGTGAGAAAGAGATAATCCATGTTCTGCCTGGGGATTTCCTGATATTTACTAATTCCAAGAAAATGGAGATACTTAGGAATCCCAGGCTCTCTCTCTTAAGAAAAGTGTATTTTCCAGAACAGCTTATCTAGAAGATGTTGAAGTGAGATGGCTGAACAGAAATCCCATTCCTGTGTTTCCACACAGCACTCCCAAGCAGAAATCCCCCTTCCCCTCTTCTCTGGCTTCTAATATCATTCCCTTTGCGCGAGTAGCAGGAACTATGCTCATAAACTCGCCCTTCCTGGATACATCTACTCACAGAACGAGTCACCTCTCAACACTCAACACTCGTAAACCTCCCCCACAACCACTTTATCAATGGCACTCCCTCTGTTCAATACAAGGCCCTGAATGCCCAACATTGCAGTTGCACTATCTCTTTAAACAGGTTTGTGTGCCTATGGATGTGTGCATACATACATATATTCACACAAAAAAAATCAGTGCTTTTACATATGTACCTACTCACTTATAAAGGAATAAATAAAACCAGTTTCCTCCCCTAACACACATCTTTCTTTAAGCCAGCATAAGCACTCCTGTGGCACTGCAAAGAACCAGAATGAAGTAGTAACTAGGTTAATATGAGCCCGTGGATAATACTCCATGCCACTTCACCCAACTGCTGTATAAACAGCAGTGCCAATATGGGGAGAGGATGGTACAGAAGGTGGAAACCATCAGCAAGGGTGGTGAAACGTTTAAGGCACTGATTTCAACCTAGAACTCCCAACACCTGTGTAACTGTCCCTCTCCTCTCCCCAGACTCACCTATGACAACATAGTAATGAAAACGTGAGTTTCTCAAGTGTCTTACTTTTCCTCTAGTCTTCCTCCCTTTATTCACTATCTCCATTCCTCTTGGCTTTGCTCCCAACAAGCCTATCGAGTCCTTGCTCTCCTCCCACCCCTCGATCAATGCAACAGTCAATCCCAGTTTCAACTGGGATGACCCTGAGGCTCTCTGCCCCCCTCTTGTTTCCTGTAAATAGGAATAAGCTGTTCTCTTGCCAGCATTAGGCTAGGAGAGGCCACCAGACCCCTGGCGAAGCAGGCTCACAGCCTCGGCACACCCGCCCGAACTCGGCAGCTTGAAGTCCCTGCTGCAGCCACTGCCCTGGCTGCTACTCACGGAATACTGATGGAGTCTGTGGGCGATTCTGCTGGAAGTGAAAAAAGTTTTAGCAGGAATATAAAAACTACACATGGTTGCGGTGCTGTTTTCCCCCTTTAGAGAGAAACTGAATAGCTGCCTATTTTGGAGACAACCATTAAACTCCTTCAAAAAGCAGAGCCCGTGGAACCTCTCTTTTGTTAAACGCAGCCAAAACATTTCCTTCCTTGGCTTAACTGGAAGTGGCAGAAGCCCCTTGAGGAGAGCTTTCCGGGCGGCTCCGCGAGCCCCAGCGCACGCAGGGGAAGGAGGGCTGCCCGCCCGGCACCCCGCGCCCCCAAGCCCTCCCGGGCTCTCCGGGCCGCACCCCGCGGTTACGCCAGCACCCCCGGAGAGGGGCTCCCGCGTCGCCACAGCTCCTGCCGCCGCCCGCCAGCACCGGCCCCGCCGCCTCC
>VXAL01010443.1:40788-76711 GCA_013399475.1 Chauna torquata | reverse complement strand
TTTTGCGCTGCCCAGAATTGGCGCTAGCTGTAACTTTACGGCCTTAGTCTAAAAGCTAAGGGTGTGTCAGCTTCAGGTTTGCGGTTTGTGGCTAGTAGTGCCATCGTTTTCACCTCAGTGATTTGTAGTGGATGCGTACGGAAAGAGGATAAAGCTGCTCAGAAAACTCGTGGCGGGTTCCCAACCACCACCCGACCTGAGCAGCGGGGCAGCGGCGCGGCTATAAACGATGTAGGAACGACTCGCAAAAAATCGCAGCTTGGCTGGCCAGAAGAGGGGCTGAGGTCTGACTGGCATGGAGCGTTAAATACCATCTATTCCATGAAAATGGGAGGGAAGTGCCCTATAAGCATGCCGTGTTTTTTGAACTTTACATTGCTGCTGTCTTTGTACATGCTCTGTGGCTTCAGTTGTTAGTGGGTTACTATGCCGTATATCGCTACTTTTTACGTTTAATTTTATATTACCAACAATCAGCAGAAAAAGGAATGAGGTAATAGTAGTAGCACAGCCGCTTAAACATCTAGGTAACAGAAAGATGAGACACAGTTTGCAATAGTTCAGATATGTCTCAGCTTTAGTGGATCTTGACTTCTAACTGAAAGTCAATGTTTTCATATATGTCAATTGAGACCAGACACTGGGACCATCAGGATTTAAACAAAAGCAGTTTGACAGAATTATCTAGAAATTCAAATTCTTTGGATCAATGGGAGACAAAATACCTTTGCTGTTTGCAAGTTGGCTAAGGCCCTGACAACAAATGGCCATCAGGAGATCCCATATAAATTTCATATCTAGCTGAGTCTGTCAGGTCTGTCAGTCCTAAGTCTTTAGTACCTTCCACCAACAGCAATGCAATAACAATCCACCCTCCTCCAAACCAATAGCAATTGCAACAGTGAGACAAACACTATTTTTGCTTGTGTTGATAATACTTTTTAGGACGAGAAAGGCCTTTTCAGTGCTATGAAAAAGGAATTCAGAGAAACCTCAAATATATTTAGAATAAACGATAACATTTGAAATTATGGGATTGTTACTGCTTTTCAATATACATGACTTTATTTTTCATTTAAAGTTTGCCTTTGGCCTGAATCAACAGAACCTCTGTTTTGAATTACAGACACATAATTCACAAACCTAATGATTTATTTATTTTCAGAAATGAAACTGTATGGTGTAATTCAATATACAGATACTGATTAGGTTCAAACAATAAAAATAAAAGGGCATTTTATGACTCAGCTGGAACTTTAAAAATATTTTACTAAATAAATGGTGGAAAGGTACAAATTTTAGATACTCTTTCTGTCTTAGATTGGAATATTCTTCAGAACGACAAATGGCCTCAAGTTTGTACTAAAATAATACCAACTGAAATTTCCATAGTGTGAAAAAAAATAGTTGCAAGTGCCCCTAGGTTGCCTGAGAGTAAGATGCCTTCCTCAGAATGCTCACATCTGACCCTTTGCATTTTCTTGTAGGTGACTAGGAACAATTTTCATATAAAACGCTGAATTTCTCTTCCTGTCTGCCACAACCTAACAAAGGTGCTTGAGATACAGTTGTTGCTGCTGGTCAGGGAGACTGAGTATATGTGGTCACCCATTCTCGCCCTCTTACTGCGTGGCAGCAGAAGCAGTCTGCTCTCCTCATCTCAGCCTCTTCCCTTCTGCTGTGTGGAGCAGCAGCACTTCTTCTTCCCTCTTCCGTTTTCCTTTCCTTTCCTTTCCTTTCCTTTCCTTTCCTTTCCTTTCCTTTCCTTTCCTTTCCTTTCCTTTCCATTCCTTTCCTTTCCTTTCCTTTCACTGGAACCTGGAAAAGGTTTGGCAAATTGCTGTTAGAATGAAAAGGGGAAGGTAACTGCTCATGCAGAGGTGTAGGCATAGGCTGCTGCAGCGTTTGGAGCTCAGGAGGTGTGTATGGGCAAGTCACAGAACTTGGATTTGACTCCTAGTCCTAATGCTACTAAGGCTGTCCCATCCTGAATCTAGGGCTTGACATTTCCTTCAGCATCTTGACACCTGCTTCTAATGCTTTGATGCCTAATGAAAAAGTTCTTTCCGGGAGTCCACGTTCTGTATTATTCTCATCAGCCAAGACATCACTCTGGTTTCTTCCAAATAGCTTGGTGCACAGAGCAGACAAAATGGTGGGCTCCCCAGGTGGTGGCTCTTCCACAGGCAAAAAGAGATGTGAAATCTGATCCACAAACTCTAGAGTGGGGAATGGGTAAGCTTTGACAATTGTTAAATTCGTCTTTAAGGAATGAAGGAAACTGCCAACCAGGTACAAGCCGTGTGGATGCCTGGAATTCAACAATTTCCCTGCAGTTTGGCTCGACAATGGAGGCAAGCACAAATTGCTGTAGGTTAAGTCTCAGAAAAAGTCATAAATTTTCATCTGCCTTTCTTTGGAAAGCAGGTAGTTTTTCTGTAATAATTTATGCATGCTTGCCACAGGTTGTTTGAATGTGTGGTATTTGACCATACCTGTTTAGTTTAATAGCAGATGACTGGGAGATAAACAGGAAAGGCTATAGATAAAAATTCTTTATAAGGGCTAAGAGACAATATTTAACTTAATAATTATGCAGTACTTTCTTTCTTGATTCCAGACACATTGCATAGTTTGTTTGTGAAGGATCAGAGCCAAAAGCTCAAAAGGGCAATGAAAAAGTTAAAAAAGACTCTGTGATCAGAGGACAAGAAATGTCTCAGTTATATTGGAAGAGAACAAATTCATGTTGAGCCTTGTTGGAAGGAGAGGAGGCATAAAAGCAGACCAGTCCTTAAGCAGAACTCATTGAGGAAGCTTACAGTTATGTAGACTTACTCTGCAGAAATTAGTCATTTTTAAAGGATATAGTTTAATAATACATTGAGAGAGGTGTCTTGGTTCCAAGGTGGAATTTCCAGACAGAAAGAGATGCATTAGTAGGGGTAATAGATTTGCTGTTCAGGTACTTTCCTTGCAATTGAAAACAAATTCAAATCCTTGCTCTTCTATTTCTCATATATGAGATGGATAAACAGCTGCGTCTCAGTTCTTGGAGGTGTTCCACTTTATATAAGCAATAAGGTACTCACTGGAACAGCAGTGGTAACCCATCTGCCATCCAAAGGTCTAAACTCCCTGTTAAGCTGAAGGACTCTCAGTTTTCATGAAAAAGTCTTAAACCTCAGTTTATCCCTAACTTCTGTTGTGGAATAGAAATAATTTTGTAGTTTTATGTCATATCTGCGTTCATCTCTAGGAGTAAACACCCATTCGTTTTTAAAAAGATTGTCATAGGCAATTACACAATTGCTTGTAACCCCAGGGTACCCTCAGGAAGTCTGCTCCTATATCCTGAAGAAAAGAGGTACAAAAGTGAAAATCCAGCCAGACCTTTCTGAGGTGAAACAATTATCATATATCCTGTAGCCCAGGGGCAGGGTGAAGAGTGGGACAAACAAGGATTCCAGCTGAAGGGAGATGGAAGTTCAAAATCTCAGTAAAAAAGCTGACAAGACCTAAAACAATAGAAGGAGACAGAATTGTGGCTCACACGATAACTGTGACGCTATATTGTTTTCTTGAAAGAAACATTAATCAATAATAGAGTATATACCCTAATTTTAGACACAACATGCACGTATAAAGAAAATGTCTTACAGATTATTATTTTTTTAATGCATATAATATAATACAAGTAAAGATACTTTTAGGTATAGAACTTGAAACAAGCAAAGGGAAAAGATATCCAGTATCACTTACAGCCCAGAATGGTGCGTGTTTATTATGGGTGCTGTGTTTCAAACTCACACATGAAGTTTTCCTGCTTATGCTGTGCATTATATTTGCACAGCTAAATTGTACCTTGCACTAGAGCATTTCCCTGGATGTCACTCTTTCACGTAAATGTAACTGGTTTATTATCTCTTTGTCATCAAACAAAGCAAACAATGGTAAACACAAGAGGCTTCTAAAGGGCTGTGTCAGACATATTCGATGTGCTCATTAATCAACATTTCCTGCTCAATGACTTTTCTTCATCTGACAAATGACGAATACCACACATTCTGTTTTTGTGTGCTGAAAGGGCTATTTCGATAGCAAGAAAACAACATAGACTGTCACTCCTCCTTTTATCCCCTGGTCTTGTTTTGCCATCTAATTTTGAAGCTTCAGATGGCACAAAGAAGCAATAGCTGCTGTGGGAATTTTCCAGTGTCTTCAGCCATTTCTCCCCTCCAGTTCCTCTACCATGAGATCTTGGTCTGGGGCAGCATTCCTCTCAGCCATGTAGGGCTAGATTAGCCTCTTTTTAGAGCCCATTAAAGTTGCTTCTTAATCAACCAGAGGAGTTGATCTGGAAAGGCAGCACTGATGAGTAATGTTCCCAAGGAGCCAAGCACGTTGCCTCGTAGTGACCCCTAACCCTGCTGGAGGCCTCTGCTCATAGCTGCTTCTCCACTGAAACACTGCATCGCAAAATCTTCACTTCAGCAGTCAAGCTTCACTAAGCAGCGGCTTGCTGCATTATGTGAAGATACATCACATGCATGAAATATTGGGCTATTTCCAAGTGTGTTTAAATATTACTATGTAATACGTTAACTCAAAATATTTTAAACTTTTTTATGATCCTTTATTATTGCAGCACAATGACATCAGAATGTGTTCTAAATGACTGACCGCTCACATCTAGATGGCTTTGTGCTTTCAGAAATTAATGATTTGCTACACTCTCTTACCAAACACTGGCAGGATTTGATGTGTCTTGTTGTACAGTGAATTGTGCAGAAAGCACCATTTTGCACCTATGAAGGCCAGAATCACTGCAGATCACACAAGTGTGCTGTTGATCAAAGCCAAATATTACAAAGTAATTGCAAGTGTTATTGCTATTCTATAAGCTGCAGTAAGGAGAGCAGACTGTGTATAAGACCTATACTATCATTTTATCGCATACATTTTAGTTTGATTCAGATGATCTATGGAAGTGCCATAATTACTTTTATGATTCTGAGCATTTTGTCTCTCGTAATTTCTTCTGTGGTGTTAAACATAGGAAAAAAAAAAGAAACTAAGAAAGGGAAATGTATAAAAACAAACTGGGTGCATTAATTGTGTGGTTCTTCCCTACACAAAAGCAACCACAAAACCCCCAACATTGTAGGACATGAATTTGCAAGTTATTTAAGATAGTGGTAAACCTTGGAACTGAAAATTATGTGCCCTTACAAGGGCAAAAAAATAAGCAACTTTCTAATCAGGGCTTCTGAGTAGCTTTGTTTCTCTCTGGAACAGAATATGAGAATATACAGACTAACATCCTGGAAGAAAAACAGATAGCTGATGGAAGAATTTTTTCTTAAAAGAGAAACCAACAACTGTTCGGAAAATTCCAGTTCCCATGATATTTGTGGAAATTAAGTGATTTTAAATTCACACTGCTAGACTCTGCCCTATGAGTTTGGAATATATTTCCATATGGTTAGGAAGAGAGGAAAGATAGGAAATAGATAGGATGTTTCATTTTATAACACCATTCAAAGCTTTTAAAAGTCCATTTGATATAAGAAAATAAACAAGCACCTATGTATCACAGGGCTATTCTAGCAATCTCAGCATCCCTGTAACATCACAAGCAACTCAGATTTCTTTTCTGTGGTTCCTAGTGTCTCTCCAGAACGCTTCAACAAAGTAACGTCCTTGCAATGCATTATTTTTTTCTTAAAGTCTGTTACACTGTTTGTAATACATATTTGACACACGCATTTAGTGACAAAGTGAGCATTCAAAGAAGGCAAATACCCCAAGTATAAATTCCTCATAAATTCAAATGACTGGAAATTGAGTTTACTTAGGACTTTGTTACTTCTTGCTGTCAGAATTCCACTGACATGATCTTATAAAATGCAGCACTATATGCTTTCCGATTCTTAACAGGTCTAAGGAGAATTGTATGTATTCTGCACAGTCCTCCAAGTACATAACTCTTAAATTTACCCACAACAGCATGATGAAAAATCCTCTATTGTGCTATAATTCTGGTAAAGGACAAACCTTCTAAAGGACCCCACTTCTTTTCTGGGCAGAAGAATGGGTCTCTTGGGATGAGTGATTGATAGACCAGGTGGGTGTGCTGCTGTTTAGAGGGACCTTGACAGGATGGAGGGATGAGCCAACACAGTTTCATGAAGCTGAACAAAGGCAAATGACAAATCCTGCCCCTGGGGAGGAATACCCCTCCACAGCGGGGACCAGCCTCTTGGAAAGCAGCTTGGCAGAAAAGAACCTGGGAGTTCTGGTGAACACCAAGCTGATCATGAAACAGCCATGTGCCTTTGTGGCAGAGGAGGCCTACAGCATCTGGGGCTGCATTAGGCAGTGTCATCAGCAGGTGGTTGAAGGAAGCGATCCTTCCTCTCAGCTCAACTGTGGTGAGACACATCTTGGAGCGCTGGGTCCAGCTCTGTTCTCCCCACTGCAAGGGAGACATGAACTTACTGGAGAGAGTCTAGTGAAGGGCCGCTAAGATGACTGAGGGACTGGAGACTCTGTCATCTGGGGAGAGGCTGAGAGAGCTGGGACTGTGCAGCCTGGAGAAGGGAACACTCAGATAAGTCTTATCCACATTTATAAATATCTGATGGGATGTTTATTCCACAAAAGATGGAGCCAGGCTCTTCTCAGTGGTGCCCAGTGACAGGACAATGGTACAAGCTGAAATACAGGAAATTCCTTTTAAACATAAGAAAAGAACTTTTTTTTTTTTTTTTTTATTATGAGGGTGGCCAAACACTGGAACAGGCTGCCTAGAGTGGCTGTGGAATCTCCATCCTTGGAGATATTCAAAACCTTTTTGGACACAGCCCTGAGCAGCCTGCTCTGAGCAGGGGTTTGGACCAAAGGATCTCCAGAGGTGTCTTCAATTTGTCAGCTTGTTTGTGAGTCTGTCTCCAGAACAGCTGTAAATGAGAGTTTTGAAGGCGTTAGGGCTATAGCAGTGGGTCTGAAACATAGGTCTGGAACAGGTCTTGTGCTTTGAACCAAAGCTGTACATGTTTTGAGTAAAAGAGAAGAGGTAGGTATGAGGAACTAAGTGCATGTAGAACAGGCCAAGCTGCAAAACGGGGGCGTAGGCATGATTTACGGTAGCAGTGTGCAGCAGGCAGCTGCCACCAAGTGACGACCAGGGAGCCAAAGCTGTGGGTGGCAGCAGGGCAGGGGCCTCCCCTGGCAGCCCCATCCCACTGCTCCCAGAGGGACTGAGCAGAGCCAGGCCGGGGTTGGTGACTGGCCCGCCATGGGCCTGGAACCCCCAGGCCTAGCTGCAGGGCCGGGGCAGCTCCATGGCCGAGCTGGGGGCCCTGGCAGGTTGGGGGGTGGCAGGGCCAGGACTGGGCGCTGGAGTGAGGCCTGGGGCCTCCCTCAGACCCACTCCTGGCCTGGGGCAGAGGCCACCACTGAGGCTTCCTGATGCTATTCCTCACCGCACCAAGGCTTTCCCTACCAGCAGGGCCTGGCCGGTGGTGCCATCAACCTGGAGCCGATGCCTGCTCCCTGGGCAGGGGCTGCAGGGCCCTGGGGCACTCCAAGCTCAGACATCTAAGTTGTGCCCACGCTGGACTTCAGGTTAAATTAGCAATTCTTTCACAGCCATCTATGACTAACCTGAGTGGCTGCAAAGAAGCGATGAAAGAAATTTTAATGCCAAGCAACATGTGATAGTTACTGTTGGGAAAGAAAGCAAGCAGAGGTACCCCATTGAGGTGCTAACTCCTGGTGTTCATGAGTAAGCACGAGAGTGAATAAGAGGCTTTCAATTCACTGCACCGAAGCCTGCATGAAATCACGTATGAGCTTCTGTATCAGCAACAGCAATGTAATTATTTGCCTTTGGCTCTGAGGCTTATCCTTCTTAGTATTGCAAAGAGCTAATGAGTTGCATGTATTCATTCACAGATTATTTTGAAATACCTTAGCTATTGTTTCTGGATATCTGAGGAAATTGCAGAATGACACAGGAGGACAATTCCTGTTTCAGTAATGCTACCTTGTTTTACATAGTTAACAGTCGTATCAGCAAATAATTAATTTGTGGTCAGGAGCAGATTTAAAATTAGAGGTAATTTTTTCGTAAATACATACCCTTCATCACCTTGCATTAACTTGGTAATATCCAGCGACCCTGAGAAAGGTCATATTCTTTTTTTGTATCTCATACTCTGTTGGAGCTGTAGCCAATGGATGGAGCTATGAGTTGTTCTGAAAAGCATCCCACAGTTTGCATCGCCGTGGCTGATAGAAGAGTAGTAAAAAATCATCGCAACTAAATAATGAGATCATAAAGACAAGAAAAACTGTCAGATTAGTGAAAACGAGTATGAAAAAATGGTGTGGGTGTGTAGGGATTTAATCAGAAAGGTTATAGGACAGCAATACACAGGGAGAGAGCAAACGATATAAAGGGTAACAAGTCATTCTATAAACATATTAATGATTAGAGGAAGACCCAGCAATGGTCTTTCAACAACTTAGTTAAAAGGAAGAGCAAGAGATGCGCGGAGAGTAGTTATCAGTATCTCACTGTCAAAGGAGCTTCTGGTAGATTTGTCCAGAGTCCAGGTTCATTCACTGAGTGATGAAATGGAAAATATTCTTCTTACATGGTCAGATAATATGTGGAGAAATTGCAGGTATGTTTGAGGACAGGATTAAAATGAACAAGAATTTTGATAAACTGAAAAAATATAGGATGTGATTCGATTGAAACAAATGAGAAGTGCTACAGTTAGGCAGGAACAATCATCTACACAAAAGTGGTATGGCACTCTATCAGTTCTTCAGAGGAGGATCTGGGGAGGGGTGATGGTATGGTAAATCTAAGTTGAATGTTTGTGTAACCTGAAATTCATAATGGGACTTATAAGCAATAATAGATTGAAGGACATAAAAAGTCACTTTTCCATTCTCATCACCACTCTTTAGGCCTTTGTTGGATTACCATATCCAGTTTCTCAAGAACAAAATGCAGGGCAGTTGGAGAGAATTTAAATGAGATCTGTGAGAACAATCAGAGGTCTAAGAAGCATGACTTACTAGGAAAGACTGAAGGAGCTGGGATTTCTTAGTCTACAGAGAAGAAAACTGAAGGGTGATGTGATAGCAGTCATGAAATACATAGAGGCTCTTCCAAAGAAGGGAATATCAATTCCCTTTTTCTTCCGGTCCCTGGTGGACAGGAAGAGGAACAAAAACCATTTATATTAAATATTGTGAAAGTCTTTCTCATGTTAAGCTTAACAAAACAGTGGCATTCATTGCCTGGATAGCTTGCAGAGTCTCCATCTTGGATACTTTTTAAGAATAGGATAGACATACACCTGTCAGGAATGACAGTGTCATTGGTCCTAAACTGGGAGACGATTATGATTACTAGACGATCTCTTGAAGTCTTGTCATGTTCTTAGGTAGAAGTTTCTACCAATAAACCTCAAAACACTTTTTGCAAGAGATATTGCATTAAAATAATATGTTTAGGATTAAAGAATCTCTAGTCCATAGGAATATTAAGAATATTTAACAACTTAAAACCCACTGGGTTCCTGTATACCGGCAAATCTCCAGCAACCCAACTAACAGGTCTACCAACAACCTGTCATCACAGTAGCCATGCAATAAAAACTTATCATTGTTCTTTACCTATAGGGTTCTTTTAAGCTGGGTATTTGGTTGTCAAGTAGTGGTATAAGTTTCTGACACAGGATCACATAGGACAGGATCTTAGATTTTCTGAGGAGGAAATTTTGGTTCCCCAAGTATTCATCCCATTTGTCATGAAGTAGTTCCACCTGACCCTACCTGCAGGTCTGGCCAGAGCTGCGGCTTTGCATAAGGCAGTCTACAGTAAAAGTGAACGCCAAGGAACCAACACAGTGCTGATCCTTTGAGTTTTGAGTTTAGCACCAAGTCATCACCAGTGCCTACTTTGCAAACAAAAAAATTGGTTTTTACATACATGCCGTGATCTTTGGGCAACAGAAATGCCAAAGAAACATTACTTTCTTAAAAATAAACAAGCAAAACAAACAAACACAAGCAAACAAACAAGCAAAAACAAAACAGAAAACAAGGCCTCCTTTTATGAAAAATAAGATTTATATATAATGCCACAAAGATAAAACAACACATTGCCTGACTGTGGTCTTCTCTAAATGTTTCCAGGTGCTTTCATTGTTCTGCTAAGAAAAAGTAAAGCTGATAGTTCACACTGAAAATAATTATTACTCAAATACCTCGTTTTTTTTTCTTATTTGTAATCCAGCAAACAGTAGGATTTCACCTATTTATGGCAGCAGATATATTTCTATTACTTGGGAGAGCCTAGAGAATCCCTAGTGTTCTGTCTTCCCCTTTGTCTTTACANCACTCTCTGAGAGAAAAAGTTTTTCCTGATATCTAGTCTAAATTTCCCTGTGTGCAGCTTGCGGCCGTTGCCTCAAGTCCTATCATTAGTTATCTGGAAGAAGAGGCGGACTCCCTCCTCATCACAGCCTCCCTTCAGGAAGTTGTAGAGTGCAATGAGATCTCCCCTGAGCCTCCTCTTCTCCAGACTAAACAATCCCAGCTCCCTCAGCCGCTCCTCATAAGGCTTGTGTTCCATACCCCTCACCAGTTTCGTTGCCCTTCTCTGCACACGTTCCAGGGCATCGATGTCTTTCTTGTAGTGAGGGGCCCAAAACTGATGTCTAACTGATGTTACTTGGTGTCTAGAAGTCTCTTGGCTGTAAGAATCTCTCCATTTAAATCTTATTTGCTCTCTGTTTTATTAAATGCAATTCTGAACTAGATCTGATTGGTGAAACTAAATTCCTGGTGTCTTGCCTGTGAAGAGCTTTTGCACCAGAAAAATGCCTTAGAAAGAAGGTGTCAGGTACCTGTAATATGTCTGCTTACCTGTTAGAAGGACAGCTCACAGATTAATTGAAGACAACATCATCGCTCTTCAATGTCATTGCATCTTGTAGTGAGGTGTTAAGAAAAGTATGGGGAAAAAATTGTTATGGAGATACCTGATAAAACCATGTAATATTATGTCTTTAATAAGCTATTGTCATGTACAGTCCTGATGAATTAGATAGCCAGTTAACTTTACAAAGAGCTCCTATAAGCAGCACACTGTATTCTGTTGTAGAGGCTTTCTGCTTGTTGGCTGAGAGCTTCCCTAAAGAGCCTCCTGCCAAGAAATGGACTCTGAGATTGTTTCCATCTGCAGTGTTCAACAGGAAGAGCTACACTTTCCCAGCCCTTTGCTGTTACATGTCATTCCCTCAGTGCAAATTCAGTGGTTTACTGTAGCACTTTTCTTATCTGTTGTAGTGCCAAGTGAAATAAATTTATATAAACATTCAGTGGCAGTTTTGTGCAAACCCATGTTATTTTGCCTTCCAGCCCTCTGGTAGTATATACTCTGTCAACTGTTACATTTCAGCTATGAAGTGGCTCTTTCAAACTCAGGGCTAGCAAAATATCAAACTTTTCCAACAAAGAGGGAAGTAGTATCATGCTTCTAAAATGTGTTAGAAAAAGTATTTAATCTACAGTATTTGAAAAACCACGACATTTATACTACCCCAAAGAAAAACGTCACAAAATTTATATTGTTGTAAAATCAGATATCATATCTAGACTTAGAAGCTAAGGAGACAGGAAGAAGGGCTTTAGGAGGAAAACAATTTAAATTAGTTTATCACACAAAGTAGGGGGGATCAAAATTATATTTTTCTTCCTGATATTTGTGATTTTACCAAATTCACTATATCAAAATGAAGATCATATTTTTATCCTATGGTGTAATTTTTGCTAACACAACACTCTGAATATGCCCTTGAAATCAGATTTAAAATGGTAAATGATCAATACAATCTCTGCCAGTTTTCATTTTTAGAAATTTTTAAAAAGTCTGAATCAGGCCAAGTAAACAGACGTTTGAATGCTTCCGTAGTTGCAGTTTTATCACAGGATGCCCTATTTGTCATCAATAATGCAACATATAGAGACAAATCCTGATTTGGCTGGAAAATAAATGTTTTTGCATTGCTGTCTGAAGTGGTATATATAGAATCTCCAATAACAAACAGATATTGTAAAAATAAAGTCCATTTCCTGATTTCATATTCAACTTTCTTGTTAAAAATAGTTCCTATTACGGTTGTGTATTATTGCTTTCCTTTAAATAATCATGCATATGCTGATTATTAAATACAAGATTGAAAATACACAATTGGGAAGTAATTTGTTTTGCAGTTGAATAGTGATCCAAAGTCAATGAATTTGTTCCTAGGTTTGATTCTTTCCAAATATATGAAATTCATGAGAACATTTGTTTTAACTGTTTAAGATAATGCAAAACGTCTTTGATTTCTTCTGGGAGCTCTCTTTATACCGTAGCTGCATTTGGCTAATGATTTCAGTTTGAGTCATACAAATCATTAGTTCTCAAAACTAATTAAAAGGCTGATATCAGGTTAAAATTCGTATTATTCAAGAGAAAATTGTGTTTGTGTTACAGATGGCTTCTGAAGTTATTTACAATGGAAGACGTTAAGAATATTTTTCCATTCATCCTTACGTTCACTTTGTGCCACACAACGAATATAAACAAACTGATCTGTTTCTTCTCAACTTGTCTTTAGGCTTTATACAAAAAGAAGCCAACAGAGAAAGTTATTTTTTAATTGAATTTGTATATACATTACAAAAGTGCTATTCTTTTCTATTGGTCTTCAGGTGTGCAAATGTTTGTTCTAAAAATGTTTAGAACTTAAATTTGGGCTCAAAATCGATCTCACAATGTTCTTTAAAATCTCTAGATCAAAGGCACTTTGGAAAACACCTGTCTGATAATACCGAAAGACCAATGCTGTCAAACTTTGAGACTTAAATTTAGGGTGCAGTTCCATGGACAGCTGAGCTGATCTACTGACGTGCTGTCACTGAAAGGAGGAGAGCTTCTTTCACCTTGTCTTCTAGTCCCCCCTCTCTCTACTTCTCCTCTCTCCTATTTTCTTACTTCAGCCTCCTTTCTCCATCTTCCCTCCTCCAGCCCTTCCGCAGTTCTGACCCATCTCATCCATGCTCCCCTACCTTATTCCAGCTCTGGTGCTCCTTATGACCTCACCTGTAGTGGCAGCAATGAGTTTTTACTGACCCACCCTGTGGAAATGAACTCTGAGGTGCATCACGACAAAGGTTTTGGGAGCATTGTGTGACCAATAGTCACTCACAAAAATTACTTTAACCTAGAGGTTCGGTAACCTACTGACTGGTAGTCTCAGAATGTTTCTGAGTTCTTCAAACACAGAGTTGTGGTTTTCTGCACTTCGTAATACAGAGAAAAATGGAACAGTCTGTCTGCATCCCTGTTTTGTCACTCACAGTTACAGTATGGCAGTTTCAAAGAACGGAATTATGCTAATCTATGTCTGGCACTGACTAATGGTATTCTTTTCAGCACATGCATTTCCATACTCCATCAGCCTTTATGGCTTCCTGTAGAACAAAGACAGTGTATTCAGTACAAAATTTAATAAATGGGGAAGAGCAGTTACAAGGCTTTTTTCTCCCCACTATAAAGTGCCTGGCAACTATGGACAGGACAAATTTGATTGCAACAAGAAAACTCCTAGCGAGTTTGCCAACGTGTTGTCCCCAGCACGTCTCCCTAATGAGGCTGAGATTGTGATTGCAGTTGGTATTATAGTTACTCTACACACATAGAAACATTAGCAACCCTTAGGAAAGATTAAGTTCCTTCTTAGCAGTATTAATGGGTGCAAAATGAGAAGTTCTTTTCACAAAGAAAACAAAATAAGAAACAAACAGAGGAACAATTGGTTCAACACCAGCAGTTTTCCAACTAAGAGGATTTTTGTATATTTTTATTCTTCTATCATTTAAAAATTAGATCAATTTATTTTTTTTTTAAACTGGTGCCCTGAGCAGCGACCTTACTCAACCTGACAAAATCCCGCTGTAAGTTTTCTAGAAATGATAAATATGTTAATGAAAAAGTCACCCCTTTCCTTTACCTAAAGGAGCCTAAACATACCAAAATACCTAATAATCAACCACAGCCTCAACTAGTTTCAATTAATGCATTTTAGAAGCTAATGTACAATATTTTAAAATATAATAAGCATGTTATGGTTAGCAGGCATTTAGACATTTAGATTTTTAGGTTTCTATAAGAATCAGAATCTGGCTTCTCTTCACTTTCTTAATTGGAAGCTGTAATTCCCAGAAAACAAACCCAGTCCTTGAGAGTCTAAGGGAAAACAAATATTGTAAGATTCTTAATAAAGCCACAGTAATTTTTAATAATTATAGAGAGTAATAAGAAAGTCATTCTTTCAAAATCACTGGCTCACTTATACATGGATAGGGTAGCAACTGAAACCTGCCAATGTTAGGAAGGGGTTTTCCGGGCCGCTGGAAGATACTGCCAGGGAGCAGCAAGTGTCAGGTGCTCCCTCGGGGAGAGCGAGCCGGGAGCCAAAGGCAGGGCATGATCAAGCCGGGCAGGGCTGTGGGGAGCTGGAGAGCAGCACTCCTGCAGCATCGCTGGGAGAAATGGGGTCCTGGGCCCACGGGCAGGGTTGGGTGAGGCCCCGGGGGAGTTGGCAGGGACTGTCAGTCCTCTCAATGCACTCAGGCCTTTCCAGATATGCATGGGCTTTCCTCGGACAGCCAGTAGACGTCTGTTTTCACAGTAGTGTTATGTGATTTGAACAGAGTTCAATGCCTGCATTGACATGAGAGAAAACTACTTTTTCCCCACCTATTTTGAGATGGTGTTGGAGGAAATAAGTTCACAGGTCTTGGGAAAACTTGTACAGCTTGTACTGTAGCTGTTCTACAGACAAAGCAAGAGTTCATTTTTTCAGTATGACATTAAGCACAAAATACATTCTGGAGGTTGAGCAAAAAACTGCAGTTGAAGAACTGTTAAAACTGAAAGTTTCTGTCATGTGGACATTTTACATGTCTTTTCTACTGTACAATAGAGACTAAATAACAATCAGGTATTTAGGGTTTGTTTTTTCAAGAATGTAATTGATCAGCAGTAACAGATGCTAGGAAAGGGATTTTGTTAACGCAGCAGCATTCCAGTGGCTGGGATAATGTGGCATCCAATTCCAATGTAGGTGTAACTGAAAAGAGGTTAAAAAGAACACTGTTCTGAATAAGAAAGCCTCTTTAATGGATTTGTAAGCTTAAACACTTTTTGTGACTGGTCACCTATAGTAGTTACCAGAAGATAACTGTGCTCAGCAGTGGGAGCTGCATTACCTATGAAAGAAATAGTAAAGGAACACTACTGAAATCAGTGCCAAGATCCCAGAAGTCAGGATTGGCAGAAGTGAGTTGGTCAGTGTAACCTCAATTGATGGGTTCTTGTGCTTGTGTTATGAGATAGTCTTTAGGTATAACATCAGCACCCCATTGAATCTGCAGAATAAGTAAAGCTTATCTAAAGTGAGGTTCAACTTGTTTTTCTGTAACTACTTCCAAGTTAGACATCTAGACCAAGCTAGATGTGTAGGTTCTCTTTTTACTGGAGAAAAATTATTATCTCCAAAGAATAATGTGTCCCACCTGAAGACAGATATCTAGGATTTTCTGAAAGGAAAAGTTCTCAGTAATGTCTTCTAGAGTAAACTTTAATAATTTCTGTAGACTAGAAATCTATGATTTAAATCACTGAAGTTAGATGAAGTCAATTCTCTCCTGAGTACAGACGAGAGTTTCCTTCTCTATGTTCTAGTCCCTGGCTGCATACCAAAGCAACGTGAGCAGAAGATGCAGTCAAAGCCTTTCTGAAATGCAGTCTCCCTTAGATGGCACACATGCGGTTTGGTCAGGTTGAGGACCTGTAAAGGTTTGGCTAATCAACGACGTTAGACTCTTTAGGGGTTGTAGTTAGTGTCTAATGAGACTTTACCAGTATGGTCAATCTAAGGTTATTTTTCCTTATTGGTCAGTTAGACAGATTTTCACTAGGTTACAAAAACTCTTCCCTGACATAAAAATTACCCCCCAAATAAAGGTCAAGCTCCTGCACTACAAACTGGAGGAAACAGAACATTCAACGAAAAGGCTGGCAGGACTGTTTTTTAACATGGGCAAAATGATGTGATTCCCTACCTTTATTCTCAAAAATGTCTGAATCACTAGGGATTAAATTTTCCAAAGAAAATGGCATTGTGTAAACATCAGATAAGGGAAAATTTCATTGTAAGGAACTAAAAGTTGCACAATCATAAGACCTCAAAAGTAAGGTCTTTTAATAGCATATATATGGCTCCAACAGTAAGAGAATTTATTCCAGCTGCTTGTATTACAATAATCCCAAAATATGCAAAGGACTACCCAGCTGTCTGGCAGATCCCCTGCTTTTTTATTATGCCCTGAACATTCAAAGTACATTGAGAAAGTTTCAGTGAGCATCCCTTTCTCCAGAGATTTAAACATGCTGACAGTCTTTTACAGGCAGGTATGAGCTCACTCTCATCACATTCTAAGTCAACTGGAAACCAAGCCGACGTTTTAGTACATTTTGGAGCCCAAGCCGATATACTCTCACAAGGGTTATTAGCTTTGCCCTGTGACAACAGCTTTACCTAGCTTCTAGCTTGGAGATGACTTGTATCCAGTCCCTCTGGACCACGTCTGCCTGCAGAATCTGTGTAGGGGTGCCCTTGGGAAAGGAGTTTAAGGAGTACTGCCTATCTTGTACACACGGGAGGCTGCTGAGACAGTGCTTATAATGGGAACAGTAAACTTGCTTGCAACTGGGAGATTTCTCTTTGGCAGCTTAAAGGGAACTGGCTGCAATCATAAATGTGCACTGTGCAAATGGTACTGTATTAACTCATTATAATGGTTTCTATCTTGTTACTACTCGGCACAGTTATGCACACTGCACAGAAACTGGGTTATCAGGAAGAGTGAAAACCCGTCATGGGACAGTTATGTCCCGTTAAATCCAACAAACTAAATAACTTGCAGTGGCTTCCGGAGTGTGTATTATTTATTATCAGTCATACAGTCTCCCTCAGCTGTTTTTCAGGTTTGACCTGCACTGCGGAGTTTTGCCAGCGGAGTTATTTCAGCTGCAAGTGTGAAAATAATTGTATTCCCTTGCTGATAGAGCTGTGCTGCAGAAGAGGGCTTTTGTTGGCTTGATTAATATTGCAGGGGAAAAAATCATAACCTAGTTGACAGAAAACTCCTCTTCAACGAAGGCACACCGCATCTTCAGTAGGCTGCTGTGCCAGAATAGCTGTGCTCAAACTGTGAAGTCAACAGAGGCTCTGCAGGTGAGATGAGCTCTTGGAGATAAAGTCTTTAAAAAGCAGCCATAATGGAGCCCACATATAAAAGGAAGACAAAGTCAGTTTTGCTTACCATGCATCGCAGAGAAGGTTAAACATTCTGTGAAATCCTGGATCTGTTGAATTCACTAGCAAAGGCCTTGTTCTTGTAGGCACAGAACTAAACGCAGGATTCAGGATGGAATTTATTCTTTGGCTCAGGCAGTCCCTGTAGAACTAACCTGCTTATCTCCTCATGTTACATCTTTTTTTTCTTTTCAGAAAAACTCCTAATATTTAATTTTTTAATATGTTGAACTACAACATTTATTCTCCATTTCTGTTTATTGCAATGCCAATATGCTCTCTTTCCTTATTGTTGCTTTATTAATGCATTGTTTTCTCAAGATAATGGAAATTGTTAGCACAAGAAAAATATCCACAGAGAACTGTGAGCTTGTAGGGATTAATCATTTTTCTTATCCTTTGAGAGTTTGTTTTTAATTCAGGAAAATCTCTTAGGCTGAATGGACTGAGGGGAACAGACTGTGGGTCAGATGAAGTCAGGAAAGTAAAATAATCATTCAAAAAAGAACATTACCCTGAGCAGTGAACACAAAGATAACAGCCTGAAAAGAGCAGAGGGGTGGAATATGCTTTGCTGATAACTACCTAGTGGGTCCTGGATGCAGCGTACTGCAATACACTGCAGACTTGTCATCATTAAAATTCAGTGATTTCCTGAGATGTGTAAGTTGTGCTTGTCATCTTCCTGCTTCAACATATAATGGCTTGCTTCCTCGGTGGTGTTAGTCTTCTGTGCATATCTCAAGTCAGTGTTTAATTCTTTCAGACAGTCCCAGGGTATTCCTCTTGTTCATCGAAGGCCTCAGAGCTAAACCTTAAAGTGATCCAAAAAAAAAAAAAAAAATCAAGACCAAACTATATTAAAGGCTGAATTTCAGTCTATGAACTTCTAAGACAGCTGATCTCCTCTGGCGTGATGGAACTTATAAATCAGAAGATAAAGCACTCAGAGCTGGGAGGTTGGGCAACCTCAGGATCACACACAATTTTTCTTCCTGAGGAAGCCTGTTCACATGCTTACTCCTAATTCCTAGTTAAACCAGGCCTCATTTTTGTAGTCAAAATAATGATAGTAACAAAAATACACTATCCTATGGGTAGATACATATCCTGATACCTGAGGGAGACCAGATACTTAATGAAACCCACTAAGGTCTTCATTGCTGGAAATCTGGGTTACAAGTAGAAGTTGTTTAGCTATGACAGTGATAGGCAGGATTTTAAAACCCCAGATAACTAGACATGAGTTAGGAATAATGATGACAGTATTTTGTAACTTGTGGTATTTATATGAAATAGGAATGGTGCAGGTTGGTTTTTTTTTTTTTTTTCCCTACAGCTTTGTCTGTTAGATTTATAACAGTATCATACAGAAAATTACACTCAGATAACTGGGTGAGTAACATATTTTGTATCTCTGGGTGGTGAAGGATGAGTAGGACTGAATACAGAAGAAGTCCTGGTTTTGAACACTGGTCTTTCATCACAGACCATCAAAGGTCATTTATCTGCCTTGCTGTATGTTGTCTGTCATCTGTCATTTAAATAATATCCTTAAAATTTTTACATACCTATTGCCAAGGTTCGCTGACTAGGAAAAAGGGTAAATTTCATAGTTGTACAACAGATCATTAGAGAGAGAATTATTCAAAAACTTATGCATTATATTAATCTCTTCTTAGAGATCTTAAAAGCTGTGTCTTTTGAAATAATAAAAAAACCCTGTTATTTGGATTTCAGCTGAGAGATTTGATAAAAACAAGAAAATGCAATATATATAAACTCATAGATTAGTCAATTGCAAAGATAGATGGATGTCTCATTTTGAAGTCACTATTAAACCAGAAAAATTCAAGTCAATAGCAACAACCACAACTGCTTTCCATTCTAAAAGTTTTCTCAGGTATTTATGGAGGCATAATGAAGCTAACATGGCTGTACTAATATAGCTGTCTGTAGAGATGCATACTCCAGTACAAGAAAGTCTTTGTCTGGTCTATTTGAAATCAGTTCTGAAGGAATTAATGCCAAAACTGGAGAAAAACCCTCTTATAATGAAAAAAAAGTGTCCACATATGAATTTGTATTAATGCCATTGTAGCACTTTAGAATCACAGCTTACCTTTTATTGCCATAATTTTCCATGTGAACAAGCCATCACTGTAATTTTCTGTCAAATGCCAGTAGCATTAACACAATCTGAGTGCAGTCTTGCATGAGGGTCCTATTCTAAAATAAATTCAGCTGTGTTTCAAGCTGTTCATTTCCATTCTTTTTTTATTTTTTTCTGGTTCTGGGAAACTATGCTAAAAGCTGATGAGTCACATTTTTTGAATTACATTTTTGACGTAATTTCTTTTAGAACTTATGGTATTTTACACCCTCTTTTAGAGTGTTTCATTATTCTTCAAATGAAAATGTGTATCTACAAGTAGTGTATCTAAAACAGTCTTGCCAATTGATAAAATACCGCTCTCTATATACAAGAATATTAATTTGCTTAAACAAACATAAAATAAAAGTGTATTTGTTGATCTAAGAAAAAAAAAAACATTTGTGATGCTAGTGTCATGTTGGTTTCTCTGTGTTGATGAGGACACATACTGATTAAAACAAGTGAATCTACATGTGTATTATCGCAATAATATGATTCCACACTAATCCTGTTTTACTCTTGGGAAGACATGAGGGATGTGTATTTCAGGTACGATTGTGGAGTAAATGTCATGTCATACTTGCAGACACCTGCAATACGTGCCAACAGAGCTGTTCATGCCCAAGCTGTATTCTTCATATCGCCACAGCATCTACCATAAGGCAGCACTGGTGCTTTCCTTGAACATGCAAGTAATTCTGGAGTGTTGAACGTTTGATTAGTTGCCATCATGCTTTTAGGTATGATGCTTCCTCAGTTGTACCAAGATACCAGTAACAGGAGAACTGTCATAAAATGAGGCTTTTCTATCTTTTCTGTCCCAGCTACACATGAATCTGTGCCTGTGGGCCAGATTATTCGCCTATTCACTCTTGAGATACTAGGAGGGTGATTTTCAGTGCTGCCTTGGTGAGTCCCTGGGCCCAATCCTTTCAGACTCTGGATTGTGTCCCCTAAAAAGAGCTAGAAAATGGCTTTTCCCTTATTTTCATGTTATTTGCTCTTCCAGATGTCTGGCAGCCTTGACAGTTGATATATGGCTACTGGCTGTTGCACACGTGCTGTACAGCTGCCCAGCAAAGGTGTGCACGCTTGCACAGTGGGCCTGCGCTAACGCACTCAGTACGACAGCAGTGCGCTCGCTGCTTATGCACATCAGCTGTGTGCTGGAACCACAGTGGCCCTGAGTCAGCGTGCTTCCCATTCCCTCTGACAGCCTCCAGCAGGATCTCCTAGCTATGCCTTTTCTAATCAAGGGCAAATTGCCTCTGGACCCAGTAGCTCAGCATGCTTTTCCAGGCACTTTAGGGACTTGTGTACTCACACAAGTAGTTCTTCTGTAACTGCAATGCTCTGGTCTACAGCCTTGAGGGGAATGTGGGCAACATCTGGCTGAGGCAGGTATTGATGATACTATACACTGCCTGGCTTACTCAGCCTACCAGAGGTTGCCACCCTGCTGCAAAGCTGGCAGAAATAAGCTCTGTTTAGTTCCTCTGCCTTGCAGTTTTGTGTTAGAGTTCAAGACCATCTTGTCAGTTTAACCATTTGCTCTGGAAGAGTTGAAGTATGTGCACATACCTCACTCTGCCAGCTCTTCTCTGAGGAAAACAGCCTCTGGCAGAAGAGAAGAGATGGTTCTGAGACAGACATTATTGTAAAGTGCTTTGGCAGGATTCACTGCAGCTTTTCTCCCAAAGCCCTCGGTGGCACTGATGTGGATAAGAGTCCTAGAGACCTCTGTAGGAAGAAGAGTAAAGTCCCATCTTATGGACATCAACAAGGCATCTTTGTGATGTAGAAAACCACATTCCTAGGTGTACTGGGAAAGCATAGTCATTGTGGACACTAGGTTTCAGTGAAGAAAGTTACAGCTGCCTCATTACTTCGTTATTTATTTCATTTTTCTGTGAATAATGAAAGCCATATTTAAGACTATAGGAAAAAAGGAATAACCTGGGCCATTTTAAAGTTACAGAGTTCTAGGTGATTCTGTTATACCTCGGAGACATGAAAATAGCTTTGGCCCTTTCATAGTTTCAAATGAATTATTCTTCCTTAATTACATAATTTGCAAAAACTTATAATGAAGTAATAAATCTAATTTCATTTTTTACTGATAGAGTTGAAGAGGTGAAAGTAATTTCCAGTTACTGCAGCAAAGCACCAGGATCTATTTAGGGAAATAAATTGATTTGGATGCCATAAAAAGTGGCAGCACAAAGACGAAACATTACTCATACTGTTAAATAATTTAGCTAGTCGTTTCTGTCTCACTTGAGTATATCTGACTTGCTGCACTTCAGTTCTGCCTTTGAGGATTTATATTTGCAGGTCTTTGATCTCTCTGAGCTGCCTACCTTTTACACCCCTCCCACAAAACTCAAAGGAACAACTTCAATCTGAACGATATTCCTCAAAAAGCTTCTCTTTCTCTTTCTCTTTCCTGTTCACTTCAGACCCAAAGGTGCAAGGCCATTCAGAACTGTGAAGCATTGGTTCGCTTACCCTAATATTATTCTGGGTGGCTCTTTCTCTTCTAGGAAAGGCCGTTGTTTCTCTGAGTGAGATTTCCAGCTGTTCAGCAATCTCTCATAGGAATCGTGATACATTTCAGTCAACTCTGAGAAAGCTTCACTTGACTGAGATGAGAGAGCACGCTGGTCCCTGACCTGCTGTTTGTTTACAGGCAATAGCTAATTTGAACTGTGAAATCCAGTGTCTTCTCCAATATAGTCAGGGTGAGTTACTTAATTCCTTAATTATAGGTCTATTTTGAACTCCAATGGGGCAGTTAAAAATAAGTGAACTATCTCTGGACTTGGAGTTGATGGTTACCTGGGGACCAGTGTTACAGTGTTACCAGTTACTACATCTACTATGAAGAAACCATGGCCAGTCCCATTCAGCATTCCATTTTCAATACTTTTTTTTAATATATATTCTTCAAATAGCAACTTTATTTCCAAAGTTGCGAAAATTTATGTGATATGCTGGGTTAAGAAGAAAAAAAATCCTGTAAATTTGTGAAATAAACCCATTAACATATTGATTCCACAGAAATGTAAGAAGTCAAGTAACTGTTGTTTGAGACTTTATTTTTGTTCAGTGGTAAGTGATAAAAGAAATTACAGGAAAAAATTGAGGAAGAACTTGAAGGAAGCACTAAAATGCCAATGTATGGCACTAAGCATGAATTGCAAATTAGGAAAAATGGAATGCCAATAAGGAGAGACAAATACGTGAGAAAAAATGTGATTGGAAGGTCTGAGGACAAAAAGAATAGCTTCTCAGCAGTATTAAGAATAGAAAATGTACCTGGCATCTGTTGCCACAAGAAGGTGGAAATCGTTGAAGAGCAAAAGAAAATACTGTTTATTCAATAAATGTTTTTGTCTTCCATTTGAAAAGAAGCTAAGGAATCTAGTCATAGCACATGGAGATGGAAAAAGTACTTTCCAGTCTGTTAGAACGCCAGGAATCCCACTAACTGTAGCTGCCTGAAAGACAGGCGTCCATCCCGTCATGCTAGTCAGCTGTGCCTTCTCTCCAGTCAATAGCATGTACTTCCAGAGGGGAGTTTACTCCACTCTCTGTATCTAGGACTGTGGCATCCAAATTACCACCAGGCCTCGAGGGTGAGGAACCAGGCCAGATGTGCGCATTATGTTGCTCATTGATGACAGTAAAACAATACCCACACTAGTGGCAGTGCAGGCTACCACTGCACTCAGTTTTGCACACCCAATTCTGAAGCAAGGGAGCATGAGCAGCTAGTGGCGTTTGCTGCAGTTGAATACGGGCACAGTCCAAAGAGGGCTCCACCTATCTGGTTAGTTAGGGGCAACTTCAATAGATTCTGTCTGTGGCTAAATTTTGTGACGATCCCCCCCCCCACCTCCTCCCACCTCATACAATGACTGATTGGGTCTTGCACAGAAGGTACCTGTTGGATTTTTTTAGCAGCCATCAGGATAATAGTCTTTGACAGTATAACCACTGTTTTTCGAGGCTGAACCTATATCATTCTTTACGATGTCATAGTCTAACAATATTTTCCAGATGTGAGTTCCCAATAACGTCAGCAATTTGCAGTCACCTTCTTATTCTAGTGGCAGTGACTCAGTCATGTATGCATTCTTGTTTTAAGATTCCTGAAAATTCCCTTTACATAGCACTGTTTTCAAGAATATAGGTTTACATGCATGTAATAGTTTGTCACCCATGTATTATTAATATCTGTGTACTTACAGCAATGTTACTGGTATGTGCTCACATTTATTTGCTTTTCTTCAGGCTACAATAATTCTCTCCCTGATGGTGACCTCTTCAAATCACAAGCGCCTTAAGAGTGCAGTTGATCAAACTGCTCACTCCCCAGTCTGCCTATAATCATCATCCTCTTGAGGAAACATTCTGGGTTTGCATCATAAAGTATTGATTTTTTTCAGTGCTTTGTTGAAAATAACCTTGAGATAATAAATGTAACAAATTACTAGTACAGTATACAAAATCATAACCTGCATTGCTAGTAGCTCAGTAATGGATGAAATAGTACACATAACAGATTAGATGTTGTAGGGCTGTAGCATATAGTGTCCCACCAAGAATTACTAACTACTATCTTAACTTCTGATGCCCATATTGTAATTTCTTGCTGATTATATTCAATTTTCTTCTTGGTTTGCTGAGATTGTTACTGATTGGTTCACTACAGATTCATAATAAAAAGCTTTCTTTCAGAATTTCTTCCATTCGACTCCCATTGTTCCTGTTACAGAAGTAGTTGCCAAACTGACAATGTTTACATGTGATTTTCAGTCATTTTGATTGGAGAATGATGTTTGGTTGTATACCTGAGACATGGCAAGTACTGAAGACAAAACTCCTTGTAAATTGTGGGTTTCAACTCTAAAATGTGGGCTTACTCTGAAGATAACACAGCACATGTTTTTTTTTCAGGCCATACCAATTGACTTTTGGATCAGAGTCATTCTTTGTGGTGAGTATTTGCTTCCATTTCTCTATGGCAAGAATGCCACTGTAGTACCTTTCTGAAATTACCCATTCAGCTCCTTCTTGAGGAACACCTGGTTTCCACTAAGTACGGATTTTGCCAGTCCAAGGGTTATCAGTTTATGTGGTCCTTTCACGTGTCTGTGATACAGCTCCACACAGATCACAATGTTATGAAGCTATACTTAATGGTTTACCATCTTCTAATATACAGTTTAGGATGGTGGATCTTTCTATACTTAATTTGTACATCTTTGCTTCTATTAATCCTTGCAATAATGTATTTTAATATCAACATACCACATGGACCTAATAATGTTGCAATAGATTCATCTGCTATTTGTATAGCACTTGAAACTAATGAGAATACAGCTTTTTCAAGGAGCAATAATTCTCCTTGGCTAGGTACTGAAATCTGTAGTCTTTCATTTCTCTGTAGGAAGGCTTTAATCACATCATTGCCCATCAGTGATAATTTATCCCAAAAGAATTCAAGGTCTTCAATATTCAGTGTTCCATTCACTACACCTAAATTTCCTAATACAGTACTTAAAATGTTACCTCTCCCTTTCACTTTCAAATATTTCTCAGTCCATTGCTTAAACAGGCTTTGCTCAGCATATATTCCAGTTGAATAATTAGGAAATTTAATGGAATCGTTACTTGAGTTAATTTGAACCATATGTAACTCTCTGTTCCAAATTTGAAAGACCTTCTGACTTTCCATCATGTCTTTGGGAAGTTGGGCTTCTGGGGACTTAAACTCCCTTCTAAAAAAATAGTTGCTATTTGCCCAATAGAAGGAAGTAATATGGGCAGATGAAGATGGTCTGTGAGCATGTATAGGTCCAGCACTGGTACAATTTGATTTGATCTGTTCATGAATAAGCCTATCCTGGCAAAGCTAAACATTAGATGGAGTTACTACTGTGTGATGGTTGCTGAGACAGAGCAACAGATGCACAGCTGGCTAGCATGAGCAATTGTAAACGCTCTAATACATCCAAGACAAATCCAGCTGCAGTGTAGAAGGTTTTGGGGCCAGGGTACAGGCTGATTACACAGTACCCCTTTGGATCACTGCTTGGGGAAACCAGCACTGTTTAGTTATTTTTGACCCATTTACAAAGTGAATGGAAACCGTTCCCATGAAAAGAGCCATTACACAGTTAACTGCAATGTAATTATCTAACGTGGCATCTTATCAATGGGGAATTCCAAATGAAGCCATGTCAAGAGCAAATAATGAAAGAGTTTTATGCGATCTTATGAATCAAGCAGACATCCCAAATAGCAGGACAACCCCAAAGTTCTGTGCAAGCAGAATGTACCAGCAGAATGACCAAGGGAGCTCTCTGAAAACTAGTAAAAGCTAGCAATAAACACTGGGATGAGGAGCTGCCTACCATACTCATGGCCCTAAGAGGAACCACTGCGGTTCATTGGCATATGTTCCTTGAGACTCTGACTTGAAGAGAACTGACAAAAATACAACAATGCTAGCTGTAAGCAGAGTTGCCTGTTGAATGGCAACCATGAACTTTTAACTTATCACTGGTTAAAGAAATTGGAGAATAACCTTGCTGGAATTAATCAAGGTATATGTGAACACCTAGAGAGGGATTGTGAATAGATAAATAAGCAAATAATAGTCACAAACACGAACAGCAGTGGCAAACAGGAGATCAAATTATGTTTCAGAAGTTTACACAGGAAACACNCTTTTTTTTTTTTTTTTTTTTTTGTAAATGGGATGGACCTAGCACTGTTGTGAGTAGAGCCAGTCCAGCAGTATGTTTAGTTCAGATCAACCCAAATGAGAATAAATGTTTGCTTTTCTTTGCTGAAGTTTTGAAACATTTCAACCTAACTAACAAACTATATGGTGTTTGTTTTAGAGTTTGAAAAATGAAGATTCACATCAACAACACTGGAATTTTATCACACTGATCTCTTTTTGTTTAGGTGATTTCCAACCAAGGCACCTGTGGAAATACCCTGAAGTGTTTAAAAGTTAAAATCAGTGGGCTGACTGGACTGCTGAAATTGACGAAGGTCTAATTCAGCTTGAATGTAAAAGGCAAGGCACATATGGTCAATAATCCCAACTCCACATTAGTTTTCCTATTGAGGTCTCTAATTCTTTTGCTATTGCTCTAAGCTGAGTGGCCTCTAATTCCACTTTAACCATGATTTGTGCCATGTCTGCTTTTTCTGCTAATTTATTTTTCAGTTGATTTTCTGCTGAAATCTTTTCAATGCCTCCTTTTATTTTATAGTATAATCCAAACAACAGCCTATGCCTCACTTAATGTTTGACTTAGATCACTCCCTCTTCTGGGAAGTGTCTGCTCTTTTCCATATCAAGCGTCCTTTTCCTGGAAATCCCATAACATAGCTGCTGTCCTTAATCCTTCTGTGATTGCATCATATTCCCACAATTTATATCCTTGTGCTTCTTGTTATAAATTTTCCAATTACTCTTGGGCTTGGATCCTGTTTTCGGCTTTCTTCTCAAACAATTCGGTGCCTGAACTGCTCATGCTTTTTTGATACCCTTAACTTCATTCTCCACCTCATGTTACTATCTGTGCCTTCAAAAACTTGCAGTTTCTCCTAACTGCCCATGGAAAGCATCCTCTGTCTGTAGGTTAGGACCCCACTGAACCATGATTCTAACTGGCAAGGAATTAATCCTTGCTTAAAGATGGCAAAACAAAGGTTGTGTTCCTTTCAATTTGTTTATTCTACTCCTCTCTTTCCATACTGGACTGGTTTATTGTCCCATTACATTTTCAGTGATCTCCTACTGCATAGCTTGTTTGGTTATTTGAACTTGGGTTGCAGTCAGTATGAGACAAAGAGTATCTTTTTCTGTTCCCTCAGATTTTCAGGAAAAACTTAACTGGTTATACTGCCTATATTCTTTACCACCTGTAGCATCCAAATTACAACGAGGCCTCAGACAGGGAACCAGGCCAGATGTGCACATTATGTTTCCCTTTAATGATAATGAACAATACCTGCATTTGTTGCAGTGCAGGCCACCACTGTGCTCAGTAGTGCACACCCAGTTTTGAAGCAAAGGAATGGGCGCAGCTAGTGGTGGTTGCTGCAGCTGCATATGGGCACAGTCTAAAGAAGACTCCACCTTACCAACAAACAACTTTGTTGCAGTTAGTTAGGGGCAGCTTCAACAGATTCCCTAGGTAGATTCTTCAGCAGATTCTGATACCCCCTCTCCAGTTCCCACAGAACATACCTGTTTTTCTTCAGCAGACAATAGTCTTTAAAAGCATAACTGGTGTTTGCTTGGTCCTATCTGCATACTTGTTTTCAGGTTCCTGAAAATTCCCTTCACACAGACTTTTACAAGAATATAGGTATGTATTTATTTAATGCTTTTTCACCTAGTATTATTAATATCTATATACATGCAGCAATGTTACCGATACATATATAAATTTATTTGATTCTCTTCAGGTAACATCAGAATAGATGGAATCAATTGGCTATATGGAGGATCTTATCTTTCTTTCTCTATTATGGGGATCCTAGGTAACTTAGACAACTAATTTTAGATGAATTTAGGTAAGATGAATCACACCATCAGTAGTCAACGTGGATATTAAATGACATGTATTAGCAGAAGAAAATTTCCCACTGGCAAGCCTAGATAGCTCAAACCCAGGAGTCCTAAAAGCAGTGACTTTTAGGATTGTCTCCTGCAAATGTCAGGTGTGAGTAACTCTTTGCGTATGGGTAATTCTGAAGACTAAAAGCATACTAGTATTTTATGACTAGTCAAGAAGTCAAGAGGGAAGAGCAGGTAACAGGAGACTTAGTAGGTAACATCAGTTCTTGGCAAAATAGTGGAATCCATTGTTTTCTTACAAATATAATTGATAAAAGTAAGTACATAGTGAACGGCAAAGCATTTGATTTACTATAAACGACATGCTGATAAAAGTATTAGGACTACGCAGTATCAACAAAGTACATCTTAAATGTATTAAGAACTGTCTTACAGGTCTCAAAAAGTACTTGTCAACAAGGAGTTATTACTGAAGATGACATTTTTAGGAAAGGTATCTAGAGAGTAGTCCTAGTTCTTAATCAGCTTCATTTTCATCAGCTCTGTGTTCTTCATCATTTTAAGTCTATTAGTAGAAGTAAGTAAAAATAAAATCAGTGGTGTTAACATTTGTGAATAGTTGAAAGTGGTAAAGAACACAAAAAAACAAGTCAACCAACCAGAGTATTCTGGATTGCAAGAGAGAACATTGAGCTCATTGAAACACACAAACTGATGCAAGGACATATGACAAGGAATGACTGTAGACCATACTCAGCAGGACAGAGTCTGGATCCCAGAAAACAATGAGATGTTTTAGTAGAAAGGTGAGCATTGTCTTGCTGTGTGATTTGCTATGGCAAAGGTTTTATGGTATTTAAATTCGAGAACTATAAGCGGTGAATATGGAGGCGATTTTACCTCTCTACACAAAATTCCTAGCGTATGCAGTTGTGATGTCAACACCTTATAAGACAGCTGAAAGAACAGAGGGGGGAAGAAAAGAATCACAGAAATGACCCCAACGTTGAAGAAAATATTTTACTGTAGCAGACATGTTTGTTGCATAGTCAATGAGTCAATGGCCCTAAGCACCACTTCTTCAGTAGTATAGTTCTGTCAATCAAGTTTATTGGTGACTTTGAACAAGATTTATATATATTTATGTAATCTCTCAAACAAGATTTTATATGGGTGCCCTGAAATGAGATTTTTATGTTCATATATATTAATGTTGTACATGGGATGAAGGTCAGATGTTTTCCTTTGGCCTGTTACTCTCACACTTCTCAGGAACATTCTAACCACTGCTACACCTCTGTGTGTGCCTAGATAGAAAATGAAATTTTCTTGCCTTATAGCAACACAAAGAACATGAAGTATATATCCAGAAGCCATTATTAAGGCCAGTAACTTGAGCACTGAAATGAAGACACGCAACACCTCGCAGAGTTTTGCAACTTGATTGTTAACATGTGGACAGTGCTAAATTAGACACTGTTCATCAGAAATAGCCCAAACCCTAAAATACATCCTGAGACGTATGTTTTACTTTAGCTTATCAAAGAGAAGGTGTCCTTATAGCAGTTTATAAACACTTTTGAAGGAAAACAATAGTAAACTTTACAGGCTTCCCAGTGGGAACAAGCAAAACAATAAACTCTGCCTGGCTATTAAGGCCAAAAATATTCAAAGTACAAATTGGGCACATTTTTATTTTGCAATTTTTTTTTAACTATGAGGCTGTCAAACAACAAGAACAATTGCTAAAAGAGGTGGGGTTTCCATTGCTGATGTTGTAAAATCAGTAGTGGATGTGTCTTGGAAGACATGATACAGATTTCCTTTAGGAGTTACTGGCCTCTATAAAGGTATTTATGTAAAGTTTAATAGCCTGTGCAATAATGGAAGTCAGACTAGAAGATCTAATACTGTCTCCAAAGGAAAAAATCTATGAATAAACTATAGTAAAAGTATTAAATGAGAAATTGAATTGGAAAGCACTATTCAATTGTCTAATAAATCAAACCAATGGTTGTGGTCCTTTCTTGATATTTTGGGACAGAATCTTTTTTTAATTTCCTGCTAATGCTCAAGCATTCAATCTTGTGTTGACATGAGACATATATATCTCTCACATATCTCTTTCATATATAGTGTCATATATCATAGTGATATGCAGAAAACTGAACCGAGTGGGAATGCCTGCTGTAGGATGTGATTGTTAGAGATGGAAGAAACCCTACTAAGATCAAAGAGGTTGAGTAGAATAGAGAAAGAGGGCATCTATCCTTTATTAAATGATATTTGCAATAAAGAGGAATAATAGAGCGTTAATATTGTTGGTTTTTTGATACTCAGGATTAAAGCAGTATTATGCTACATTTATGTAGGAGTTACTTTTGCAATGTTGATGTGCTCCTTTGAAATTAAACCACATTGCTACAAGTATGAAAGATACTTCCAAACCTGAAAGTAAAAAGGATTGCTTTGCAAACTGTAATGATGTTGACTTACTAATTAATTTAAAGTGGTGATTTCATGATCACTGGCTGCCATTAAATTGTTTCTTGCAGAATCTTGCAATGTGCTTGTTTTGAACAGCTACATCAATTTGCCATATAATTGCAAGATCTAAGGGGAATAAAGTTGAGACAAATTGCAGGAGACAAATGCAGGAGCTATATCTTACAGATATAAAAGACCAATTAGTTTTGTGGTTTCTAATTGTTGACAAGTCAGTGGAATGAAATGTGCTTTCAGAATCTGCATGGCTGACATCATCCTATTCAGCACAGAGCCATCTATGTGTACTCACTCCCTTTGAAAGTTCCAGTAGTCGATGCTGAACAAACAAAAAATATCTACAAATACAATAAAAACACAAACAATGGGAAACAGAGGCTGAGTCAGGGAGAGAAAAGAGAAAGAAAGATTAAAAATAAATAGGAAATGAGTGAATCAAAAAGATGCTGCTCTGGGCAGGGTGGGATATGAAATAAATCACAGAATGAAAAAGAGAACTGACTAGTGACAACCAGAAAGAATCATAAGTTAATACAGAATAGCGAATCAGACAAATATTAAATCTTACAAATAGAAAAAAATCAAAAGGAAGAAACAAGATACAGAGTAACTCAGGCAGAAAGAAAATCAGCTTGAGAAAGATAAAAAAAAAGTGATTCATGGAGGGACAGATCTAAGAGCACTGAGTTTGTCAAAGATAGATGAGAAGATCGTAGGTAACAAAAAGGGTCGTAACTAACAGGGACAATTTTTAAAGTGTCATATTGATGATGGAATAATCAGTTTTACTAGGTAACAAAGATTAAGAGTAAGGACAAGCAGATGGAAGAATCATTGTACTGTAAGCTTGCACAGCCATTTTACAGCAACCCCACTCTATGCTGCAGCTTCTGATTGCTGAACAGATAACAAGATGGCCTGAAAAATTAAAGGCAAACCTTTTTTTTATTTTCTGTGAGTCCATGTCTTTCTGAAATTGTTTATTTTTCTCATTTGAAGAAGAGTAATTTGAGATATCTGATGGTTCTTTGTTTGCTATTTGTTTGCAGCATTCTCTTTCTAGGGAGTCATGAGAAAGCCTTTTGAAATATGTGCTGTATTTAGTCATTCAGTTGCAAAATGCAAACTCATGGTTTTTTTTGCAAAAATGCTTACAGATTTTTAGAGTCTAGACTTCTAAGAAATAATGTCAATTCTAGGACTCCTTTTCAGAATCCAGGAGTGGAAGATGTCCCCTTTTCTTTTTGGCTTACAGAAAAACTTCTACTTTTACTAAATTACCATTTTGGGTTTGTTTAATCTACTGATCTAAACAGGACATAGATGACATGAAAGAATTGCTGTCTTCAGAAGCTTGTTTTTAACAATGTGTGTGATCTCCCCTCCTAAAAATGACTCACTGAGAGCAAGGTACAGACCAGCTACAAAGAATTACCCTTTTTCAGAGTGACTAAATAAATTATGTAATGTTTTTTGTTTGAATGCAGGAACCCAATCATGTTAGAAAAAGCTGCCCCTACATATTTTTGACAGAAAGGAAGAAATGTAATTGTAGATTCTACTCAGTTTCCTTCAGCTGAGCGTAGTAGGATTTCTACAATTTTACCGTTTTTGCTGTTTTACATAGTATTTGCCTGAGTCAGGGTCTTGCTGCCCACACGTAGGTGCTTCTCTGGCCTCTTTGAGTCACCTCTCCAGCCAGGCAGCTGTGCGCCTGTTTCTGGACCTCAGGCTCTTCTGGACCCTTGAGAGGGTGCCAATATCACAGGACCTCTTTTCTCTCTGTGAGCCCTCTGGAGCACCTTTGAAACCTCTAGATAAGGACTTCCTTTGAATTTCTTAAAAGCCAGTTTTCAGCAGTGAAATCTACTGGTTAGCTCCATCAGCAGCTGCTTGGCCTTGTTGTGGAAACTGCAATTGCCAGGCCTAAATCTCTTTAGAGTCTACAAGCACAGGTCCAGCATACTGCAAGATCATTTGCAGTGGGGAATGGTAGGGAGCCATTCCCCAGGTATCATTTAAATCCTGTGGTCTGTACCTGGTTGTCTCATCCATCCTTTTTGCAGCTCCCTCCATTTCTCATTCTACCTCTCAGGTGACACTGGAGCAGTCAGTGCCTTAGAGCAGGATGCTCCACTGCCTCCAGCCATAACAGCCTTTGTTGTCCAGGGTTTGTTCCCAAACAGCTACAAATTGTCAATGGCTAGTAACTTTTTGTCCAAACTACAGCATCATCCTTAACTTTTTCCACTGTTAGAAAGCCATACATGCAAATCTAGAGAAATTGAGGCAACTACGGTGAACATAAAACTGCATCCCAATGTACTCTTCAATCAATTACAAACTTGCCAGATAAATAATCCAACTATTCTTTATGCTTTACTATTTGCATTGACCTTAGTGACTAATAAGTATTAACAATTTTTTTAACATTTTCTATATTGAATAACAGACATCTTTGTTCAACTATTCCATCTTCTCAGTCTGCTATACTTCACGTACGAATTCTTATTCTGCATCTTTCTAGATTGCAGCTGCTGACCTACAGCTGTTATTTGGCTTGTTTCAGAAATGTTTTCACATGTTAGCCTTTTGTAATAGTTTAATATTCTTCATTAATTACTTTGTTCTAGCAATATGTGAAATGCTTTCTAGTTGCTTCAGATGCTTAGGAGTTACTTCAGATACTTCAAAGACTTTGTGCCCAAGCTTCTAGCATTCTACCCTCACACTTCCCTAGTATGTTTGGTTTAAACCACTCTGAACTATGCTTAGTTTTGATCTTAGTAATGTGGAAGAGAGAAAAGTTACTGATAGAGGGTTTTTTTTTTTTTTTACATTCACATTTATATTCATTTATTTTTCATCTATAGTGTTTAAATGCTTCAGAAACAAACACTTCAGATTTCTTACAGCTTAATGTCCTGCATATTTGGAATAGGTCTTTGTAATTTTAACTATATGTTAATGCTTATTTGCCGTTGGACTTTCTAGTTTTTAAGTGGAGAGTGAGTATAACTAAGATGAGGCTAACCAGAGATTTCTGGAAAGCCAATCATGTATTTAAAATGTCAAAACAACTGTCTATTAGTCAAAGAGTCAGTAAAACTTCTTTCAGTGTTCTTGGTAATCTCTGCACTAGTGAGAGCATCTTTATTTGCAGCCACAGATCTTAGAGGCATAGCGAGTTTGTCCATGGATGACGGACCCTGAACTAGGATGGTACGGTGAACGAGCCACCGGGTACATAAAGATAATTAGCTATTGGAATGAACCAAAGAACATAAGTATGTCAGAACTGGAAATCTTTATGCCAAAATTGGATGTTTCTCTACAGAATAAGTTTTAGTACAATTCCAGCTACTGGAATTAAAAAAGCTATTAGACTTTGGTAAATCACATGGCTTTTATATTGTTGAAAATCTAATTAGATGATCACAGGACCTCTTTTTTGTCATAAATATTATGAAATGTCACTGATGACTGTGAAAGACCAACTTTTCTCACTACCAGGAAATGCTTCACAATCTGTGGCAAGCCGTAACAAGAGGTGTGTTAAACAGCGTGCATTGTAGGGCCCCTGAAGCTAGTATAGGATGATGGAGGAGGGCTGGCCTAGAGATGCTACCATAGAGAAATGCCTATCATGCCCTTGGCTAGAAACTTGAAGAACTTTGTAAGCTGGCTTCTAGCCCTGTGGGGAAGAGCATGCAGGGAAATGTTCCAGTGGCTGCTGAAAGCTTTTGAGTTAAATTATGCCACTGTGAATTATAAGCAGCTAATTCAAATATAGTGAATTTAAAACAAGTATTAAAATGTTGTTATACTTCCTCAACAGATAATGGATTTGGGCAGATGAATTTATTTTCAGAATGTGGCCAAAAGTATCAGAATATTGGGATAATAGAATTCAGCAGTATAAATTGCTGTGCTACATCTGACCTCTCTTTTGGCAGCAGAGAAAAGAAGAGCACTGTCATAAATATAGTAGCTTTCTTGATCTCTGCAGCTCAGTGCACAGCTGTTCTTGGTGCTGGGAGGCCTGCAAGAGAAGACAAATGAGAAATAAGTCATGCACACAAATCCCTAATGCATTACCAATCTTGTGGCTGATAGGCCCAGCTAAGTGCCTCCTCTTCAAAGTGATGGAGAGTTACGATCTGCATACGATTGATTTGCGCAAAATGAAAGACAAATTCTGAAACCAAGTTCATTAACAATCGAGCATGAGGGAGAGCGTAAAAACACTATCCTCAGCTATTCTGCTTATTTTGAAAATCTGAGAGCCTGAGATGTTTATCAAGAAAACTGCAGAAAGTGTGCATGGATATCCCCAATGCTGCGGACAGTCCTGTGATGGTAACTGCTTTGCCTTGTACACAGATCTCATCTGAAAACAAAAGGAGACATAAGAAACAAATATCGCTAAACTTAATGTTTTTAATACAAACTTAGAAGATCACTGATCACATTGAAGGGGCTTTACTGTTGAAAACCACAGAAACTCCAGTTTCTGTGTAAATGTGTTTTGGTTTCCAGTTTGTCTCTGGAAAGAACAAGAGATCCAGCTGCACTATGGTTCCAAATCTTCTAGTTTTTGTACGATAAAACATTTTAATACAGTTGCTCTTTCAGCTGAGCAAGTGACTAATTTTATAACTTTCCAGCAGCTCAGTTTCCACTGGTGTGCAGAACCTGAATGACTTGGCACAGTATTTTTGTTCATACCACAATAGCTCACAGTGTTCATGGACAAGTGTGCAATCACCACCTGCACCTGGCTGCACGTCCAGCAGGAACAGAGACCTTTGTCTTTGCCTCTACTCCTCCTCCTTCCCCTTCACTCCCTCTCCTGCCCTCCCATAGCAGATCCATCCCCTGCTGCGCTGCCATGCAAGTAGGAGTTATGAGAGCTGAAATGGACCCACTTTCAGCAGCCTGCTGAAAGATGCTGTCTTTTCTCTCTGTAGGAGGTTCAGTAAGGGGTGATCAAAGCATATTATAGTCTGTCAAATTACATTAGTAGCCCTTAAATATGATTTTTTCTAATTGGAAATGTCTCTTTTCTGTAAATCAGATTGCACTCATTCACTCTAAGCTATTTATGAACTCCAGCAAGAACTTTTCTTTTTTCTTTTCTTTTCTTTTCTTTTCTTTTCTTTTCTTTTCTTTTCTTTTCTTTTCTTTTCTTTT
>VXAL01010443.1:24037-40648 GCA_013399475.1 Chauna torquata | reverse complement strand
TTTTTCTTTTTCTTTTTCTTTTTCTTTTTCTTTTTCTTTTTCTTTTCAACTTTTCTTTGGAATTCCTACCACTTATGCAAATAATTTTGTTGCACATTTTTTTTTCACGAAATATCTACACAGAGCTCAGGCATATAGACATATGCAGTTACTGTGAAGCAACCATAACATTTTGGGAACCTCTTGCATACACAGAATGTAATCTGCTGCTACTCACACTGAACTTGCTGACCTGCCATGCAATGCCCAGGTAATGCTAACAAAATCACACGTTCTCCTTGAAAGAGAGAAATCTGCTTGCACACAGCTATGCTTTTGCAGGGGAATGGTTCTCTGGGTGGAAGAAATAATGCTATAGGAGACACTGTCAATTTAATGTCTTTTAATTTTTGCTGTAAATGCATCTAGAATTTTAGGAATATATATTTTACAAAATTATTCAATAAAAATACAATTTCATCACAATTTCATCATGGCTTGCTCAATATTTTGAACATGATCCACTGGCAAGAACAACCTCTGTTGGGACAGCACTGGACTGCAGAGAAGCTAACCACTGAGGACTTCTGGAGAGGAGTTCTCCTCTCTGGGTGCTCTAGGAAACAGGGGCTGTTGGAGCACCACCTGCTGCACTGTTTTAAAATTGCTGCACTATTTGCTACTGGGGGGCTGGTATTTCAGCTAAAGGAGAATGTATGTGCATTTTCATGATCAGGCAATGCATTTCCAATGTTTTTTTATTATTCTGACATTTACAGTACTTAGCCTGTGCTGCTTAGCTTTCATTTGCACCCACTTTTCAGAAAACCTTTAGCAAGCTAGTAAGGTAATAGTTGTTATGAAGAGGGTGATAGATGTTGTTGCAGTGGTGGAAGCTCACACATGAACTTGTTCCAGATATGAATTAATTTAGGATATTTTGCAACAAGAAGGGATGCAAATATTGTGTAATTTTAGGAATGTGGATCCCTCTTCAGTTAACAGAAAATAATAGGTACCTAAGAAATGAGATTCGTCTCCCAGTAGTTCCCCAAACTATTAGTTCTGTGTGAATAGCCTTCAAGACTGGTAATACTGCTGACCTCTATTTCTTCTGGATAATTGCTTTGATTATGCACTGCTTGCTTCTGTTGTTGTCTTACACCCCTGACAGATGTAATTTTGTTGTATACTATATAGGTGCTTAATGAAATATGATTTCAGCTCTTGAGTCTCAACGAGGGTCTTAACTGCAAGTAGCCATTTTTTTCCCCCATTACATTAAATGTTTGTCACTATGGCTAGGAAAAACTAGAAAGTGCAAAACGTCCATCATATATAGCCTAAAATACAAACATAACTAATACTACCAGAATGGAGAAATGTGTTATGTCTGTAGCTGGTAAATTAGGCCACATTATAGATGGTGAAATGAAGTGTAGGTAAGGTGAAAGAACTGCACATTGAAAGGAGGAGCTGAAGACGTGTGGAAACTCAGTGTTGATACGACCAGTCAGGAAGAGAAATGAATGTGAGTGAAAAGAGATCAATGTAATGTCTGCTTTATGCAACATATCAATACAGACAGGATATTAAACTGTATCAAGAAAAGTATCTATAGCTAGATCTACAGGTAGACAGCAGCATTTAAAAATAGTGGGTGATTAGGAAAAGGAAAACAAATAGTATGGTGAGACCCTTAACTGAAGAAAAAATATATAAACACACAACTAAGCTGACAAAGAATTATTAGGATAGAGATATATACAATAATGAATGAAATAGTGAAGGTCAGCTGAATGTCCATGCTTCTCCTTTTTTTCCTAGTATGTGAAGAAAAGTTAAAATAAGAAGTAAAAAATAACTGTGTAAAATTCACAAAAGAAAGCATATGTTGACATAACGCATCATTAACCTACTGAGTAGCATGAATTCCCCAGAGAACGTATCTTCTATACTTTGCAAGATATGTTCTATCCTAATTCTCATTTAATACAATTCTGAAGCCTTGCTATTGATCTTCAAGGCATCACTGGATGAGGACCCAGCTAAATTGGGTAGTATCCTTTCATCCGAAACTTATGAAGACAAATGAGCTCTCCTAGCAACAACAAACTGTGATGACATTCATGAGGACTAAGGACAGTTTGTTTCAGGCAAAGTGGATTGATAATACAATGAGTAATTGTAGAACGTTATATTGAACCATGGTCTGATTGCTTTTAAAGTATACAGACGTATCTGTTCGGTAATGGTTTCCAACTGTAAGTGGAAGCCAAGGAAATAAAAGCATCAAGCAGCTCAGAAGCTGAGTACCTAAAAGCTGAAAACCAGGGAGTGACCGACACTCCAGACAATCGCAGTGCAGATTTAATTTATTTTACTAAGGACTTGGATTCTAAGGAAATAAGTTGGATAAATTGCATGTAAGATGTAGAAGATACACGTATAACAAAGATACATTGAATTGTACCACAAAAATGGTTAGGCATTAATTTTCAGCCTTCAGGCAAAAGAAAATAAATTCACTAAGATCTGAACATGCTCTTCAATAATTTTATCATTATTGCCTAAGAAAGAGATTCTCAAAAGTGTTGAAGTAACTAGAGATCAGGAGACCTGCATAAAGTCTGAACTGATATATGGAATTCTATTTCAAATACCTATGTAAGGGTGGTGGTAGTGGTGGTGATGATCATCCTCTGGAGGTACTTATCTCTCTTCCATAACCATAGTGGAAGCTTAGAATAGACATCAATTTTGTATCAGTGAAGTGTGGCAAGATGAATCTGACAACTAGCAAATTTGGGAAATTGCATCTTAGTTGTGTGGAAATTTCATATCGGTTCATTGATGCCAATAGCTGTTGACATCTTGCTATCAGCCTGGAAAGTCTACTGGTCAGGTTCAACATGGTAAATCTCATGGTTTTATGGGAGTTTTGAAAAGCCACAGACAGCTGTTAAGGAACCCCTGATTTATACAAGAGACTTTCAGAACTATCCCTTATCTTAATTGTCCTATTACCCCACAGTAGCCCCATAGTTATGTTCTGTTTTGATCAGAGAGAACGTGCTCAGCTCAGAAACATACTTTTTCATCTTGTTTCTCAGTGTTGTTCAATGATTTTTGTTTCTACCCACCAATTTTTATATTTGTCTAACACATGAAATCCGTGAGTGGATATGGATGCTTTTAGAGTTACTACATTTTTCATGAAAAAGGATTTTCTCACACATTGTAACTAAAAAGGATACCAGATACAGCAAGTTTTTTCATTGGATCAGAATGCAGGAAACAGAGGGCATATTTGTACTTTGTTACAGAGTATGGTGCTGAAATTTTTGAAATAACTATCTCATGTGATCAAAAAGTTCAGCTTAGCACTGTGTGCAGGTTCTACCCTTGATCCCCAAACCTCTATTGTCATGTTACAGTAGTGCTACAACTTCCCTCCTAATGAAGCTATTTACCTGAAGTGAAGGATTACACTGATATACTCTTGTTTCTGCTCTACAGATACTTATAATATTAGCTCATTGCATGGCTCTCTGAACTTTAAACCATATTGCCAAATAATGGAGACAATATATATTTATAAGTTTTTCATTTACCTATTTCTACAAAATCTCTTAAAAAAATAATTAAGGCAGGCAATTGTGATTGCCTTGTCTAACTGATAGTCTTTCTGCTGCTTCCTTTTTTCAATAATTTTGGTTGTGCTCCTTTCGATCTAATCTGAGAAGGAAGGAGTTCTCAGAGATTGGCAATTCTTACACGTTTTGCTAAGAGTGATGGTTTCATTGAGCAGAAAAACTCAATAAAATCTTCATTAGTTCTGCTTCTTGACGAATACTCTGCTTAGTGAAGAGAGCTTTAGAAAGAATTAGAGCCCAAATCTGTCATTTTGAACATTCTCATTTTCCATTAAGCAGAACAATTCACAAGATTAAATGCAAAGGAATATATCTTAGCATTCATCATTATTTGGACTTCATCTGTTTCTGACTCCTAAAAGCTGATATAAAAATGCACACACTTAATTTGTTTTACTAGTAAGTGACTGTATTTTAGTCCAGTATATCCCAAATATATGTATTCCTTCTGAAGTAGAATAAATAGGTCAGCATTCACAACTGAAATCACAGTTCCTCTGGATTCAGATTCCAGTATTGAAGTGCAGTATGAGCGACAGATTGTTCAAATTAATTTAATTATCTCAGGTATCACTGTGATTTCTTGTTGCTGAATTACTGTCAAATAAACCACCCTTATAATCACTTTAACTGCCCCTTTTTCTAACCTGTACACTGAATACTTTCTGCAGGGATTTGTCTGTGTTTTTAGAGACGCCTAGATGAGTGAGAGCTACTTCTGATCTAATAGATGATTTGGTTGGTGCACAACCATTTTGAACCTGCATTTAGAACATTGGCATATATGACCAGCATCTCAGTTCTAGCCGTTTTCTAATGTGTAAGGGGAGAACAGACTCGTGATGGTTTTCTGATTCTGCATCTGGTTTCACACTGGCCATGGTCCCAGGATAGATCTGACCAAGCTGGGAACTGTTTCATTTTAACCAAATTAGCATTGTCTATTAACTCCAAAGAAATAAAGACGCTGTTCTGGTTTTCTACCTAGGACCTGGGAGGAGAATCAGATCAGAAAACAGTCAAGTTTCAGGTCTGGAAAGTCTGGCTTACAAAAGTTGGAAATGTTTCAGAAATTCAGGTGTGATGGAGATTTATATAAGGTTATACTCTTTGTTCTGAAGACTATGACATAATTTCAATAAGTTTGATATGAAGCTTTATTATTCATCACCTGATACTGCTAAGGTGAATGCAGTGTGAACTGTGCAGGTTACTGTGCTGTAAAATAGTGTAAATTTCTGTCGAAGTAAAATCACTCAGTGTGGTCATGATTTAGTGATAAAGAAGAAAGAATACACATACTTTTTACTAGATATAGAAGACTCTATCATCAAAACAAAGTATGCCTATTCCTTTATATTAGTTTTCTCTTTTTAATAGTCTCTCTGAATATTAGGTGACTAATAAAATTATATGAAGCCAGTGTGAGGTGAGGAAAGGAAGGAGCAGAGTCCATTACCTAATGTTGTTCCATAACAGGATATCATAATGATGGCAATAGCAAGCATTTGAATATAATGGTTTGCAGAAGAGGAAGAGAACCTAGCCAACCTATTTCAGAGAGATTAGGACTCTTTTAATGCAGAATTAGGCCTCTAAATCAAGCTAAATCACAATTAAAATCTGTTAAAAAATAGTTAAATGGATAAAAAAAGTTTGTATGGACATATATACATCAAATCCAGTGAAGTAATGGCACCGTTCTTTCCTACAAATCCTTTTATGACAGAATTGATTTTAAAGATTTCTCACTCTGCTGCTTGCTTTAGCCCCACAAAGCCAGCACCCTGTCAATAACAGAGCTGTTTCAACTGTTTGTGAACTAGTGCTCTAAACTGAAGCTGTGAAATTATCTTGCTTAAAGTCAACCCTCCTCCAAGGAAAACAAACAAAAGGCGCACCAATGTGTGCTTTTAACCTGGATTGTTTCACAGGTCAGGTTTAGTGTATGGCCCCACGTGGAGATAAGTTTGCAGAATGAAGGCTAGTGACCTGTCCAGAAGGCAGATGGCAATGCAGGTCACCAGGAAGGTCAGAAAGCACAGAGAAGGCAGGAACCTTCGGAGGACTCTCTTGTGCTCCAGCAAGGGCTAAAGTGAAATGAAAAATCATGAACAATTTCTTCTTTCTAATATTCTTGCAACAAACATTAAATGTTGCTATTATTCTCAGTAGAATGGAAAAATTAGGTTTGTGACTGACTACTTGGCTGTGAAATACTATATAACAAGTGACATATTTGCCAATTTCCCTGAACTAGTTAGTCTTTCCCTTTTGAATCCGATTATTTTGAAGTATCAGGAAGTGTGATCAGAAAGATAGAACATTTCCATCTTACTTTAATGTAAAAATTGAGAAATAACTCAAAGTAAGATAAACTAATGAGGCTGTGACTTTTTGGTACCTTAATAATGTCTGTATAAAGTCTCAAAGGTTTCTCTTAGTTTGAATCAGATATTTCTTAGATATGACCCTGTGTCCCTTGACTTTGCCCCAGAACTCATTCAAGGATCAGAGAAACTATACAGGAGTGTTTTCAGTTCTCTAATGAAAAGGCAGAGGGAATTTAACTCTTTGATAAGGTAATCTTCTCTTTTAATTATTTTTTTGTCACTTAAATGGAATCACGTTACCATAAAACAGACTCAAGTAGTTGTCCCAAAGAACCCTCTTCAGATTCCTTGATTTTACTTTTAGTGCTTGCAATGTCATACTGCCACTCACTCTTCAGTGATCTACACATGGGTAGCTATCACTTGAATTTTTAAGAAAGAAAAATATACCTGTTAGCATCCTTCCCCAGCATCAGAAACAAAGGCTTTCCCCTCTCCCTACCCCCTCTAGATTTCTTTACCCATTAAAAATAGGCTTCGTGCCCTTTTTGTACTTTGGAGTTCAACTGACTGCTATCCACGTTTGCAGCATCTCACATTTAACTTTTAAAATATAAATAGCTCGAATCCTCTTACACTTTCAGGGGCTGATGTAATCCCAGGCAAAACATTTTGGGTTAATCGTAATTGATGTTTGAGGTTTTGTGTGCGTGCTGCTCCCCCTCCTTTCTTCTGCTACATTGAAGCAAAGAGCGAAATGGCCCATTATCTGCCTCCCAGTCTGCCTAAGTGCTGGATTCTTGTCAACCTCATTTTACCACTTAAATTACAGCATAGAAAGGCACAGGAACACAGAACCGGAACAGTATCTTTCACCACTCAGTAAATGAATGCAATGAATTATTAGTGTTGTCTCTGGGACTGCAGACACTGAGCTTTCCACCACCAAACAGGCTTGTTTGTACCCTGCTTTGGTTTTATGGTAGACCACGTCACAGCTACCCAGAAAAGAAATTGGGCCATTTTTATTTAAATTTAATCCGCCTTTACTTTCAGAAACCCGGGGCAGGTTGAGCATCCATGCTTGTACATCCGTGCTTCATGGTTCAGGGCCCCTGTTGGAAGAGGGACCACGCTGAACGAGCCCTCTCCCTCATGCTGCAGAGGAGCCACCAGCTCAGGTGCCTCCTCACTGGCAAACGCGGGCTAAATGGCGGCGGCCATTTTAGCGTGCTCTCAACAACCTGCGGGTCTCGGGGGGGTTTCGTTCCAGCTCCCCCGACCTAGCGCCTATCAAACGACGGCGCTGCTCCGGCCCTTCCCGCCTCGGGGCGGGTAACAGGGCTGACTCTAGCTACGCACCGGGGAAACGGGCAGGGAACGGCCGCTACTGCTACTTAAACGCCCCCGCCTTCGGGCAACGGCGTCGCGGGACCGGGCTCGCCCACCCCCTGCCGGCTCCACGGCCCTCACCGGGCCGCTCCTGCCCCGCCCCNNAGCCGCGGCCGCCCAGGAGAGTCGGCGGTCGCCGCCATGTCGGGCGGCTGGCGGGACGTGGCCGGGGTGCGCATCGCCCCGGCCGAGCTGCGCTTCACGGCCGCGGTGCCGGGGCGCCGCTACCGCGCCGCGCTCAGCGTCCAGAACCTGCGGGTGGAGAGCTGTCGCCTCCAGCTGCTGCCGCCGCGCCGGCCCCAGGTGAGGGGAGGCGCGGGAGGGGAGCGGCGGTGGGTGTCTGCCCCGCAGCCCCCGGCCGGCTGGTTTCGGCGGCAGGGCTGCGGCGTCGAGGCCTGCCTTTCGCTACAAGTCAGCCGCCGGCTCTGTGTTTGTGCAGCTCCTCGCACCGCTCCAGCACGCGTGAATAACGGTGATGCCTCGGGGGAACCCCCACTCGCCCCGGCCCGCTTGTGCTTGTCAGGGCGTCCTCGAGGGGGCCTCGTCGCCAGAGGGAAAGGGCGTCTCGAAGCCCTGCTTTTATTTTCAGTGTTTTTGGCGGGGGGGAGCGACTTTTGGCCCCAGGTTTGCCCAGCTAGGCAGGTGCACTGTAAGAGACTGCTTGGGTGGGTGTAAATGCTTGTCTGCCATGTACCACAGCAAATGGAAAATGCTACCATGGATGCCTGAGTAGCTTATGAGACTGACTGAAGTTTGCCAGTGAATTGGAAGTTAATTTAAGATAGATAAAGAACTGGATAAGCTGGAAAGGAGACTTCTTAAGCCAAAGTTTTCTGGATTACCTCTTGTGTGACAGATCAGGAGCAGGAAGCCCGTGTTCTAGTTTACCTGTTTCTCATGATGAAGTGTAGGTGTCATTTTGAAAAGTATTCTCAGATAGGGCTTCAAATGAGGCTGCTCCTCTGAAGCCTCTAAGTCAGAATAAAATGAACCCTAGCCTCACCAGTTCAATATTTTCCTCAGGCTGTGAGCAATTTCAAGAGAGCTTCCTTGTTTGTTAAATTCATTCTTTTAATAGAAGTAATTTAGCTTTCTGGTATGTCATGCTACACCAAGTCTCTTGTTGGGAACAAATCCTGCTTAGCTTTGTTGACTGCCTTGCACTTTCCGGAAATTTTAACCCTGAGACCCGTGATTTCCATGTTATTTCAAGGAGGGGCATATAGAAATGGGTCACTTTGCTATGGTGTGAACACCAAACTTGTGAAGTGTTGCAGATCAGCTGCAGGTCACAGCTTTTGCAATTGTTTTTATTAGGACTTTCATAGTACTTACGATACCTCTATTATTTCTCTATTGTACTCCTCTAAGTTTTCTGAGAGGAATTGTCCATTTGTAGTGCTTGCTTGTGGAAGGCTTTCTCTGAAAAAAGAGTTTTATAGTCTTTTCTCAAGATGGCATGATTCTGTATTCATCTGATTAGTTCTGGAAAAATCGTTGTATAGCCAACCTTTTTAAATCTTTCCAAGTCCAACCAGTTCAACCCTTGATGTGTAACCTGTATTGGCCCAGCAAATCCCAGCTATGGTTAGTAGTTTTATGTTGGTCTTTCATCCAGCTAGTTTTTTATCTGCTACTCACTTCAAAATTAGGATCAAAGTGTTGGGCTGGCGCTGGGGGTTGAACAGAAGTGGATGTTGCTTTGTTTTCATAGCAACTTGAAATATGAATAACTATATTCCAAGTTAGTCAACAAAATAATTTTGGGACAATTGAGATACCTTGGATAATTTCACTCTTCCTATAATCAGCCTTCGTTTATAAGGGGAAGAGTTGTGAAGACTGTGCATGCATTTTATCTCTCTCCCTAAAATTTGCAAATTACATGATGTAGACAGGTTGATTTTTGTTACACTGTCACTGAAGCATTTTGGGATGAGTTGGAAGCTGTTGAGAGTGCTTGATTTGGTAGGGCTGTGCTTATTCTCCATTTTGTTAGTTTTTGTTAGCTCTTATTCATCAATTTTTCACATGCTTCAGAAGTGGAAAGGCAGAGTCAATTTTAGAAGAGAGAAAAGGTTACTCAATCATAATTTATGATTATAGTAACCCTTTGAGTAAAAAAAAAAAAAATCTTATGACTTCTGAAAATTTTTATGCTGTGTCCTTTTTTTCTGCTTTGGAATGAGATTTAATCCTTGTTGGTTTCTCAGATACTCAGATAAAAAGGTTCTGTATTAGGTAGTACCTGGCCTTATGCTGTGGTGCTTTAGAATGATTGTGGCAACAGCAGCAAAAGCTAGAGCTCTCTTGGAAGGACTAGAAACAGTATTTTGTTAAATTAACACTTTCATGTAATTTGATGGGTTAGTATTCTTTCTGCCTATCTGCTTTACTGTAAAAAGGATGAATAATATAAATATAAGTAAATAAATAGGAAGAGGAATTCTATAAAATTCTGCATATCTTAAATCAATCTGTGTTATTCTGAAAATGAACCATATGTGTATTTTTCAATCTAGAAGTGAAAATTGGTTAAATATCTGTTTTTTACACTGTAGTTTAAACTGTTTGTGGAAAATCCAGAAAAACCTGTTGCACCTGGACTTCATGTCAAAGCTTTTGTGGAATACTATCCTGAGAGTGAAGAAGATCTTCAAGATAGACTACTTCTTTTAATTGAAGAAGACGTAGTTGATATCCCTCTGCTTGGGTACGATGGTCAAAAGTTCATATTCTGGTATTACTGTTTTCAGTTTAATCTTGTAGAAAGTTTGCTAACGCATATGGCTATGTAACTAATTTGTCAACTGCAATGAAAACGAATTGTAAGTTTCTTTACAACTTTTTTTTTTCCTGAGCAGTACACAGGTAAGAAGTTAACTGGGGTGGTGTCCTAAGATCCTAGAGAGGCTTTGGGTTCTTGTTTTTGCTTTACTCTACATAGGTTGTGATAATGCTGATAATTTCTAATTCTACACCAGCATTAGACAAGCTAACATTACTTTTAATCTTTTTTGTCCTTACTGCACCACTTAAATAAAGAATAAAAGCAAGCAAACAAAGATATTGTCCATATTTAAATGGGATTACAGTGAAAAACACATGTTGCTTAATTCTAAAAATATGGTGTATGTCACACATTGTTGTCATTTTTGTCAATCCATGTGTGATTTTATGCACATGTCTATGTGTGTAAACAGATATATGTCTGTATATTGTATATAACCAGGTTACTGGTTGGAAAAGATAAGCTTCTAAATATACTTCATCAGGCTTAGACTCAATGGTTATCCATGGATGAGGATTTGGGATGGAATTGTTCTGGAGGACCTTTCTGTCCTTTGTCTATAAAGAAAGAATAGAATTACAAGTCTAGCTTTCAGATGCCTAAATTAGGACAGGCGAATCCCATCTCTACATAAACAATTGCGAATCATAGTTTTTGTGAAAATATTAACATTAGAAATGACATATACAGACAGAAAGGAGCTTCCATGCAGATTATTCAATATATGAGTTCTTAAAAATTAAGCAAACCCACAAACCTCTCCTGCTAGCATGAAATGCATAAGGTATGCCTTCAGATAGGCAATACTTGCTCCAACATTTCATTTACCTCTTATATTGTTATCTTTTTTCCCCCGATTTGCTTTTTCTTGTTTCATCTTAAAAGTTGTATTCTTCGATTTTAACACTGTTAATGTAGGACATGCATAGTCTCTGGTTTTTAAAATTATTGTAAATTTTGTCGCTTCTAGCAAAATAGTGCTACCATCAGAAGACTTGGAGGTAACAATTTCAATTAGTCTTTTTTCAGTGGTGTTTGTAAGCTCTTATTCTAGAACACAGTATGAGACAATGCTGTTGTGGCTTTCTAGAAGTAACTTGTGCAGCCTACTTGAAACCCTTTGAAGCAGTCTAGCCCACACTTTGCTTTTGAAGAACATAAATGTTAGGGGGATGATTGATCTAGTAGCTCAGGTATACCACACAAAAAAGATTCCACATCTGCTAGGATATTTATTTTCAGACTAAGTACCTTATTTTATTTGCATGCTTTTTACATCCTGGGCTAGCGGTTTCTTAGCCACAAGTCAAATACCACATTATTACTGTTATCAGTCTTAATATTAAAATACTCTGAGCTTCGGGACTGTGGGTGCCCAGAGCTGGAGGACCGTGACAGTGGGAATGATAAACTCCTAGCCAACCCTGAATGTGTGTGGGACTTGCTGCTCCACCTGGATCCATACAAGTCCATGGGGCCGGATGGGATTCATCCCAGGGTGCTCGGAGAGCTGGCTGATGTCGTCACGGGACCTCTCTCAATTATTTTTCAACGGTCTTGGGAATCTGGAGAGGTCCCAGTTGACTGGAAGCTGGCAAATGTTGTGCCAATTTTCAAGAAGGGCAAGAAAGAAGACCCTGGTAACTACAGGCCTGTCAGTCTCACGTCAGTGCCTGGTAAAATTATGGAGATGATCATCCTGGGAGTTATTGGTATGCACCTGGGGGACAATGCAGTCATAGGTCATAGCCAACATCGGTTCATGAGGGGCAGGTCCCGTTTAACAAATTTGATGTCCTTTTATGATAAGATCACCCATCTAGTCGATCAAAGGAAGCCAGTTGATGTAATCTTTTTGGATTTTAGTAAAGCTTTTGACACGGTTTCTCATAGGATCCTGCTGGACAAATTGTCCAGCATACAGCCAGATAAATACATAATACGATGGGTGAACAATTGGCTGACGGGTAGGGCTCAAAGGGTTATGGTAAATGGGGTTACGTCAGGCTGGCAGCCGGTCACCAGTGGGGTCCCCCAAGGCTCCATTTTAGGGCCAGTTCTTTTCAATGTTTTCATAAATGATTTGGATGTAGGACTAGAAGGTGTTTTGAGTAAGTTTGCTGACGATACTAAACTGGGAGGAGCTGTTGACCCTGTCGAGGTTGGAAAGGCCTTGCAGATGGATCTAGACAAACTGCAGAGCTGGGCAATCACCAGCCGTATGAAGTTTAACAGGAGCGAGTGCCGGGTCCTGCACCTGGGCAGAGGCATCCCTGGCTACAAGTACAGACTGGGGGACGAGACGCTGGAGAGAAGCCCTGCAGAAGGGGATCTGGGGGTTTTGGTAGATAGCAAGTTGAATATGAGCCAGCAGTGTGCCCTGGCAGCCCGGAGGGCCAACTGTATCCTGGGGTGTGTCGAGCGCAGCATTGCTGGTCGGTCGAGGGAGGTGATTGTCCTGCTCTGCTCAGAGCTTGAGTACTGCGTGCGGTTTTGGGCGCCACAGTACAAAAAGGACGTGAAACTATTGGAGAGTGTCCAGAGAAGGGCTACAAGGATGGTGAGGGGCCTAGAGGGGAAGACATACGAGGAGCGGCTGAGGTCACTGGGTTTGTTCAGCCTGGAAAAGAGGAGGCTGAGGGGAGGCCTCATGGCGGCCTGCAGCTTCCTCACGAGGGGAGCGGAGAGGCAGGCGCTGATCTCTGCTCTCTGGTGACAGCGACAGGACCCAAGGGAACAGCATGGAGCTGTGACAGGGGAGGTTCAGGCTGGGTATCACATGACCAAATATACTTAACAACCCTTTTTAGTCGGTCTGTTGCCAAATCAGTTTTGTCATGCATGTTTGCTGTTTATAGATAGATAGGTGATAGTTATTGCACTGAGGAGTCACTAAATACATGATATATTTTTCTATACAAACTTACTTTTAAATGCATCATTTTGAGAAAATATTATAGGTAGTATGAGAACTCACTGGTTAAGAAGTACTAGTCAAAAGCTTTTTTTTTAATAAAGACATTATCATTATGAAAGGTACACAGAAGTCTTTACTTTGATGGAAGACACTGAAAATACTTTAAAGGAAATATTTGCATGTTCTGTTTTGAAGGGTCATGGTGTTGTGTCCTGTCCCACCTTTCCCTCCAACTGGAATTAATAAAATTTCAGTGTATTGTTTCTCTTCCTAATTGAAAGTTTGTACTTTTGTTTTACATTTTCCATAACACTTTATTATTTCTACTGATGCATCATCAATAATGTAATATGCATTAATCCTGTTTTTCCTAAAAATGTCAAGAGTTGAAATACTTAATTTAAAAATTTTTTAAGGATATACTTAGATTTATGTATGTGTTGTATATATTTTTGTGACACACACACAAAAATTTCTTGTCACCAACAAATTCTGATTTTTGGCCAGTTCAAATATAGTGTTTATTTTCATTTCCTGTGGTGAATGGCACTGAGACTGTGTCCTGGTAGTACTTTTAAAAAGTACTTGCTTTAAAATGTAATTCGGTTTTTCAAATGTGCATTTGAGAGCAAGTTCAAAAAATTCATAAATATAATCCAACATAATGTGTCATTGTGAAATATTTGGAAGTTGCTGATATTATTTGGACTGGCCTCTTTAAATGTCTGCTACTTCTCTCTTACCTATTCACTTATTTACAGTTTTCTGTCTTTGAAATTATATTGTTTCTCACCTTTTATTTCAGTATGGATTATTGTATATGTACAAATGTGTAATGTGTAATTTGTAGAAAAGCTGGGTCTGCATGTTTTATCCATTGAGTCTTATTGAAAGAAAAGTTCACAGCCAGTTTAGAAGAAAAGTATGAAAAGGTTTAACCTTTTTGCCATCAATTTGTGTAATTCCTTCAGTCACATCTGCTGTTCATTTTACGATAATCAGTAGTCTGGGAAGCGATTCACTGAGAATGTAGGAAAAGTTAGTTTCCCACACAACGTTAAACTGCAGTACCACTCCACTTATTTTTGTAACTATTTATATGGTTAAAAATATTGCCAAAAGAATTTTTTTCTGTTGTGCTTTTGAAATTAATATTATAGTTGTTTCATTTGCAAGTAAAATAGCTTTTACATAAGCACGTGTCTAGCTGCAGTGGTTAACTGTATTGATTTGTCTCTCACGTATTGCGTATCAGTTTTGGAGACCACACAATGTGCTTAGTTTTATCTTGATAGCACCATGGACTCTTGATGTGCTCAGTAATACAAATGTAATGAATTAATTTAGTAAATATTTGATAGCAATAGAAAATATTTATACTCAAGATTTAGGATTGTGTTTCAAACAAACCAAAGTTGTGGGTTGCTTGTGCTTGTGTATAACTGATTAGCTGAAACTCTACATCGAAGCTTTTTCTTTGAAATATAGTAATTAGGAATTACTTGCTTTAGAAAACATCTGAAATTAGGCATTTCCAGGGTAACTTCCATCTTGATGAGAGAGGGGGAGGAGGGGAAGCCATGAAGAAAACACCAGACAAAAGAACCCCACCCTGTATTTAAAATAATAATAATAAAAAATCTTTAACTTGGCTATCTCCCTTTTTTGTAAGGATAACTTTTTATTAGGAAACCTCAATGCAGTTAGAATTTATTCTTACTCCTGTCTACTTCGGAATTTATATATTTGGGTCTTGAGTGGAAAGATAGTTTCATATTTCTCATGAAACTTCTTGGAAGAATGTCTGAATAAATGGTACACGTTGTGATGTCTTTAAAATATTTTCAAGTGTACTCTAATCTTGATAGCAATTTCCTGGTGTTTTCTTCCTTTTCTTTCCCTCCTGCCCCCCATCCTGCTGGTCTAGACCGTCTCTTTCAAGAATTCAGTATTTCATTTTGCATTACAATAGATTATTAAAGAGAATTAAAACCAGTGTATTGCCCAAGAGCAAATTCTTTTGTTACATTTCCAGATTCCTCCCCCCACCCCCCTTTCCTTCCCACTNCGCTTGCTTGCCCCCGACCTTTATGAAAGAGCTTTTATGGGTAGGGTCTACCTAGCTCGGCCAAGAACATTATCTTCCTTTTTCTGTTAGTCTTCTGTACAGTATGTAATGCAGATCATGAGATGCAATTGTTCTTGCATGTTTCTGTTTGTGGTTAAGAGGAAATAGCTGTGCTCACGTAAAATCCTAATTCATTTTGAATGCAATTTTACATGAGATCAAAGGTGTGCTTCTATTAGAGATTGGGGCCTTTACAACTTTGCTGAAGCAAGTAGTAGCTTTTCATTATGTCTAAGCAGTACCCAATCCAGTGAAGTCATCGTGCTGGCTGAGACTCTTAAATAACAGAAATAACTTGTCATTATGCACTTCCTATGTCGTAATAGGTTTTGCTGAAGCCACATGAAGTATCTATAAAACAAGAAAACTGTAAATTGAAATTGGCACGGATGTTTTTTCTCTGCTTTTAGTTCAGGCAGCTGATAATGAAATACGGTGAATGTTACCTTCTGTGTTGCAACTAAATATACTGAAAGCTTTTTTAAAGTTCTTTGTACTGCAATAAAGAATTTAAAATTAAATAGAAATTTATACATTCCATTTTGACTAATTGCTTAAAGCTAACTTGTTTTAAACTTAGTCATTAGTCATTAAAATAAACAGCTTAATAGATAGCTAGATCTTTTTTACATGTCCTCTATGTACACTATATGCTGGAGTGAGTTGCGTAAACATTAGTAGAAGAACTAAAAGAAAAGCAGAACTCTTTTCCATTGTGGTGCTTAATCAAATTTCTTTGAAAACGCAAAGGTATTTTCAAGTTTTGGTAAAATATAACCATGTGTTTTCTCTGCAGGTTAATTCCATGCTGTTATCTGCAAACAGAGTCAGAGATTAATTTTGGTACAGTGATTGCAAACGGTAGAATAATTACTAAAGAGATTAGTATTGCTAACCATGGATCATCGTCAGGTAAATATTAAGCATGCATTAAATTAGAAAAATATTTTATTTTCTTGGAAAACGTGATTTTTTTGCAAGTTAACACCTCAGTGACCACGTAGGAATTAACTGAAGTTCTGGGTTATGCGTATTATGAGTACTGTAGCTAAAGGTTCATGTACTGAGTTTGCGTGGCAAGGCTTTGGTAGCAGGGATGGCCTCTGTGAGCAGAGCCCAGGAGCTGCCCCATGTCAGACCAGAGCCAGCTCCAGCCGGCTCTAGAAGGGACCTGCTGCTGGCCAGAGCTGAGCCAGTGAGCAACGCTGGTTGTGCCTCTCAGAGAGCAGATTTAAGAAAGGGGAAAAAACTGCTGAGCAACAGCAGCTGGGAGAGAGGAGTGCAGGGCTGTTCCTCTCACATTTTCTCAGACACCAAGGTCAGTGAAGGAGGAGGGCAGGAGGTGCTCCAGGCGCTGGAGCAGAAGTTCCCCTGCAGCCCGTGGTGAGGCCCATGGTGGAGCAGGCTGTCCCCCT
>VXAL01010443.1:12196-23920 GCA_013399475.1 Chauna torquata | reverse complement strand
AGCCTGTGGGAAGCCCACGCAGGATCCGTTCGGTAAGGACGGCATCCCGTGGGAGGGACCCCACGGTGGAGCAGGGGCAGAGAGTGAACATGAAGGAGCAGCGGAGACGAAGCGATGTGGGCTGAGCGCAGCCCCCATTCCCCGTTCCCCTGCGCTGCTCGGGGGGAGGAGGTAGAAGTGGGTGAATGGAGGGAAGGTGTTTTTAGTTTGCTTTTATTTCTCACTGATGTAGTCTGTTATTAGTAGGCAATAAATTACATTAATCTCCCTATGCTGAGTCTGTTTTGCCCATGACAGTAACTGGTGAGCAATCTCCCTGTCCTTATCTCAACCCATCATCCTTTTTTCCATTGTATTTTCTCCCCCTGTTCCTTTGAGGAGGGGGAGTGAGAGAGTGATGTGGTGGTGCTGAGCTACCCGCATGTGTTAAACCACCACAGTTCTGTAAGTGATCCGTTACTTCTGTAGGCAGTACTATGTTTCTGCTTAGGGAAGAAAAATGGATTTAGAACTTTGCAGAGTTTTAGGAAACTTCTACTCTTGAATCCCATCTGAGAGATGTAAAAATAACATTTGCTCATTAGCTTACTATGCCTAGCATAAATAATAGTGAATCACATCCGCTCTTGCTTTGCTGTCTTTGTGATTCTGTGATGGCACTAGTTGTCTGAGTAAACAATTACAAACTCCCTGTATGTTCAAAGCTGAAGTGCTCTGGGATGGCAATTGAACCATATACATTATCAGAAGATAATGAGAGGTCTTTCATCTTGCTGTCATAGCTTTTGAAATCCTACAGCTTTCAAAACATGCAAGTCTTTCAACTTCCATGAGGGATGCTTCCAGGGATTAATAAGAAACATGGAGAATGGAGCGTAAGAATGCTTATGTGATCCAAGTAACCTATTTGACTGCCTTTTCCACTGTACAAAGCTGCAGACACCTTTCTTCAGAAGTAAGGTGGCTAGTCTGAGTTCAAACAACTGATTTAAGGCAGTTAGTTGTTTTTGTTACTCACTCATACAGTCATTTATTGTATCACAAGGTATCTTTATTATGTAAGGCCAAGGTTGTATGAAGTTTTGCTTCTTGGATTTTCATGAAAAATAATGTACCAGCAAAAAATACATGATTGTAAAAACACAGAGAGAGATTATAATTAAAAAAAAAGTCGGATGGCTGTATAGTTAGAACAGAATTTTTCTTTGTATTAATCAAAAATGAAAGTGGGAATAGCTGTTGAATAAGTTTTCAAACTGCCACTTAAAAGTAAACAAAACCAAAAAACAAATGCACACAGACAAAAACCCCAAACAACTTTTATGTGTGACAATGTGATTTGGATAGTAGCTGTGGTAAGGCAGGTTTGTATGCATGCGATAAAATGCTCATTGGAATATTATTTAAAGTAATTTAAAAGAATCCAAGATATGTGCTCAATATCCAAAAATATGGATTTGGCTACTAAGTCTTATAATGTACCCAGGCTGTGAATTCACTTGATAACAAGCTATGTGTAAAAACTTGAGCTGGGGTAACATGGTTTAAAAGAGGAAAATGTGATCATCTGAACAGTATTAACACCCCACAAAAGAACAATTTGTGAGCATTTCTAAATGGATGAAATTTCATGTAGAGCTGTGAAGTGGAGTAAATGGAAATACTGACAAGCTTTACAAGGCTCTATCTGGTTGGGTTGATGGGAAGTTAGGAGTAAGCTAAGTAATTTCATTCTGCTTGTCCTAAAACTGAAAAAAATTGCCTGTAGCCAGAACATTTTCTTTACTTTTTATTTATTTTTTTCCAAAAAGCAAAGTCATCTCAAGGAAAAGTTTTATTTTTCTAACCAGCTCAACTTAAAGTTGTAGTATGTAGTTTATATAATAATCTCTTATGTATAAATACTAATTTATTACTTTGAGGAATGCTAACTAGATAAAGATCATTAGATAACTTATATTATGATTAGATAACCTATATTAGTTACAGGTGCATTTATAATTTGCATGATGTGAAATTTTTCATGTTGTGTAGGGACTGTTTCTAGTTATAAACTGCTGTATGATACATACAGGCTGCGTGATAGAGTTTTGCAGGATTGGACATGTGCAAGACTAGAATAAAAGCCGTGGCTAGTGAAGAATTTATTGAGGGCAGACAAAGGTAGAGCTGCTGAATCTGTGTGTATGTAGTCTCTGTGAATCATAACGCAGCAGGTCGTACTAGCAGGCAGCATATGAACTGTATCAGCAGAAGTGCTGGAGGCTGGCGTTTCCCATCTCATCCTGTGCTCAAAATATGAGTACTTTGTTCCTGCTTCTGATGTCATATTAGAGATTAGCTATTGTCTGAGGTAAAACAGTGTATTTTTCCTCCAATGTTTGGAACAATTTCATGCTACCTATTATGTAATGACAAATAGTGCAGCTGGTGCTACACATTTACTAATTACTTCACGTTTAAAAAAATGTTTGTATGACCTAGAAAGATTCACTGTTCTCTTCTGCAGTAAATTGTATAGTGTGTGAATCAAGTCATGAAAAGTATTGTTATTTGCAGGTAGTAGATCTCTATTTGGATATGCACTTAACTTTCTAGACGCTGTAGCTGCCTAGAGCTGTGCATAAAATATCCCAAAACTTATAAAACGTTACTTACCGTGGCTTTGTGATATAGTCAGTTCTGATTGGAATGTAAGTGCCTTTCCCTTTACTATGGCAACTTGCACAGTTGCATTGGATATGCGGATGTTTTATTTCAAAAGCCCAGGGAAGAATGCTGTGCTCTGTTAGAAATAGTTTTGAAAAAAGATTAACTTCGTGTTTCCTGTTTCCACAGGAAAATGCACTGCTTGTAAATACCTGCTTTATGTCATTTGTTATTCCAAATGTTGAATAGGAGAATATCAATCTAAAACTTTTATGTTGTATAACATACTGTTTCTTTTAGGTACATTTAAAATATCATATGATGGTGTTGTCCTGCTTAACATAGAACCTACCAGTGGAGTGGTTGAGCCCAAATCTTTAAAGGTGGTTAAAGTGGATATCTGTGCAGATGTACCAAGAATCATCAAAGAAGTGATAAAGTGAGTATGACTGTCGGAATCCAAGTCTGTAAATTATATTTTTGTCTTTTATTAATTCTAAAGACTTTATTATGAATACATTTACCTAAAAAAAAAAAAAGCTCCCAAGCATCAATTCCTGTCTTCAATGTTTATTTTCATTAAATAAAATTGATGATTATAGTATTTTCACAGAACGGTGATGCATAGATTGTACATATACTGTTATTAAAGGTTTTTCATGTGTTGTAACAACACGGCATGTGTGCACATCTTTGTGTGCAGCTAACCAAGAGCTTCTGTACCTTTTTTGTACTTCTTTACCTTCACTATTTTTCTTTGGACTGAATGTGTTTCAGTAGTCTCAGAAACATTATGATGTCCATTGGTGTATCTTATTTGCAACAGAGGGAATCTATTCACAACCACTACCCCTTTTAAGAATAGACTATTTTTAAGTGCCCACCTTGTCTTCTTTCAAACTGTGAATATAGACTTTTTAGGCAATGCCAGAATTTTGAGTGCATACCAATCTGGAAAACCCTTTTCAATTCTATGTTCTTCTAGTAGTGAAAAAAAAAAAAGGATGTGTTTGTTGTTATTTTTTTCCTGTTCTGTTCTGTTTTTTTAAGTTAATCAGATCTATAACTTAAAGTCGAGCTCTTCTTCCTGTTCTTGCTTTTTGTAGCCTGTTGGAAAAGGAAATGAAAAGAGAAATTCTATTAGTGGCAGGGGAGTCTATATCTGCATTTGGCATCACAATTACATCCACATTCATATGAAAGGGATTTCTGTTTTGTTTATTGAATTTCAGCCTTTTGGTTGTGAAGTGTCATGCATTCTGCCTTTCATTCTTTGATTTTCAGGCTATTACTGTTTTCTTCACCCCATATTGGTTAAGCAGCCACTGTATCCTGCAGTCTAGTTTATTTATTAAACTGAAAGAACGAGAGCTCGGATTTTATCCTTCACCCATTCCCTGCCTTCTTAAATTCTACACAATTCGTCAGTGAATTCAACGTTTTTTTAGTAGTCATTGCAAAATCTTTTAGAATGAAATCTTGTTTCCCTGTCAACCCTTACACAAATACTGTTTATAAATAAATAAATAATTTATATAAATAAATAAAATAAATAAAATAAAATAAATAAATAACCAAATAGGGTTATAGGGAGAGTTTATAATGGGTCTGTGACAGTAATTTGACTTGGAGAAATAGTACAGATGAAAACAGCCTGGTTATTTCCATTTACCTTGTCCTCCAAGCAGGTTTTTTCTTTCTTTTTCTTTGTGCACAAGCAAAATTCTCAGAGGAAGCTACTCTTGTACTTTTGAGATTTATTTTTTGTTTTGGCAAATCCAGTAATCATGCTTCAGAAGTTGAAAGACAATATTCAGAGAGGTTGAGATCCTCTCACATATCCTTTGTGGAGTTATGTATGTAACTATTCAAAACAAAGATATTTTTCAGCTCTGAGGCTATTGAAAAGAATAGTTGATTATATTAGAACAATATATTGTGTTACTAAACTTGATTCTCTTGTGCAATAAGAACAAATAAGATTGTTCCAGTAGAATTCTAATAACAAATTTTTGTAAAATGTCTGTATGGTCCTTTGGTGTTTTGTACTATTATCATGATCAAGCGTTCAGGAAGGAACAGCAGCAGTTCTGTGCTTACTCAGATGAACTTCTAGCTCCAGTTGCCTGAGAGAGAATTTCTAAGTGTACACCAAAATGGGCACCTAGATACAAAAATTGTCAGAGGAAAAAGAGCAGTGTATCATCTGTGGACATCTCTGATTCTTTTGAGATGCCATTCCTATTGTCTGAAACAACAGAGTGCCAACACAATTAAGAACAGTAGGAAAAAAGAAAGTAAAAACTGACAAAGTTCCCCGAAACCTCACGTTTTAATGTGTGGTTCTTTGTCGTTGGTAATGTATCTGTTAGATATTGCATTGTTAAGTACACTTATTTTTTTGCTTAGGTTGTCTATGGAGAGACAATGTTTTGAATTTAAATGCTTTGATTTGATTCTAGGTTCTAGTATAAAACAAATTGATTATTTCTAACATTTTTGTATGTTACCTGTTACTTGCTACTTTACTGACAGAATGGAGTTGGAAGGACATGGCTGCAGTGAAGTATGGATCAACGCTGTTGTGATTGAACAAGTTCTTAAAGTTCTAGGAGTGTCTTGTGGAAATGTATTGGAATGCGTTAATTTTGGATCAGTTTACTTTGGGTCTTCAAAGACTGAACAAATATGTTTATACAATAAAAGTCCGGAGTGTATGGACTGGGTAGCAGTACTGGAAGACAATGCTATTGGAGGAGAGATGGTAAGAAAATGTTCTGGTTTTTGTTTTAGTTGAAAACTTGCTTTCATTTCTGCTTCTGCATTTTTGTTTCTTGACATTCATCTTCTAGTAGTGTTTTCTATGTCATACTATTTCCTGATTAATAAACTTTCTGTAACTTCTGTCCAATCAACAAAATTTTTACTATATATTTACCTTGTTTCTTCAGGTATTTCTGTNGTGATTTTGCTTGGTTTACTGGATTTGTTATGATGGAGTTATGTAGGAGTTGTCAAAACATTTTTTGGTATTCCAAGATGTTAAGCACTTATAGTTTCACTTGCTTTTCTCTGACAATGAAGTAATTTGAGTGAGCATCACCTTTTAAAAAAAGGGAATTCAAAACATTGACATAAAATTAGTTAATTAGCTGTGTGATATGGAACTGCGTCTTACTGGTGTTACTTACATTATGTATTTTTACTTGTTGGGAAAGATATGAAATTGTATGCATAAGGGAAAAAAAACAACACAAGGGGAATTAGAGCAGGCTGAACTGTTGATATATCTGTATTTTGATTATTTTTAAGGGAACAGATCTTCAGAGGAGTGCAGATGCTATTTTACAAGATTTAAGCCTTATAAATAAACCAAGGGATTTAGATGTCTCCACTTTGATCCTGTGCATTCCCAATCAAGGAACCTTGCTACCTTATGAGAAATCTTTTGTTACGTTGTGCTTTAGTCCAAAGTGAGTGAATGGTCCGAATTACAAACACGGAGGGGGGTGGGGTGGAGTTTATTGGTCTAAACTATTATGTAAAGAGATGTGTAAGAAAAAAATCATTTTAAGTTAATGTATCTGCAGGTATTTTTTAAATTACTTTGTTTGTACTTGTGTTAAAAGAAATTCCTTAGTGTGATGCTGCAAATGGTAAAGCAAAGTCTGAAATTATTATCTGGGAGATATTTTATAATTCATTACGGATGCCTTTGAACCAAGAATTGGATAAATTTGTTTTGAAAGAAGAAATATATTAGATTTTGCAATGGGAACTGATTACTGCTCCAATTAAGTATGTTGAATCTCTAAAGATTATTGAGAAAGTTGTGCAGTGTCAAATGCCTTTTTCAGGACTGCAGACTTATTTCATGAAGATATAGTATATGTGTAGCAATGTGAAAGAATAGATATTTCATTATCAAGAGACTGAAATGTTTTGGAGAACTTTCCTTGCAATTATAGTAGATGTAAAGGAATGTTTCTGCTTCAAGCAAGGAAGAGGAAATGGAAAAAGCTCATTTCATTACTGAAGCTCTTATAAAGAAGTGATTCATATACATTTAATCTTTAGAAAACTCTTGTAGAAGTATGTAAGTGGAAAAGATCAAATGACTTGCATCATAAGCATACAGATATCATTCAGCTTAAATTTGTTGCTTTTCCAATTTCTGAAAGGAAGTATAAAGATCATTTTGTTCAAGCTGTAATCAATAGCAAAGAAGCTGAAGTAGAAGATGAAAAATAAGCCTTTTTTGTTTTTGTTGTGTAGTGTTTTTTTGTGTTTTGTGCGTTTTTTTATCTTGTAATTAGAGATTATGACTCTTACAGGAAATTTAAAAGGGCCTTTGGAGTGAATGACTCATCACCAAAACAAGATTATGTACTATTTCTGAGATTTGAGGCTGTTGGGAATAAAAATGGCTATCTGCAGGCCCCCAGTGATGGTACCGCACCAGTCTCAAGTATGTTACGGAAATGTATAGTCACTGTCAGAAATGTATATCTGGACGATAAAATTGCATATCTTGATTTTTATTTCTTCATATTCTACTTAATAGTTTTATGGGAAAATTGTGTTTGTTTTGTTTCTATAAATAAAAAAAATTGTTGTAATATTTATCTTTTATACCTTAGCAGCAAAATCTGTTCTAATTGTGAGTAGAAAGAAGGTGTATTCATGTATGTCATGAATACAGCTGCTGGTAGTGAACACCGAAAAGTTAATTACAAATGTAAATATTTGTAAGGGAGGAAAACAAACAAACAAAATACCCAGCCATTTGCAAGTCACCAGCACTTTGGTAATAACGATTTGTTGCATTTTCAAGTGAATATCTGTTCATACTCAACTTCCTTAATGAAGGAACAATGCATTACCTAGCAGCCATGATAAGTAAGCATGTCTGTGTTCACAGCTTATAGAAAACTGCGTGGTAAATCATACTGTACAACTGTATGATTTTGCTTTTGCAGTCATACAACTACAGTATGACTTTTCTGCTTGTGAGCTAATAGGTTTGTGCGGTTGTGTGTTTTTTTTTTTCCTCATTTTATTGCTATTTGTTTTCTGTTTGTGTGTGTCTTTAATGCAGTGAATCATCCTCATCACACTGAGTTGGCTTTGACAGGTTCTGGGCTTCCTGTCATGTTAACTTTTAATCCAGGACCAGTTATTAAGTTTATGAACTGTTTCGTGGGTGAACAAACACAAGTTCTGTGCACACTCAAAAATGAATCTGAGTCCCTTCCAGTAAAATTCAGTTTCCGCAAGACTGCTCACTTTAATATTTCTCCTGAAAAAGGAAAAATAAAAAGAAGTTCTACAAAGGTAATTACCTCTTTCTTGTAGATTGTGTAGGTGTGCAAATTCTTTTACTCTACGTGGGTCAGTAGTGGAATTTTTTGGAAAGTGAAACAATTTCTTTTCAATAGCCGTGATATTTAATATCAGCCAAATGTATTATTTTTCTTCCTTTTGTAGAGTCATTTAATGCTCTTTCCTGTACTCCAGGAAGCAATAAGTATTATTTTAAATTTGGAAAAGATAATTGTAGTACTAAGGAAACTTTACCCAGGTTTTGCCTGGCTTTAATTTTCTGGTATTCTACTGACTTGAGAAGAGTGATGTATTCTCAAATCTTTGCAGGATTATTTTCATTTCCTTCAGTTAATCACAAATACTTGTGTAACGTAATATTTCTTTAATGCAAGAACCTATACCAAATTTGAGTTGAATATGGAGGCATTTATACTTTAACAAACCTGTAAACCTGTAACCTGGGACACAAGAGAACAATTTGTTTCAGAAATGAGCTAGTAAGATTTTGCTGGTGTCCTAATGTGTAGCTGTGTGTTTGTGTGTGTGTGTGTGTGTGTGTGTGTGTATATATATAATCTATGTGTAGCCATTGACATATTTTAAAAGCACGGTGTTGAATACATATCTTTAGAAGCAACTGGAGAGGGAAGTGACTCTAAATAGAGAGTTACACATAACTTCTCTTTGCTTTTTTTTTTTCCATCATAAAATGTCTCATAACAGCTTTTCTTTTACAGGAGGTGATATTTTCATTTTCTCCACATCAAATAGGAACATTTAAAGTGAAGCAAGTTGTCGATATCATTGGTACAGGACTAGAGAAAAATAATTTACAGGTTTCAAAGACAACATCTTTTCACCAAATATACTTGAGCTTTATTGGTGTGTGCAAATCTAAACCAAAAAACATTCTATTCAAAATTAATCCTGGTAAGATGCTAAAAAGATAAGTGTTAAGTGATAAAACATTTTAAAAAAATACATTTTTAACACTTTTGAAGATATTTTTTTTAATATTTTAGTTTGTTTTTAAAAAATAATTTCTCTTTGGGAGCAGGGAGAATGCTCAACTGGATGATATATACCCAGAAAAGTAAAGAATAATGGCAAGAAAAAATGGCTTGTATTTTAAGAAGAATGGAAGTGCTAAAGCATACATTTTCATCATGTGATTATTTAACTTTTATACATCAGAAAAAGAAGGCTTCAGATTTTTGGCAGTGATGCTGTTACACAGTGCTAATATGTTTGAGTTTTCAGGAATGGGAGAGGAAAAGCACACGAAAAAGTTAGAAGGACAACAGGATATTCTTTATTGGCTGTAGGTTACTGTTGCCAGAGGAATTTGCTAGTTAATGCAGCCTGCTAGCTGTTCTGTGTCCATTGATTCTTCCCATCCTATGAAGCCTATGATAGCTTAAAAATCTTTCAGGTTATGCAGTAATTAGCCTCTGTATAAATTGTTCCTTGTGTTATCATATTCCTAATTTTTTGACTAAGCCTGTCACTGGATTTTAAAACCAGTCATGGAAAACTTAGCTTTTTCTGGCATCAGATGTGTCATAGCATCTGCAGGTAGTATTAGTGCAGCAGAGCTGTACTGTATAGTGGTGCATCTGGTTTCTGTGTGTAGATAAGAGGAGGAGAGGAGCTGAATTCTCCTTAACTGACTGCTGCCTGCTTGAAGATGTACTGATTAGTGGAAAAACAGGAAGGCAATATCCATTTTATTCAATGAGAGCATTGTGGGGACATAGAAACAGGAAGCAATTGGATGAAATGTGGAGATGCATACAAAACTGCTGTTATTTCTACAAATATCATAATGGTTGATAATCCACTGGACATTTGTGGTACTTGGAGGTAGGTATTTCAAGTCCAGGGCAATCAACAAATTGATGAGAAACTACAGTCTTAAACAATCATCAGAAATTCGGGGGCTTGTTATATGAAATCCAGAATTCCTGTGGTTTTCCTGTTTCAAAAATACAATTAAAATATATTTCTGTGGATCAAAGATGTAATGTAGTGTTCAAGTTTTGTTTGGTTGATGTTTTAAGTCCATATGAAAAATGTGTGTATAATACTACATTTTCTAGCAGTTCTAGACTGTATGTTCATATATGAAATCATAGAATGGTTTGGGTTGGAAGGAACCTTAAAGACCATCTAGTTCCAACCCCCCACCATGGACAGGGACGCTTTCCACTAGACCAGGTTGCCCAAAGCCCCATCCAGCCTAGCCTTGAACACTTCCAGGGATGGGGCACCCACAGCTTCTCTAAGAAACCTGTTCCAGTGCCTCACTACCCTCACAGCATAGAATTTCTTCCTAATATCTAATCTAAAGCTACTCTCTTTTAGATTAAAACTCCTACCCCTTGTCCTATCACAACGCTGCCTGATAAACAGTCCCTCACCATCTTTCCTGTAAGCACCCTTTAAGTACTGGAAGGCTATGAAGTCTCCATGGAGCCTTTTCTTCTCCAGGCTGAACAGCCCCAGCCCTCTCAGCCTGTCTTTATAGGAGAGGTGCTCCAGCCCTCTGATTATCTTTGTGGCTGTCTTCTGGACTCAGTCTAACAGGTCCATGTCCTTCTTATGTTGGGGGCCCCAGAGCTGAATGCGGCACTACAGGTGGGGTCTCATGACAGTGGAGTGAAAGGGGAGAATCACCTCCCTTGACCTGTTAGTTACACTTCTTTTGATGTAGCCCAGGAAATGGTTGGCTTTCTGAACTTGGCTTTCAGCACATATTGCTGCCTCAGGCTGAGTTTTTCATCCACTAGTACCCCCAAGTCCTTCTCCTCAGGGCTGATCTCTATACATTTGTTGCCCAGCCTGTATTCATGTTTGGGATTGCCCTGACGCAGATGCAGGACCTTGCATTTGGCCTTGTTGAACTTCATGAGGTTGGCACGGGCCATCTCTCAAGCCTGTCACGGTCCCTCTGGATGGCATCCCTTCTCTCCAGCATGTTGACTGCACCACACTGCTTGGTGTCATCTGCAAACTTGCTGAGGGTGCACTCAATCCCACTGTCCATGTCACCGACAAAGATGTTAAGCAGTACTGGCCCCAGTACAGACCCTTGACAGACACTACTCATCACTGGTCTCCACTTGGACATCAAGTCGTTGACCACAGCTCTTTGAGTATGACCATCCAGCCAATTCCTTATCCACCAACTGGTCCATCCATCAAATCCATGTCTCTCTATTTTAGAGACAAGGATGCTGTGTGGGACTGTGTCGAATACTTTGCACAAGTCCAGGTAGATGACATCAGTTGCTCTTCCCTTATCCTCCAACGTTGTAACCCCATCACCAGGTTTGTCAGGCACAATTTGCCTGTAGTGAAGATATGTTGGCTGTCACTTCTTTGTTGTCTATTTGTCTTAGCATAGTTTCCAGAAGGATTTGCTCCATGATTTTCCTGGGCTTGTAGTTTCCCAGGTCTGCCTTTTTTCCCTTTCTAAAAATGGGGGATTATGTTTCCCCTGTTCCAGTCAGTGGGAACTTCACCAGACTGCCACAACTTCTCAGATATGATGGATAGTGGCTTAGCAAGTTCATCTGCCAGTTCCCTCAGGACACCTGGATGCATCTCATGAAGTCCCATGGACTTGTGCACCTTCAGGTACCTTAGATGATCTCGCACCTGATCTCCTGCAGTGGGTGGTCTTCATTTTCCCAATCCCTGCCTTTGCCTTTTGCAACTTGGGTGGTAGGGCTAGAATGCTTGCCGGTG
>VXAL01010443.1:324-12187 GCA_013399475.1 Chauna torquata | reverse complement strand
ATACATATATATATATATATATATACACACACACATGTCACACACACATACTCTTACATATAAAAAAATGTTTTTTCAAATGCTACTGATCATCAGAGTTGAAACTTAGTGATATTTCTTGATTTCCTTCTCACCTTCAATGCCCTTGGTGATTGTCATTTTTTCTAAATGCTGTTTTCTACCATTCATTCTATTAATGTCCCCATTTTGCTCCAGCTTCATAGTTAATAAAGATGTTATAAAGGATATCTGTGCTGATATCTGTGTTTTGCTTTTAAGCTTTATTGAAGTCGGGGGGAATGTGAGGTTTTTGAGATCCTTATATAGATATAGGTTATGTTTTCATGTTCCCTTCTTCCAGTCTCTGTGGATGAGTTTGTGTACTTGTCTGTGTGTATTTGGTGCAGCTGAGGAGGGACCGAAATGAAGCTTCTTGCAAACTGTGTCCCTGGGCAGTGGAAGTTGCTGCAATCCCTCCTGTAGTTTGGAGGATGGAACATAGTTATTCTTGTAGCAATTTTAGACCAATCAGGGTTAAGGCTAAAGTAGGTAAGAACACTATGTTTAATGTATCAGTTTTGGTGGGGGGAGGAAGGGGCAGTCCAATAACATTTATTTATTTATTTATTTTTAGTGCTGTTTTAAACATATGTATCTTTATATGAGGAGAGGTGAGCAAACTAACTGAAGGACTAGTTGTCATCGTTTTTTCCTCTGTAATCTATATGTGCTTTTCTAAAATCAGAGTGAAAAAGATTTGAGCCGTCTTCTTAGTTGTGATAGCTTGGGAGTCTTCATTAAAAATTTGTTTTTGTAGCCCTCGAGACAAGTTTTAGGACACTGCAGACAATGTTGTCACAGAGGTAGCTTTAAGTGCTTGGTCATCTGTACATGCAAGACAAAGTGCGCCAGCTGGACACAGTGGAAGTGGTTTGGACTCTAGTATTTGTTGGGGTCTAGTATTTGTTTGACTGTGATGAAGGTGGTTGGCTCTTAGCACGGTCCTCCTGTCTGAGGAAAACATAGTAGGATGGATGACTGTGATTGTTGGGCTACTGGGTGGACTCTTATAAATTTTGAAAAGTTTTTCTGATATAGTACTTTGAATTTTTTTCGAAAGTACTAGTATAATTGTATCTAACATGTCTTATTTGAATTTTAAGGTATAACACCAATGATTTCCAATGCAACTGGACGGTTTGTAGCTGATGGCACAGGACAGTGCACTGATATTGCACCCGTGGCAATACTTAAATCAACACAAACACCAATTCATACTCATCAGATAAACAGAAGTTGTAAGGGTGATGCACTTATAGCTTTTCCTAACGACCGCTCAGCCAGCATTAGGCCTAGTGAACGGAATAAAAAGTACAGGTAACAAACAAATATAATATTTAAAGATAGTCATTTATATGTACTGCACAGTAGATCAAGATTGGTTAGTCATATAATAGTATACTGTTTTTTCAGGCTGAGAGTTCTTTAAAATTCATTGCAGTCTAGTTAACCTTGAACCTCTTGCACATAAATTTCTTGACTTTTTTTTTTGTGTGTGAAACTATAAATGTAGCTATTACAGTTTCAATGTTTGATTTTTATGGTTGCCTTTACAAGGTCAAATGTTAATAATCAGCTGTGATAAAAAGAATGTTTGCAGTGAAATATATATGTAGCAAAATCAATATATTTTAGTTCTAAGAAGACCCAGAGTCATTTTATACAAATAATGAAGTTATGATTCTCTCTAAATATTTAGGACTATTTTTACAAAGACTGAGAGATATAATTATGTAGATCCACAGTTTTCTTATACTGACTGTGAACGACTGTCAAAAGAAGTACATAAAGAATACTATGCAGATTTCATTTCTAACTTAAGGCAGCATCGCTTACAGAAAGATGCCATGAGGTAAGATTTTGTTTAAAGGATAAATAAGTATTTTAGGCTTATATGAAAAATACATATACCCGTGCGGAATTGATTTAGTGGCACCAATCTTATGCCAAAATTTATCACATCCTGAAATGCTTATGGTCTTGGGATCTTCATTTGTAATGTATTCAAAAATGGTTTTGGCCAAATGTTCATTTAGACACTTAGAGATCGCTTCCAGGGTAAAATTTATGGCCAGGGCCATGGAACTTGAAATAAAACCTAAAATGAACTTGAAGTAAGATGCCAAGTTTTAAGAAGAATTGGTTACAGTTCATTGCAAAAGTGTGCTTATGGTGGCATTGGATTCTTTTTAAATATATAATAAACTATGTATTTCTAATCAGTATGTCTAGCTCACTCATAGTGATGGGTTCAGTATGTGAATTATATAACTTGTGTAATGTAGCAGAGAAGGATCGTATTGGCATTCTAGCCTTAACTTACACAAATTTATGATGTGAGAATTTGCTGTGTTTGCTTGGTATGTTGTGGAACAAAATTTGGGAAAACTACATGATAGCTCTGATGCTTTTAATTTTATTAAACAAACAAACAAACAACAAAAACAACCTGTAAAGCCTCCCCTCCAAAGCAAGAGAAGTAATACCTTAAGACTGGTAAGTCTGCAAAACTCATTATTTAAAAATTAATATTGGCAGACAGTTATTGTTGTAATCTCAGTTTATGTTTTTCTGTGTATGTACATCACGATTCAGACAAAGCCTGCAGAGATGGATGTATTTTATTTGTTGTGCTTGCACAGGGTATATGGTTTTCTTGGAAGGAACTGGTATTGTGTAGTGGGTGGGCTGTTTATATGACCATAACTTATGTGACCATAACATATTCAAGGTGTGTTTCAAGAGGAGCAAGAGCAGAAAGGAACATTTCACAGTTATCAGATGAATTTTGCATTTGTTACTGAACTTAGTCATAATTTTCTAAATACTTGATATGAGACATCTGTGTAAGTTTAAAACCTGTTGGTTGCAGGTGAAATTGATTGGAGTTTAACTTTGACCAAAAAAAGTTAATTGCTCAAAAAATTAGTCCTAAGTGTTCCGGTTCAGACATACACAGTTAAAGGATCACAGAATCACAGATGGATCCTTTATATGGATCCTTATATGGATCCTTTATAATCTTCACATTTGCTATCTTTTAAGTGTTTGACCTGACAACTTCGTTGTTCTTTAAGGTATATTTTAGATATGATATCATATTTATGTTCTGGTAGCCATAAAGCTTGCAACCCATTTAGGTAAGCAGTATCCATAAACATGCAAAAGTTGTTAATCCTCATCTAAACAATATAACAAAAGACTTCTCAAAGCATTTTTTATACTTCACTTTTTTTATAGTGAAATATTCTTACTTAAAGTATTATTTGTTATGTTAAAAAATCTTAGGTAGTTTAATGTGCAGAACATAAAGTGCTCAAAATTCTAGGTTTCCATACTTTTTGTTTTTTTTCCCCTCACCTATAGGCAGTTTTATATTTATAATAATTCTGTGAACATAGGCCTTAAACCAGCAGAAGGGCTTGTGTCACCAAAGATCTCAATCACAGATATTCACAAGGAGAAGCTACACTTCAAAATGCTTTCTTTGGATGAGAATTGCCTATTAACTAGTCAAAGGTTGGCAGCAAGTGCTTCTAAATCGTCAGTCAAAGAAGTAAGTTAAATGCTTGAGTAGTAATGTAAGCATAACATGTTTACCATATAAAAAAAAAGAATTTTGATCCTGCTCTGAGAAGATGTCTTGTGCTTATCCCAGATTTGGAGTGGGCTTAGTGCTATACCATCTTCTACCCAAGAGAAGGAAGATTGTAGTCTAACTTTGACACCCAAACAGCTTCATCAAATACTAATTGGTAAGATTTTTACTTTGGTTACCAAACACATTTAGTTATAAAAACACTTATTTGTAGCAACACAATGTATGCTCACAATATTTCACTTTAAATAGAAAATAGGTAAAAACACCTTCCCCCCCATCCAACCCCTTCTACCTCCCCGCCACGAGCGGCGCAGAGGAACAAAGAATGGGGGATGCGGTCAGCCCATATCACTTTGTGTCCTCTCCTCCATCGTGGTTACTCTCTGCCCCTGCTCCACTGTGGGGTCCCTCCCACGGAATGCTGTTCTTCCCGAATGGATCCCACGTGAGCTTCCCACAGGCTGCAGCTCTTCAAGGGCTGCTCCAACATGGGTCTATACCAAGGGGTCCATCCTTCAGGAGCAAGCTGCTCCAGTACGGGTCCCCCATGGGTGGCAGCTCCTGCCAGACCTCCTGCTCCTGCAGGAGCTCTCCATGGGCTGCAGCCTCCTTCAGGCTACATCCACCTGCTCCTCCGTGGGCTCCTCCACGGGCTGCAGTGTGCAGATCAGCTCCACCATGGTACACCATGGGCTGCAGGGAGACAGCCTGCTCCACCATGGGCCTCTCCATGGGCTGCAGGGGAACTTCTGCTCCGGCACCTGGAGCACCTCCTGCCCTCCTCCTTCACTGACCTTGGTGTCTGCAGGGCTGTTCCTCTCACATTTTCTCACTCCTCTCTCCCAGCTGCTGTTGCACAGCAGTTTTTTCCCTTTCTTCAGTGCGCTCTCCCAGAGGCACAACCAGCGTTGCTCACTGGCTCAGCTCTGGCCAGCGGCGGATCCCTTCTGGAGCCAGCTGGAGTGGACTCTTACCCAACATGGGGTGGCTTCTGGGCTGTTCTCATAGAGGCCACCCTTTCAGCCCCCCTGCTTCCAAATCTTTACCACATAAACCCAATACAGGTACTAAAACAGGTCTGTTTTAAGGTCACAAAGACAGGTCATATTATTTAGCTTCAAAGTGAAAAAATTCATTAGCCTCTGGTTGTCTTTTTAATTTTCAGTGAAGTCAGAACTTGAGTGTTGTAGCTGTGTATACTGATATATTTGGGGAAAAGTAAAATGAAATAAACATATAAATAGAGAAAGTACTTAGGGCTTTGTAAAATGTTTTATTAGTGCAGTGAATACTGAAGTTTGCAGACTAGCATAAAAATCAATGATAGCAGTATATACAGTAGAGAGATTGTTTCATCACAACCAAATTACATGCATTATGAAACATTTTCACATGTCAAGGAGCAAATAAAAAGGTTTATTCTTATCTTGAATTGCTGGTTGTCTAGCCACTTAAATACCTGATTAATTAAAGAAAAATATTTATTGATATTGCCTTTCGTCGTTAGCACGTTGCTTTTCCCATTTAAATAGCTGTCTAAGGCAGAATTAAGAAATAAATATTGGTGCAGGCTTTTGAGTTGTACTACTGAAGAAAATCACAGAACATGCATGGTATATACTTTGAAATTTAAGTGTGAATTTGTTCCACTACAGGGTTGTTCTAGCTGACTAATTCAGTAATTTGGGGGACTAAAATGTTTTGATCAGAATGTTTTAGTAGTCGTGTTTCCTTACATTAGTTTTTACTATTTAATGTTGAAGAACTTATTTCTTATGTGTTCCAGGTCCTTCTACTATGGACTTTGGTGATGTTTGTGTGTACTCTACAACTGCCAGAAAACTCCATATCATCAATAACTTGTTGGTTCATATATGGATACAAATTGAGATTGAAATTGATGAATTAGAGCAGACAAGTCCATTGTGTCAGGTGGTGCCTCCTCTTACAAAGACTTCTGTTCCAGTAGTATTTGAGACAAACACGCTTGGAATGTTTAAAAAGTAAAGTAGCTTATATTTATCTTGATTTACATATTTAGTTTACAGTAGTAGAATAAAGAATAATATCATGTGGCTATTTTAAACTTGGTGTAATTATGGTAAAAATGTGAACGCATTTGTGGTAATATCAATAACTTAAGCAGATTCATGTTGCAAAATTTTGCTATAGTAATGTTTCTTAGGGTTTTTTAAAAAAAGTCTGTCCTGGCAAAAGCATATATAGCCACAGTGCCACAGGTATAGTAGGAAAAAAAAAGTTTGCTGTTATAGTTTATTTGTTAGGGGAAACTTTATGAAAATACTGTGCTCTTTCTGTCATAGTCTTGCCTCTGCGTCTGTGCTCATATCCATTGATACAGTTCTTTCTGGGTAAATTTATAAACAAACCATTTTCTGGATTTCTGGTATCAAGATGGAACTCCCACTTTACTAATGCTGTTGTGAACAAACAGTATGAAGTTGATAATCCTTTGGGATGATCTTCACGTTTCAGATGGTTTAAGTTACATGCAAATCAATTATAGATAGGTTTTTATTGTCAGTCTTAACTGTGTTCGTATTCAATTATTTCCTTAAGTATTTTCTTCCTAATGATTGCATTTTGTATACATTTTTCTTTGACTACAGCATCATAAATACAGAAAAGCTATTGAGAAATATTTATTTTTATACTACAGATCTTTCACTTACACAATAAACAACAAACATCCCGGGCATGTGCTGGTCATTGCAAACGCAGTGTCTGTTGAACTTCAGCTGTCTTCAGGGGAACTGATTTTAAATCCTATTCCTGGCTACCTGGCAAAGACAGAATTTAGAACAACTGTCAGGGTATACAATCCCAGAAACCATTCTGCTGAGTTTACTTGGAAACCTGTAATTACAGATAAAGGAACTGCATTTTCTGTACAGCCAACCAAAGGTATACTATGCAAGTACAATGTGTTTGCAAGTATTGTAAATGTCGATAATGTTAAATAAGGCAACCATCCAGATGATTCTATAAACTCCATTTTTGTATTTGGTTCAACATCAGTGTATCCCAAAAGTAGTGTCAAATCAGTGTTAGTACCAGAGCAACATTCCCTGTGTAAACCCTACCACCATGTGCTAAGTACAGTTTGTTGTTTCTATGTCCAACAAGCAGCTCTCATGTAGCCATTTTTCTGAGCTCAGATTGCTGACATCTAGAAAGTGAGGCAGCCATTAAATGGCAGTAAGCAATATTACACTGCTCATAGGAGACTTTCCAAAAGTTCTATATGAACAAAGCTGCTCAAAGTTGATGTAGACAGTGTGAGTGACACAAATATAATTCAGCCTGGGATTAGTTTCCACTTGCAGTATGGATCAATATTTGTTAGAAGAGTGCGAGACATTTTTTTCCTTTGAAATATAGTGTTTTGTAAGAGTATGTTGGAGGTTCATTATTAAAAAAAACAGAGCTGACATTATTCAGTTCAAAAAAGATTTGGCTGGATGAGGAGCTTGATGTGCACTGATTCTTGAGAAATAAGATATTTTGATTCTGAGTTCAGAATCAATTGCAAGCAAGAAAAACCATATACTACTTCCCAAAGGTGGCATTCTACAAGAAGGATTCTTTGTTCTTTTGTTTTTTAAAAATGTTTAATATCCAAGTAATTTATGGCCAAAGAAATACCAATGACCTTTGAATGTGTTTAACTGTGGGATAAACTGAGATTATGCAGTTGTCATGATAATTCAGAAACTAATTTTATTTAATTCATCATACTGTTCAGTGTCTTTGAAATGTAGGTTTTGTCTTCAATAATAGAAGGTCATTTGATTTTAATGTGCTTATGTTATTTGTAATCGTACAATCTAATTTGATAATTGTAAATGTGTGTGATTATAATATGTAAATTCTTCACGTTATTTAGGCTTTGTGGAGCCCTATAGAGACCTAGAGTGTGAAGTTGTTTGGCATCCAGGGTTCAACTCTCCAGAAGCAGGAGAATTCAACTTGTGTGTGTGTAAAGGAAACACAATTAAGTTGAAATGTTTTGCAAAGGTAACACTTCATACAGCAGATTTAGAGAAGCAAAGCTTTTTAATAAGTAATTTCTTAAATATATTTCTGTGGTTGAGTATTCAAAACATTATTTTAATTTCATATGGCTTCTACTTGAAGTATTTACAAAACGATGTTGCTCCAAAGAAATAATGGAGAAGGCAAGACAAAGACACTTTGCCTTTGTCTTGGCTGTGATTACATACATCCTTTGGCACCACAAACGAGTGGTCCTTACATATTAAGCTGTAATTGTTCTTCTTGGCTTACTTAGTATAGCTAAACAAAGGTTGAGAGGTGGTGTGATAGTTCTTTGAATGTATGTTAAAGGGATATAAATTGAGGAGGAGGCAAAAAAAAAAAAAAGGTATTTTCAGAGTATAAATAGCTTCAGGGTAACAACTGTGGATTGGCTGTAAAGTAATTTTGTCTTGTTTTTTGAGCATGGTTTCCGCTAATTTGAAAAGAAATGTTCTGGATAGTTTTCTAAACAGTGGCAAAGAGAATCTCAAATTATTTTTAAGTGGAGTAGAATAAACTTATAGAAGGAATCCTATGACAAAATAAGTGACTTTGCGGAAACAAGAAATTCAGCTTAGGTGAATCGTTTGGTCTGTAATGTTACGTGCCAAGGAGTGTGAATGAAACTGATTATTTTTATTTATTTATTTATTTATTTTNTTATTTTTTATTTATTTTTTTAACTATATTCTGGCTGCATGCTCCATAGGATTTCCATTTTGAGTGCAAAGAAGACTTTTCCCTTCTTCCTGTTGATACGTCCACTTTCTCTTTTCTTTATTTTTTTTTCTTGGTAGTTTTTTCCTTTTTCTTCCTATTCTTTTGAAGCCTTGGAAATTGCCATAAACCAGGCTGTGTGTAAGTTAGAATATTGGCGTTTTTACTATTATTAAAATTTCTGAAGTATCTTGTCCTGCTCATACATTTAGGATTAAAAAAACTTGGAGTGTGTGGTATTAATTAAAATATTTTTATTTATCTTGATATTAACTCAGAAATATATCTGAGTTTGAATCTATTCACTTTGAATCTAGATAAATTCAATATATTTTGTAAACCTTGTCACATGTAAACTGTGTGTTTTTCTATTTGAATAATTCTCATTTATACATTTCCACAGGTATGTTGGCTCATTATGTAATGAAAAGAAAATCAGGCTGATTATTTATTTATACTTAGTAATATGTTATTTAGTTTGCTTGTTTTCTCTTCTTTTTTGATAGCTTGGTGCTACGAAAGTTCAGTTTATGGAACAAAGGATACCCTTCAGTCATTGTCCAATGGGTTTATCTACTTGTAAGACAGCCATTCTTCAAAACGTAGGATACAATCATGCCTACTTCCAAGTAAACTAAAATTATTTTTGGCACATTTAATTACTTGGGGTGGAGAGGTGGAGGGAGTTCATTTTATAAGATCATGGTACAGTTTTGTGTTCTCAGTTATTAGCTACACAACTACATTTTTTTGTCTAGTTTTCTGAAGTGAAAAGATTTATGTAAAGAGGAATTCTGTCCCTCTGCTTGTCTATCTATCCATTAGTCCAAATCTGACGAAGTGATAATGGTCTAAAAGATTCTGGAAGTTTCATGAAAACCAGTGGAGAAGGAAGAACCCCATATTGGCGTACCCGATGCAAAGTAATTTACACCTTGGATGTTTTTATATTTAGAGAGACAGAGTGAACTGGCTGGTCATCTTATTCATGCTGGCTACCCGGTCAGTGCATGCGTAGACCCAGACCAGTCACAACAAATGTGATTGCTTTGCTAGACTAACAACTAAGAGGAAGGTAGCTGTATTATGAATTAAGTGAGAGGTGAGCTAAATGCCAGAGTGGGTAAAGACATCAGATATGAATTAGTAGGAAACCTAACCTCATTAGTTCTTCTGATCACAGAATAATTTGCTATACTTATACAGTGACATATAATTGTTCTCATTAAAATTCTCAGAACTGTTGTTCATACTTCATTTTGGTACAGTTTGACTAATTTGTTTTGGTTTGTACCAACCATATTTCTTTGTTTATTATATGTTACAAAGGTTCACCTGGTAAGAATATAAAATCTGCATGATAGATATACTGATATATTTTTTTAGTAGTGAAATTTTTTTCAGTACTATTAATATTTCGTGCTTATGTTTGAAGGTTCTTGATTCAAACCCACTGCCTGGAATGACGATCACTCCTCCTGAAGGGGTGGTACCTGTGGGAGGCCATGCTGATCTCAAAATCTGTTTCACTCCAAATGCAAAAATGAGTTTTGATACAAGAGTGGAGGTATTCAAAACTAAAAGAGTTTTGGCTTTTGAGTGTTATGTTGTGTGTTTGTATGTGGAGATGTGTGTACATCTGAGCATCTTTTGAATTTTATCTGCAGTTTTCTAATACTTAAAAAAAAAAAAAAAAGTGTTCTTACCGTTGATGGCTAGTAAGCTATTCTGTTATTTTGGTCTCAGTACTGCTCTGAAGTATCTAAACAGCCTCTCATTTGAGCTGATTCATATCATACTGTTGGCAAGCTGTTGAAACTAACATTTCTTTATTTTCATCAGATCGTGTAGGCATATGTGTAGTTTTTGTGTTTTATTGGGTAGCAGGACTGGAATACTGCAAAGTTTTTTGTTTCTTGACTACTTCTTGTGTACATTACAAAAAAAGTCATCTTGGAGACGAATTTACTAGTAAACTTGATCTGATAATAAGAGTGCAATAAACATCTAATCCTACTTTGTTTTCTGCATGCCTGCTTCCTGAACTTGGACTTGGTCAGATAAGTGGGGAGAAAAAAAAGGAATTCTGTTATGGGGCTGATCTTTGCTACCTTTTCCAACTCTAATCCTAGTTTCTCCATCTTCTGTGGCTGCATACGTTATGCTCACTGAACCTAGTAGTCATTTCTTCATTTCTGTTCTAACAACCATTGCTCAAAAAAGTAACGTCTACTTTGTACCAGCACCTCTCTCAAGCAGTTTGTCTTCAGGTGTGCATTCCAATCCTCACAGCTGCTGAATAGATCTAACCCATCCACTCAGCTTTCTCCCACTAGAGGAAACTGTTCATTCTAGTGATACAGCCTCATGCAGCATTATTTTTGTCTGCAGAAGACTGGTCTTTCCTGAAACTTTATTGGTGGCTATCACTATCCAGATATGGTATGCCACAGAGGCACAATTGGTTCTTCTATATCTGATTTTTTTTTGACTTTTCCATTTAATTATGACAGATTTGATGAGATTTTTTTATGTTAAAATGACCTTGTCAACAATCACATTGTTCTCCATTAACTTAGGTAGCAGTGCGAAATTCAGGAGTACTAGCACTTAGGATTGCTGGATTTGTAGAGACCCCCGAAGTAAAGATTGATGTAGTAAGTATGAAGAAATTGTAGCAATTGGTAAGATTGGTAGTTTTGCTTTATCTTGATGTCAAAATGGCTCATTCCTACTTCATATTTTCTATTTTTTTCCCCCTAAACTGACTTCCTGAGAAAATTATCAAAGAGAAGAACTTGGGAAGAGAAATTAAAAACTAAGTATACATGTGAAAGTTACACTAAATGATAGCTGACAGCTTTAACCTTTGAACTTGAACAGCTGGAAAAAATAAACATATTAAAAGGGAAAAGATTTCTTTAAGTAAGTTATAGAGAAAAATGTAGGATGGGGAAAAGTGAATCCACTGATCTGTTTGCTGGATGAGGAAAACTTTCCTGATGGTGTAACTGGACTTCCATGTTGAATTCTGCATTTGATGTCTTGGGAAAAATTTAAAGATAAGGGTTAGGCAAGACAATTGATTAACCAAGATGTCTGCCGAATGCGTTATAAATTGTTAGTCTTTGAACAATTATATTTTTCACATACTGTTCAATTACAAACTTGACTTCACAATGCTTTGACCACATTTTTTTTTCTTTAAACTTACAGGAGCTATTTGACTTTGGTGGTGTTTATATTGGTTCTTCAAAATCGATTCCATTTTTGCTTCACAACAAAGGACAGGCATGTACCAGAGTGGAGTTTGATTTTTTCAAGTATAAGGATTTTAAACTGAAAGCGAATGACCATTCAGGTATTTGCTTTTGCTATATTAGTTTTCATTAAATAAAGAATAGGGTAATGGTAACAGAAAATCCA
>VXAL01010442.1:43877-55787 GCA_013399475.1 Chauna torquata | reverse complement strand
AAAAAAAAAAAAATCAATCATGCTCCAATGCTGGTGAGGGAATTTTGCAATTTTGATGTGCAAAGAGATTTTGTTAAGCTTGTAGCTGTCAGTTGATCAAAATAGAGCTTGAATGAGCTGGTTTTGATGAATGTTTTTTTAATATTTACAGATAGTTTCTCACTTTTAATGAGAAAGTAAAATTTTCTTTGCTTTGGCTGGGTCTTACACTTGTCACACAACTTAAGCTATCTAGAAGTTGGATTTTTAAGCTGCTTGTCTCATGAAAGTCAATGGAGGGATAGGCTGAGTGTTACTTCCTCAGGTATTATGTCTTCAACATCTACACTTGGATCAAGTAAAATTCCAACATGGAAGTACCTGTCCCTTTCTGCTTGTTACATGTGGAGCCCAGATAATTAGGGTAGACTCTTTGCCTGATGTTTAGATGGTAGAATTAGATATGATAATTCCTATCTGACTTTCAAGATGACAAATTTTATATTTTCACTAGGATTTTTATCTCCATAGTTAATCCTATGTTGAACTTCACTTGGGCATGCATTTCACCAAAAAAGTGGTACCTGTCTCTTATTGTCATCTATTGAATTTACTTTTCAAATACTGATTTATTTTTGCTTGAAATCATTCAGTGGATTCACAGGAGAATCATGTAATGCCTTTAGACTTTTAAACATGATGAATACTCTGGAAGGATTGATTGCTTTCCTTCTACAGCTGTAATTTTACTTCTTTGTATCTAAGGACCAAGATTATGGGATCCTGTACAAAAAGAGAAAAAATGTCTAACAGTATTTTTACTGTTCTTCTGAATCTTAACTCTTCCCGTGAATTAAGCACACAGACTGAATTTGGTCTTCACTTATATTTTATTTCAGTGGGGTATATTGATTTTCCTTGCTCTGTATATGAATAGGTCTAAGTATGTAGTTCAATAGATTTTACAGGTTTGTAAAAAACAAAGTCACATAGCATTGATAATGTCCTCAAATGTGAGAGTATATTCTATAAACAATCGTTTTCTTGAGTGGCTCCTAGCATTAAGAGAAGGTATTCTGCAGTGAATACACAGAAAGTATATTTCCTTGNGCATTTTCACAAAGTAAAAGGAAATAAAGAGCACAAAAAGAAAATGTCTGGCATTGGCTGCAGTTTTAAAAACTAAAAATAAGAAAGAAGGACAGGAGAAGGAAAGTTTACACTGTCTTTTATTCCAATTTTCTCAGAATCTGATGAGATTGGCAAGACCCCTAGAACCCAACTATTTTCTTGCTTTCATTTTGAGAAAAGAAAAAAAAATGCTTTTGTTGTTTTTGTTGTTTTTATGCTTTTTTTTTTTTTTTTTTCCATAACCAGAAATATTTTCTAATTGCAGTGGGAGCTTTGGCATATTGCAAAATTTGTGTAGGATATTTTAAAGATTGTAAGGGCTTTTTGACAAACAAATAAACAGATACTCAGTTCAGAGACAAATTCTGAACCTCAAAGACAATAGCAAAGACTCATGACTGCTCTCTGATTTGAATGATGCCGGTCTCAGATTCACCCTAGATAGGACCAGAATCTGGTTCAACTCAGAGAATGGGCATAATGTTTCATTAGTTTTAACATGTTTCATTGCAATAGACTTGCTTCTGTTACCACTTTAAAGCAGAAGTCAATCTATATGCATCCAATACAATATACTGTTCAATATAATTGAACAATTTGCTAACAAGACAGTTTAAAGAACTGTGATGGGAAATTTAAGTGCAGGTAATCCAAGGGCTTTAGATAATATGAGTGCATTTTAGCTCTCTAGAACAAAGCTAATCTCTGTCCTCTAACACTGAGAAGCAGTTTTTGATCATTGAAAATGACTAGTTCAATATCATTGAAATGTCTAAGTGGTGAAGTATTTCTGCTCAGTTTTTGCTTACCATTAGTACTGAAAATAAATAAAAAGTCCATAGCAAGTCACTATAAAATGGTTTATTGCGCAGCATAGCATAGCTCTAATTTGGCATTGACAAGTAATCTTATTTGCATAATATAAATTTTAGCCTGATTTTATAATGACTTGGCAGTGTGAGCGCATTGACCTACAATTGGCTGCAATACCAGAGTTCAGGAAAAGTGGTGACATACTACATTTCCTTGTAGCAGCTCAGTGGAATTGCAAATATAATAGCCAAGAGCATGTCTTTCTGAAAGCATCTGAAAACAGCATCACTAGTGCAAATGATCCTTTAAGGATGTTCATTTTTGCTGATATACTATTGTTGTCTTTCTATGCTATATATATATATATATTCTTTCTGTTTTCTATGTTTTTGTTGTTTTTGTTTTTTGTTTGTTTGTTTGTTTTTGGTAGCAAAATAAACTGGGCAAAGTGTTTAAATAACATTTGAGGGTGCCAAGGTGCTGGTGCCAAGGTTGATAAAGTTATTTTATACACAACCAATATTAATACTCTTAATTTATATATTGATAGGTATATTTCAATTTTCTTTCACTGTATAGAAACAAGTGTATGTATGTTTGGACCTCTACACTAGGACAGAAAATAAGATACAGTTACCTTAGCCAGTATGAAACAGACTTTAACTCTCTGACAACAGTTCCTGACATTTATAGCACAGCTCCTGGGGGCCTTAATGACCATCATGTCAAGTTGAATCTACTATTAATATACCTCACTAGTAAGGAGTAAGTATTATGGTTTTTATCCTGAGTGTGAAAGGTTCGTATTTCATAAAGATCATGGGTCCAGCTGAGTTATTACAGGGTTTCCCATGAGGGAAAAAAACAGTGTCATTCTTTTCTTGCAACAGTTTCTGCCTATGCTGCTGAAATTTTGTTTTCTTATTAAAAAAAAAAAGAAAAAAAAAAGGTGTATTTAAATTACAATGTGGAATCCGATAATACTGACAGAAGCTAGCAAAGACTGAAACATTGTATCTACATGTTTCCTTAGCTTGGAGCATTTTGTTTTACAAAGGAGTAAGAATTGTCTGCAAGATCAGGCCTAGAGGACTAGTCTGAAATATTAACAAATTCCTGAAAATTCCAGTCAGAAAAATCATAAAAGACTATGAATTTCCACTGAAAAACATGCCCAATAAGTGCCAGTTATTATCACTATTTTCCTACCTTCTCTGTTGTTATACAATGTTGTGTTGATGGCAGAGATTAAGTCTGTGGGTCTTCATGGAACTTTCAATATATTTAACAGGACTTCCATGTTTTCAGGATCATATCAGGTAATATTTTTTTCCTTTAGTTAAGATCCTCTTCTATGAAGATCATGACACAGAATACCACCTATATAACAAGCCACAGCTGGAAAGAAAGGTTTTCAGAAGCAACAGATCATTTCTGGACATTCAGTTTGGTGGATACAGACATTTCACTGCACCATGGAATAGTTTTGGTTGAAAGCACTCCCTGAACCTCATCTACTCCAGCCCCCTGCTCAAAGCAGGTTCAAACAGCTTGCTCAGGGCCTTGTCCTCTCAATCATTGAAATCTTTTTTCAAGAAGATGAATCATCAAATAATGATACTAAACCTCCCTAACACTCAGCCCTAATCCACATATTCTGACCAGCCACCCAAAATAGATGCACCCCAAATTACTTCTTCCGTTTGAAAATCTTGTCCAGGATGGGTTTCTCCTGTGCAGATACACAAGATAGGATTAGTATGATTTATGGTGCCATGCACCCTTTGCTACCTCTGTAATCAATGAAGAGAAACACAGCATTTCTTGGGCATGATTCACCTGAGTGTACAGTAGATTTTTAATACAGAACAGATGGATAGTGCCCAGGCTGTCTTTTTCTACTGAATCTACTGCCAATAAGGCATCCTAGGGAGTTTAGCTCAGATGTAGACACGCCCACTGTACACATCCGAAATTAAGTGAGCTAGATCATATCTACGGACTTCTATTCAAGTGGTAGCAAAAGGACAAAATCAGGCTTATTGGGTTATGGTGGAATGGTTGTATGTTATAGGTTATAGGTGAACTCAATATCCTTCGAAAAGGGTACCGTATTTTTTTCTGAAATAGCACTGTAACTGTAAATCTTTTTTTCTTTTTTTCTTTTTCTTTTTTTTTTTTTTGGTATATATATTTAAATCAGTGCTTATAATAGTTCATTTTTCTATAAAGAATAACTGAAGAGACATGTATCATGTGACTGGCATTATTTTCACAGTATTGAGTATGTAATATGTCAGTAATTCACAGTCTGCTGATAGAATGAATTTAAACAAATTAATTTGCTTCTTGTATCTTTTCCTGTTTTCATTGCAGACTGCATAAATGAAAACTGAAATAGATGAGAAAAAAATTTGGAACTTTATAGGGATGATAGTGAGGAAATATATGCATTTTGTGTACAGAATAATGAACGTGATAGTGTTTGAAAAGCAAGAGAAAAAAACAGTATTCATAATTCCATCTATACTTTATTTATTTATTTATTTTCCCCAGTGACAATACTGGAAGTTTAAGTCAAAGTCTGAGTAAAGAATAGTGTACACTCTCTCTTGAAATGCATAAATACCCACAAATTTCAGCTAAACTGGAGCAGTGGAGTTAAAGCTCTTGTGTGTGGCTTTAAGCAGCAAATGTAATAAAGGATATGATGAATAACTCACTGAAAGTAAACAGAGAACTTGAGGATACTGTTTACTTCAGAGGAACAGGAGATTATGAATTTTTTAATGCACAGGTGCAGCTAGCACTACCTGATGTAGCACATGTAGTGTCTCCACAGCGCTTCATGGAAAAGCTGGGGACTAATACAGTCCCTGAGAAAGTCTTCATCATTCCTTAAAAGCCTTTCTCTCTTTAGGACAGACTGCACCTTTAGCTGTTTTAGTATATATTCAAGGCCATAGACTGGGATCTGTGAAGATTAATGTTTATCTAAAAAGCTGTTTGAATCACATGAGGTTTTTAACATCTTACTTCTGTAGCTGTGTGATTGCCACAAAGATTACCATAGTGCCGTTTACCTAGGAGGAAAAATAATATGTTTACAGTACATTTTTAGTTGCATAAATTGTCTTTTATTTCAAGTGTAGATATTATGAAGGTTAAGGACCTACTTTTCCCATCAAACATATTTAGACTTGTGACTATTCTGCCAACCAGCCTTCCTGATTTTAACTGATTGCTGCTTCAAAATTCCTTCTGGTGATCTGGTGCCAGAAATATACTCAGTGATATCTTTAATGTAAATTATGTTGAGATTGTTTGTTTGTTTGTTTGCTTTTCCTTAAGTTTTTACTACCTTGTGCCACTTTCCTGGTACACGGAGCAACCCTTGTATCAACCTCAGAAAGGAGAACCTAATTTTAAGTGGTTTATGTTGTTGTTAGTACTTGGCAGTTCAGGTACTATAAGATGTCAAAAACTGATTCTTTCTGTTAGCACAGGAAGAATTGAAGCAAGCAGTGGTGAATCTCTCTGAAACTTCATGTCTCTATTTCCTTCATAGTTAAAGGCAACGATTGATGACAGTTTTGTCACCTTGTTACATAAAGTCATTGGAGATTCCACATGGCTGTCTGACAGTAAATTTTCTCTTCCATTTGTTAGGGGATACCAGCTGACAGAAGCGTGAAGAGAGAGAATTTTCTTAGGTAAATTTGTAGTGAAAAATACGTAAATGGAAACACTTTTTATTTTTTTTTACTACTCAATATTGAAATGAAGTTTTTGAAATATAATTACTCTGTGAACACAGAGTTCCTATTGTGGTGTTTTTAAAGCTCCAATGACAGAGGTGAAAATATTTCATTTTAACTTCCACACTCTCTCATGCTGTGATGTTTTCCTTGTTCCTTATGGGCAGGTCATTCTACATATTTCCCACAGAATTCCCACAGAGGACCTTTGACACGTTCATGAAGTTATAAAAACATTTGGATGAGCCAGTCTACAAAAATGGATAAACATTCTAAAACCTCACTGAGTAAAATAACACGAAAAAGCCATGAAAGGAAAGTTGATTACCTTTGTAAGAATGTCTTTTCAATTTCCTCATTGTAGGTCTTTCTACAGTGCCTTGATGCTCACAAATGACATATTTGAATAGATTTTTGAAAAATAAATGTTGGTATGATAATGTATTACATACAAGAGCCAATGATAATATGTGGGATACTAGTGCACGTTTCTTCAACATGATTTGGCGACTTAGTAACAACACTCTGAGAGACCTAGGCTTGACAGCAAGTCGCTGAATGACAAAGACTGGAAGAACTATATGAAGAAACATGTTTAATGTCTGAAAGAGTGTAAGTGACATAAGTGTGCCAAGTTATTCAGCTTTAACAAATTCAAGAAGAGCCAAGTTCACTATTTTAATTTACCTCAGGTGTAGAGTCCTGAAGGTGACAAAAATAGAGACCAATGGGAAAAGTTTAAGATCTTCAACACCAGGATACAGAAAACTTTCAAAAGTGATATTGAAATCCAACTGAATACTGTAAGCAAAGCAATCATGGGAGGACATTAACATGCATATATCACAAAGCTACTAACTCTGTGAGATATTTTAAACATCTTTTAGATATTTAAACATTTTAGATATGTTTCACATATAGTATATATATATATATTTCATTCTATCTGCATGGATCATACTATTGCCCTGGTGTATGTGGAGAATTGTGTTCTCTTAACCCACTTACTACTGCCTTAGACAGTACCAAGTATGATCCATTAACCTAAACTGAGGTACAATAATCTCATTTTCAACCTTTGATAAAAAACTGCTTAACAGTTGTTTTAATTAATATCCTACTGTAGAGGGTCCATGAGGATATGGAATTATTGGGTATAACCATTGACCTCTCAAACTTGTTGTTTCAAATTTGACTTCAGAGGATCTTAATTTGTTCAGAGTCCTTGTTTTGTATTCTTCCATGTCTTTAGGGTAAACTGTTCTACCACTGTTGTTAGCAGTTTTGTATTGAGACACTTCAAATGTTTTAGAAGAATGTTTTGAAAATTCAAAATGTAGAAAGGAGGGACAAGGGAATTCTTCTAAGATATCAGATTCACTATCCAATTTTTTTTCTTCTGTTCTTCCCTCAATTTGTAAGTTCTTTATCTCTTCTTCCAGGCACAGGAAGGAATGAGAGAACTGCTGGTAGATTTTTTTTTGCCCACATTTAATATTTAATCAGGAAAGAAATAAATTTCATTCAGAAAGCATTATGCCTGTAAGGAGTGGAAAAGTCCTATCTTTTATTCCTGCTTTGTAGAAGAAAGATGTGTGCCTTTGCATACCTTTTCATATTTATTACTAAAATCCTGGTTTCTTGAAGCTATGCACAGGTAGGACAATATTTGATCTTATTCCAACAGTTTTAACTTATTTTAGTCGTGAGCTTTTCTTTTTCATGACATCTGACACTCTGGCCAGTGCCTTGATTTGAAAGGCCTCGTACCATGATTTGTGCTAAATTTTTGTGTGATTTGTGTACTGCAAGAAATGTGATGAAATGACATTACAAGAAGATGTTGCTGTCACAGTAGTTTGAGCTGTGATTTATCATAACAACACTGATTAGATAATCAGAAACTTGAAAAGCAGTAAGTATATGTCACCAAAAAATCACTGGAGATAAATTTCTGTTTGAATATTATTACTACATTCCTGCACTTAGACTGATTAAGAAAAGTTTGAATTTCTGTAGCTATAACTAAGCTAGTCAAGATATTTAGTATTATATTAATTTCTTGAGGTTGGTGGCAGGTGATCAGCAGTATAAAGGAAGAACATTTCAATTTTTCAATATTTTTCTGTTAACAGTTTTTTTTGTTGTTGTTCTTGTTTTTGTTTAAATCAACCTTTTTATCTCCCCAATGGGACACCTTTCTATATACTGTTTTGTTCTTTTGTTTAAAGAAAACAGGCACTCTTGTGTCATTTACAGTTCAGAAAATGAAAATCTTCCGTATTTGTTGCAGACAGTGAAATGAGAACTTTGTCTGCCATCTCCGTGATAAAATATGAACTGCATGGCATGGTTTTGTACCAAGATATTGGCTCAGTGCTCTGCCTAAGTATAGTTCAAAATACAGTTCATTTGAGTACCTGATAAAAGGACTTCATGATTTAAGTATCTATCTTGATGAACTTGGTGAACAAGATTACAACTACCTGTGGTAAAGACTTGCCATAAGCAAATAAATTGTCAGATTTAAGGTGAAGAAATCAAGTCTCATGACAAAACAATATTTTTGTCTATGACTGATAATAATAACAAAAATTAAAGTGAGAGACTGAATTCCACTTAGGTTGGGATTTGACTACCTAAAAGTCTCCTAAATAGCAGCCAGTGCACCATCCTGTTTACTTTCTGCCTACTAGCTTTATCAGTACTACAGGCACCTCAATTAATTTGGTGATTCATATCAAGTTGTATGAAAACAAACTCACCCTCTCGATCTCATAGAATATCCTGAGTTGGAAGTTACCCACAAGGATCATCGAGTACAACTCCTGGCTCCATACGGGACCACCCAAAAATCAAACCATATGTCTGAGAGCATTGTCCAAAAGCTTCTTGAACTCCAGCAGGCTTCATGCTATTATCACTTCCCAGGAGATCCTGTTCCAGTGCCCAGCCACCCTCTCAGTGAAGAAACTTTTCCTAACATCCAGCCTGAACCTCCCCTGACACAGGTTGGACCTCCTCAGGTCCTGTTGCTGGTCACCAGAGAGAAGAGATCAGCAGCTCCCCCTCCGCTCCCCACCGCCGTGAGGAAGCTGTAGGCCACAATGAGGTTACCCCTCAGTCTCCTCTAACCTGAACAAACCAAGTGATGTCAGCTGCTCCTTATAAGTCTCACCCTCTAGACCTTTCACCATCTTTGTTGCCTTCCTTTGGGCACTCTCTAACAGTTTTATATGCTTCTTACATTGTGGAGCCCAAAACTGCACATGGTCCTCGAGGTGAGGCCGCACCAGCGCAGAGTAGAGTGGGACTCTACTTCCCTCGATTGGCTAGCAATGCTGTGGTTGATGCACCCCAGGATACGGTTGGCCCTTTTGGCTGCCAGGGCACACTGTTGACTCATATTCATCTTGCCATCAACTAAAATCCCGAGATCCTTTTCTGCTGGCCTGCTCTCCAGTCTCTTGTTCCCCAGTCTACACACATATCCAGGATTATATTTAATTTATATTTACTATAACCCTTGGAGCCTGACCCACCAGCCAATTGTTCACCCATTGTATTTTGTACTTGCCTAGCTGTATGTTGGACATTTTGTCCAGAAGGATAATATGACAAATAGTACCAAAAACTTTGCTAAAATCCAGCCATCTACTGGCTTCCATTGTTAAACTAGATGGGTAGCCTTGCTGTAAAAGGAAATTAAATTAGTCAGGCAGAACCTTCCCCTCTTGAACCCATGTTGGCTGTGATCAACGACTGCATTGTCTTTCCTATTTTTTTCAATAACTCCTAGAATAATCTTCTCCATAATTTTACCAGACACTGAAGTGAGACTGACAGGCCTGTAATTACCAGAGTCTTCTTTCTTGCACTTCTTGAAAGTTGGAAGAACATTTGCCAGTTTCCAGTTGACTGAGACCTCTCTTGATTCCCAAGACAATTGAAGAATGATTCAGAGAGGTCTCACAGTGACATCAGCCAGCTCTTTCAGTACACTGGGATGAATCCCATTGGGCCCCATAGACTTATGTGCATTCACCTGGAGCAGCAAATCCTGAGCAAGTTCAGTCATCTGGTAGTTTATGACTCCCGTAGAGACGGTCTGCCATCTCAGGGCTCTGAGTTCCCAGAGTGCCAGGACCTATCATCTGTATTGAAGGCAGAGGTGAAGAAGACATTAAATGTCTCTGCTTTATCTATGTCCCTATTTGTGTGGTGACCATCCTCATGAGGTAACAGACCAATGTTATCTCTGGTCCTCCTTTTGCTGTTAACGTAATTAATTCCTGTCCCCCCCCCTCCCCCTCCCTGGTACTGGCCAGCTTCAACTCTAGTTGAACTATGGCCACAAAAATTATGTCCCTTACAACAGTGAATAACATCTCTGTAGTCCTCCCATGTCGCCTGACCTCACTTCCAGTGTCCATACAATTTCCTTTACTGCTTAAGTTCTAGAATAAGATCCACACTCAGCGAAGCCAGCCTTCTGCTCTGCCTGCTTGACTTCCGACATTTTAGAATTGCCTATTCCTGAGCTAAGAGATAGTTCTTAAGAAGTGACCAGCACTGATATGCCCCAATACCTTCAAAAGCAGATTCCCACAGGACCTTATTAACTAGTTCCCTGAGCAGCCTGAAGTCTGTTCTCTCCGTATCCAGGGTTGATGTTTTTCTGGCAGTTTTTCTTCTATTACCAAAGATTTGAAACTTGACTACTTCATGGTCACTGTGACCAAGATGGCCACCTACTGCCACTTCACCCATGAGACCCTCTCTGTTCACAAACAACAAATCTAAGACGGCATCTTTTCTAGTTAGGTCCCTCAGTACCTGTACCATGAAGTTATCTTCAACATGTTTCAGGAATTTCCTGAACCTGTTTGTGTTGACTGTATGATATTCTCAGTTAACATCTGGGAAATTAAAGTCACCCATTAAGACAAGGAGAGCTGATCTAGAGATATTATTAATTCCTTATGGGATAATTCATTACTGTTATCCTCCTGGCTGGGTGGTCTATAGTAGACTCTCACAATGTCCGCTTTATTTGCTTTTCCCTTAATCCTTATCCAGAGGTTCTCAGCTGTGTCATCACCAACTGCAAGCTCCATACAATCCAGCTCCTCCATTACACACAGCACACACACATACACACAGCCCTGCCCAGCCTTGACTGCCCTGCCTATCTGTCCTGAAGAGCCTGTAACCATCCATCACAGCACACCAGTCACAGGACTCTGCACATCAAGTCTTACCTATGCCAATGATGTCATAGCTCTGAGACTGAGCTAAAGCTTCTAGTTCCTCTTATTTGTTCCTCATGCTGCATACATTAGTGTAGAAACATTTCAAATGTGCTCCAGTGTACTCAGTACCTTGTGGAGCAGACTGAAGGACCTCACTAACACAGAATCCTTTGAACATTGGTGTTCAATAATAATTGAGCTTATCACTAGTAAGCCAGATTTTATCCGTTTCCCCCTTCAAATCTAGTTTAAAGCTATTTCAATTACTCTTAATAACTCTTGAGCAAAAATAATTTTTCCCCTTTGAGAGAGATGTATTCCATGAGGTGCCAGCAGGCCTGGTGTCATGTAGACCAGCCCATAACGAAAAAAAAAAAAAAAATCTGCTCGTGACACCAGTTTGAGCCAGGTCTGCCTGTTTCTTCCAACATCATTCCCTGCAATGGGAAGGATAGCAGAAAATATTACCTGTGCTCCTGAACTTTTAACCAATCATCCCAAAGCCCCAAAGACTCTTTTGATCACCCTCAGACTCCTCACTGCAACTTCTTTGCTGCCTACATGAAAAAGCAATAATGGGTAATAATCTGAGGGCCGTACCAGGCTAGGAAGTTTTCTTGTATCCTGGTCTCCAGGGAGGCATCAAACTTCCCAAAGAGGTGGTTCAGGTTGACATATTGGGCCCTCTGTTCCCCTCAGAAGGGAGTTTCCTATGACAATAACCCATTTTTTTTCTTAATGGAGGTGGTTGTCATGTGGGGAGTAGGTTGACCTGTCCTTGGTGATGTGTGCAACATAGATGGACCATCATCCACATCATTGCTTGACTGTCCTTCCAGTTTTGGTGTTTTTACCCAGCTGAGCAGTGGAGTTCCACCACAGCTACTCACTCACTCCCCCTCCTCAAAGGAAGAGGGGGAGAAAATATGACAGACAAGGGCTCAAGGGTTGAGGTAAGGACAAGAAGGTTGCTCACT
>VXAL01010442.1:30625-43468 GCA_013399475.1 Chauna torquata | reverse complement strand
CTCTCCCCCAGCTGCTGTTGCCCAGCAGTTTTTTCCCCTTCTTAAATCTGCTCTCCCAGAGGCGCAAACAACATCGCTCATTGGTTCAGCCCTGGCCAGCGGTGGGTCCCTTTTGGAGCTGGCTGGAGCTGGCTCTTATCTGACATGGGGCAGCTTCTGGAATCTTCTCACAGAAGCCACCCCTGTGGCCTCCCTGCTACCAAACCTTTACCACATAAACCCAATACGCAGTTCCAGAGCCTCATACCTACAGTATAAGGGCATCTGGGATGGTAAGGAGGGGATTCACCTGCCGCACTGAACAGAAATTTGCTTCCATTCCTCCATTCCTCCTTATCCCTTAAGTCATTGCCTTCTGCCTGGTGGAGAGAGGGTGGTGCATGCTCCATATCATGCTTCCGTTCTTCTGTATTTTCTGTATCATTCCCTTCTGTGTGGTCTTGAGGGGGAGTTTCTGGCTGTGGATCCACTGCAGACTGTGCATTAAACTACCTGTCTAATTTTTCCTCAGCTTTCCTTTGAGATCATCCTCAAAGGAGGAGCACAGCCTTCTCACCACCTCCTGTAGCTCTGCCACCTGTAGTAGGAAGCAACATTGGGCTCTCCTGGGATACACCTTTTGCAGGCAGGTTTGCTGCCTGTTTCTGCCCCAAGAGAAAGGTCTAGGCACTTCCTGCAGTCTGAGGTCTTCACTGCAGGCTCTCCCTTCAGCAGCTGTGTCTGGGTGGAAGCATCAGGCAGCACTGGAGCAGATGGAGGAGACACCCCAGCTGGAGCTAGAGCCTCTGCTCTAAAATGAGTGCCCACTATCCTGTCTAAGCAAGTATTACTGGATCTTCGCAGGTCAACAAACAGGGTATGCAGCCCTGCCCATGCAAACTGCTGTGCACCCTGACACACCCTCTATCCCTGTTTGCATGCCCTGGTCACAGTGCTTCTTTTTCCTGCACTCCCTAGTTATGCCTTTTGTACGGTTGGGATTAGCCACCCAAGCATTGTCAGCCTCTTTTGCAAGAGCTGCCAGCTCCTGGCAGGCCTCTCCACTACCCTCAGATTTTCCTGGCTCAGAACAGCCCCTGTGCACCATGATCCAGTGCTCAGCTGCTGAACTGACCAGCTCTGGAGCCGTATGCCTTGTTGTGTGACAACTGCTCATATTTGCTTGTTTCAAGAAGATAGGAACCTATGTTATTCTTAGCACTCTGATGAGATTTGGTTTAGATGGATGTGCATCTGAAATCAAGCCAACTTGGATAAGATTAGTATGGTCAAAAGCAGCAGTGTAAAACTTCTGTATAATTATACAAGATTTTGAGGACTTACCTGGGAAGCTAGAAGCCCAGTGTGCTAAATACTATTTGAGTTGAGGGGGTCAACATTTCCCTCCAATCATGTGACCACATCTTTAACAGTGAGTGTTGCTAAGGGTGCCTTGGGCAAAAATAGAAATGTATGACCAGGAAGCACCAGGAAGCAAAAGGAAATCTGTCTTCAGTATAGCAATTTGAACATTTACTAGGGTAGGAGTAAAACTGAGGTTGATGATTATATGTATAAGGTCTCCAGCAGAATACTTAGCTTGAAGGGAGGGACAAAGAATATCTCACAAAGCAAGATTTTGGAAATTTTGCACTGCTTTAAGGCTAAAGTTCATCTTCTCAAGTTGAGCAGCACCTAAAACACAGACTTTCCAGTTTCCTGGCTGTCTGTTTTAACTGTTAGACTATAGGAAGTATATGTACCTTTGTAGATGTACTCCATAAGGAACAGACTATATCCAGAGCTGAAAGAATTTGTTTCCTCTGTTTAGGAACCTCTGTTTAAATTCTCAGTGGAAAAGATAGTTACCAGAGTCTTTCTGAATAGCATGGATTGTGTTCTGGAGATATTTCAGAATAACTCCAAAAATATCACTTAAAAGAGAGCTTGCAAGTTAGGATGGCATAGTCTTCCTCTGCACATCACCTGCTTCTACATTTGTTAATAGAATAGGCACTTAAGGAGAGCTCTATTTTACTTACATCTAGTGTGCAAATATTCAGTGTCTACCTTAATTGCCTTAATCCCATTTAGGAAATAACACAAGCCCTTCCACAGGGTGATCTGTCCCATAAATAAAATTTCTACCTAAGCCAAATGGGATGAATAATTTCCTCTGGAAGTGTTTGTCTCTCCTCATTGACTATGAAGACCTTAAACTGCCCCAGATTTTAGGGTCAAACCCTAAATAATAAATAATATTTCAGTCAGGTACTGTGTAAATTAGGCAACTGGGTAAGGCAGTTTAGTGTCTGTCCTTAATTTCTGTGGCATTTCATCAAAACTACAATGATCCTTGGGTGTAAAAATGTATAAGAATAAGTAATGATGAAGTGAGAATGTATGTTTGCACTTGTACCATTTGCTCCCATCATTGTGTGCTGGCATTGTGTATTTTGGTACATTGGATTAACTCTCTTCTTTTTCAAAGGAAGATGAGGCATCATCTGTTTTTTGGACCCATGATCAATACATTTATTCTAGAACTTTGAAGACCAGCTTTCTAGGTCCCCTTCAGCCACTGGAGGGAGGTTCAGATCCATATTTTCCAGTCCCATGAATATTTTATTAGGGTTTCTGAACAGAGGCAACACTCTGAGGGGTTTGGCCAGTATTTGGATGGCATAAAATACCTGCGTGGTAATGAGAATGTTTACTCAGTTATCAAATGAGACAGACTTTCTCCTGTTGAGGAGTCCTTGAAGTGCTTATGCATTTTACATTAGGGAGAATAAAATATATAAGCACCCTACAAGCTTCTGTTTAACTCACAGCTGAAATGTGAAAACTCAACTATTTAGATGAAAGTTACTCTTTAGAAGTTATTTATTGTTATGTGTTATGGTAACTGGCCTCTGATAAGAAAGAGGTATTTGATTTCCTTTTTTGAATCACTCTCTATACAGAATAGAATTTTTCTGATGTAAAATAATTTTAATGAATTTTAAATCTATAATTACTTTGCCTTTATTGCTTAGTATATGACTTCTTCGTACTGTACTTTTAATAAACTATACTTTTCAGGAGGGGAGAGGAAAGTGGGCCTTGTTAGGTCATTCAGGCACAGAAGAATGCTGGCTGTCTTTTTTTTGTTTTTGTTCAATGCTATGCAATTTTATGAATCATCATGTTTTGTAGTGCCACCTGGACATCCAGAAGAAGTTCAATTTTCAAAATACTGTGACAAATTCTCAAGCAAAAGGCTGTTAAAATTAAAGAAACTAATGACAGTATCTGAAGTAATCAACAGTTTCTTAATCTGCTTAGGGACTGATTCGCATCATAAGTACTATTTTCCATTATTGTTATGATTTTTTTTGTGAAATGTTGTGTGCTATTATTTCCTCACTCATCTCTGACTTTATCTAGAGAATAAAGAAACAATTGTAAGGCTAAAATAGAGAGCTAACATCTTCCTGGCCATTGAATATATATAAATTCTGATTTATTATTATGACATTAAAGCATACGAACATTCATCTATGTATACAAATACCAGAGCTTAATGAAAAAAGTCCATGATTATTTTTGCAGGATTTAAAAATATAACCTTTACATTTATTTAAAATGAAACATTTTGCTCACCTTCTATGACATTGGATAATAAAGATATTTAATGGATTTAAAAACTATTTCTAATGGTATCTTTTTTTTTTTCTTTTTGTTTTAAAAAGAGATTTCTTCTTTATTATTCTACTTTAGGCTCTGTTTTTTCCTCAATAAACTAGAAATTTTTGATCAAAGAAAGTTGTTAAAAAGCTGTAGAAAATATTTTGATTAAAAAAAAATAAATTTGACCAGAGACTTCTTAAGAAATGTATATTCAGATTGTTCATTTGCAAGAAGCATTACATTATAGCTACTTTTTCTATACTATGCATATTGATTAGGGAGCTATTGTGTCTCACTCTGATTAGTATTTCAGTAATCTGTTGAAGCAGGGAATGAATAATAAGAATCTAATAAAATTATGGAAAGTCTGTTTATATGGAGTACACTAACTGACAGAGATTATCCTTTTCAATGTAGTGAATACCTCATTAGTATCGCTCCAGAAGATTATGGATCTCTTAATGCTTACTTTGCTCATATTTGGCTATTAAGATTTTTAATAGTCCAGAGACTCCATCGTTAATTATTCCTTATCACTTATCATCTGGCATTCCAGAACATTGTCTTCCTTCATAGTGAACCCAGGAAAGCTTTTTAGGTGGATTTTCTGACAGTGCATCCTTAAGAACTGCCATTTATTTTTTCTTTTGTCTTTTTAATAATTAACAGAAAATCTTTGCCATTTTAACTTTTGCTGACTTCAAGTGTCAGAGCTAGGTTTCAATGGTCTTACTCCTGGGATTTATTAGAATAAGTACATCTATCTACATACCCTTTTCTGTGTCTTCGTTGATGGGCTTCTCTCCCTGACTTCATTTTCTCTCTCATAATTTGTACCTCTCCACAATACATGTCTTGATATTTCCTTATGAGTCTTCTCCCACGAGGAACACCACAAAATGGGCACATGGCAAGCTTTTTATACATCAGGAGACCTCTAGTACAACTGAAATCAAATATGAATTCAGTGACCCTCCATGAAATTCTAAGTGTTTTTACCAATACATAAATAATGAGTAACGAGGAAAATGATGACATACGTGTAAGAAAATTGCTTGTTCATCAGGCAATAACAGAAGAACAAAAAATACTAGCATATTTTTATGTGTGGTCTTTGCAGATCAAGGTAGACCTGCTCTTGGTGGAGGAGGATCAGGTTATGGAGCACTTAAAACAAGTTGGACATAAGTAAGTCCATAGGGCCTGATGAGATGCACACATAAATTCTGGGGGAGATAGTTTGATGCCATTGTGAGGCCACTCTTGTTTACCTATGAAAGGTCTTGGCGATCCAGAAAGGTTCCTGAAGACTAGAAGAGAGCAAATGTCACTCCTGTCTTCAAGAAGCAAGACGAAAGATCTGAGGTATTACAGGCCAGTCAGCTTCACCTCAGACTCTGGATAGGTGACGGAGCAACTAATTCCAGAAAATATTTCCAAACAGTTGAAGGACAAGAAGGTGATTGGGAGTTGTCAGCATGGATTTACAAAAGACAAGTCACACTTAACCAGCTTGATAACCTTTTAGAATGAAGTGACTAACTTTGTGGATGAAGGGGAGCAGCGGATATTGCTTATTTTGCCTTTAACATTGTATTTGACACTATCTCCCACAACAACCTCATAGACAAGTTGATAAAGTATACATTAGATAAGCATATAGTGAGGTGGATTGAAAACTGGCTGAACAAATAGGCCCAGAGGGTTGTGGTGAGTGGCACAAAATCCATTTGGAGGCCCACTCCAAATCATGAGTGGGCCTATACTGTTCAAAATCTTCTTCAAAGCCCTGGGAAATGGGACAGGGTATACCTTCAGCAAATTTTCAGAAGATACAAAACTGTGAGGAGTAGCTGATATACCGGACAGGTGTGCTGCCATTCAGAGAAAGCTGGACAGGCTGGAGAACTTGGCAATGAGAAATCTCATGAAGTTCAGCAAAGGGACTTGAGAAGTCCTGCCCCTGTTGAGGAACAAACCCATGGATCAGTAGGCACTGGGGGCCAACTGGCTGAAAAGTGCCTTTGCGGAAAAAGAACATGGGGTCCTGGAGGGCAACAACTTCAACATGAACCAGCAATGTGCCCTTGCAGCAAAAAAGACAAACAGCATCCAGGTCTCCATGAAGGAGAGCATTGCCAGCAGGTCAAGACGGGTGATTTTTCCTTTCTGCTCAGCACTAGTGGGGCTATTCTGACTGCTGGGTCCAATACCCCATGTAGAAATTGACATGGTTTCCTACTTTAAAAGATGTCATCATTTAAAAGGATTTTCACCATCACCAAATAGTATTTTACTCTTTATATTATTTTATTTTGTTTTGTTTTATTTTATTTTATTTTATTTTATTATTTCATTTCATCATTTCATTTCATTTTTTGTAATCTTTTTATTTTTCCAATCACAATTATTTATTTATTTATTTATTCGTTCTTAAAGATTTACCCCATTAACCATATGAATTCCTATTTGCCCTTGATATGTATACCCTTCAGCTATGTATAGATTTTCAGCACATTAAAGTTATGTGGTTACTGAGCTAAGCCATATAATACTAATGACCAGATTTCTTTTTGTTAATGGCATCTATTTCATACTGACAAATTGTAGGTTTACTAGAAATGCTTAAATACCAAAGTACCTGACTGTGCCCATATATCAAGTTTGTACAGAGGTAAATGCTTCAGTTGCTTAACCAAATAGATTACAGGTGCAAACTGTACCTGCAGAATTAAGGACTGAAATACCAAAGATATACTATGCTGTTAAGTCATAAAGTTATCCTATGCATCAGAAAATATAGATAAATAACCCCCCAAATATGTCAAATTTTGTGTATGGGTTGAATGATAAGTAACAGATGGTGTAAGAAGAAACTTCACATTTGTTTTCCTAATTTCAAGCTTAAAGTATGTCAAGTGTGAATAAAGCGTAGAATAGCATGGACTGAATTATTTTCAGTGAAGATCTAGCAAGTGAAAACTTCTAACCTTTATTTCTAGATTTAAGTTAGATTTCTTATGTCTTTATCTTCCTCTTTCCATTCACAAATGATCACATCAATGTTGGGCTATGCTAGTATAAAAGCAAAGCAAGAATAAAAGACAGCTTTGATCGTGAACTGTTGCCTTGAGAGAGAGACTACCAAGGACGGATGGTGGAAGCTGAACTGCAAGTGCTACAGATAAGCCTCAGAACAGACCTCTGGACATTGGAGAAGTGACTGGACTTACACCTGGCTCTAAATGCCTGTCACTGAGTGCAGTTTGATACCTAGATCTGTATGTAGGCAGTTTGTTTCATCAGTTAAAATGTTAATATCAAGACATTCAGGGCCTGACTGTAGAGTAAACCACCCCATCTTGCCCTATCTTTGAAGTCTGCATTTTGCAGAAGTCTGAGAAATACCTCGAAAACCAGTCCAGGCAGACTTAAGGCTGGTTATCTGCCAAATACATGTAGGGATTCTTCTCCAAGAAAGGACTGCCCACCCAATGTTCTAGCTGAAATTTTACCTTGCTGATCTCATAGATCTCTGAATTCTGGCCCAAAATATCTTACTTTCCAAGTGACAGTTTTTTATCTATCTCATTTTTACAAACGAGGGATGAAATCTCTGAAGTGGAAAGTCTACGCTCTACTCAGCCTGAGGGGGATAATACCTGTGTCAAGGACACTTTGCTAAGCAGAAAACCACAAGGTACCTCAAATGGGTGTAATTTTCTGAAGCTGAGTGTCTCTGTGAAGTCAGTAACTTGAATTCTGAGCACAGAAGAGGATGCAAGAGAAAGCATGTCTTCAAAAAGGAAGGATATAGGTATAGTGAGCTTAGGACTGCTATATTTTCCAAGATTCCCTCCATTTTTTTGCCCCTCACTGCCTGAGGTGAGATGTGTTTGAATTCCACAGAAAGGAGCTGAAAACTGCAGAAGTCCACTTCTCAGATGTATCCCCATGACTACAATCAGACACTTGTTTCCCCACTGCTTTCCTGGACTAATGAATTTTGCATTCCTGGCTACACAGCAGCTCAGCCTCAGGAGAAGGAACAGTAAGTGCCTCATTCAGATTATTCATGACTTGGTGGTTAGGTCACTCTCAGGGGTTATCAGAGAGGTGTATTCAGGCCCCCTGTAAGACGATCAGGGCCGGGAGTGCAAACCTTTCATTTCTTTAGTGAGCACTCAAACCACCAGACTATTCAGCATAAGACAGTGTCACCTTTACTGGATATCTTCCTCAGAAAATGTCTCAACACTGGATCCTGATTGGATGGAAGCACCGAACAGTTTTGAATATTTTTGTACCCTCACAGTGGAAAGACAGACACTTAAAATAGGAGTGGATTGCCCTCTGTCTATCTTTAGAAGCAGTCTATCTCTCTCCACTGAGTTAACAGCTATGGTAGTCAGACTATTTCATCAGCCCTCTTCTAGGGCAAAACATGTTTTTGTGCATCAATATCTAAATTAAGCTTCTAAATGAAGTGTGTAAGATTATATCCAGGTAAATTAAATATCTCCAGACACATCAGGTATAACTGCAGAGTGATATTTAAACTTACTTTGCCAGAAAAATCTTTGGGGATTCTTATGCTGAGACATGTGAGCACAGATGCATCAGTTTTTGACCCTGAGCAATACTGAGCCGTTCAAACTTATTTTTCCTGGGTCTTGCTAGCTCAGGCATCCCTACACCATACCACATTGTGTGAGCAGCCTGAGAATAACATTTGTCAACTTGATACCAGGAACTGAGCATCCAAATCCATATTTCTGTACACAAGAATTAATGAGTTATTCAGAGGCAAAGGGCAGGCAGAGCCACTGTCAACTTAATGAATATTTGGGGTACAAATGACCTCTGAAAATCAGGCCATTTATTTCAGCACCTAAAAATAGATTCAGATGTTTAATTTTACATATTCAGGTTGGAAAATTTTGGCTAGAGAGTAAATTAATTGCCTAAGGTCACACAGCAAGTCAATGTATAATGAGAAAGTAATAATGAGCAAGGAAAAAAGGTATCTTTAATCTCTGTGGATTTATTGAATCCCAAAACTCTTTTCATAAAACTAAAAGTCTTCTTGAATATATCTCTATTGTTTTTTCTTTATTGTGGCTTAATATTCTTATTTAAAATGAATTTTTATTATGAAAACAATATTTTTCTCAATGTTTAACCCTGACTGATGGTATCTTCTTGTTACTATGAAAACGAAAGTTTCAGTCAAATGTTCTACAGCAAATATTTTGTTGCATAGGTAGTTAATGAATGAGATATTTGATTACAATGGGATAACTAACCTCTCTGTAGCCTGCAATTAACATTTAACTTGATATTGCCAATAAGCCAAATGAAGGGAGAATAAACTGAATAAAAAGGATTTTTCTCTCATTAGGGGTTCATCATGCACATATGCTAGCAAAACACACTGTTGTGATTGGTGATTTTGTTTGCAGATTTGTATAAAGCTAAGCTTTCATCTCGTCAGAGAGAAATAAAAGAACCCACTTGACCTCTGGAGAAAAACAATATTTTAAATCATTCAGATTTCCAGTGTGTGAAGACAATTTATAAAAATAATAAGTACATTATTAGGCAATAATGATATTTCAGGAAGTTAGTCACTCAGTTCCTATTAAAATCCTGTGAGACTGGAATGCCAAATTCTCTTACACGCTTTCTAGTTCTGTTAAGTTCATGCTTACACACACACACAGTGAATGGTGTCTGCCATATCCTTTTCATGCAAATATAAGCTAAATCCTTAGCAATATACTCTGATTCAAAATACAGAAAATGTCTGTCTAAAGAGTCATGTGACCAAAAGTCAGCTGCACTGTGAATGTGTCCTAGTGCACAGAACTTCTCAAAGCTCTTTCTGATAAACATGGAAATAAAGTGAGAATGGTCTGCATGTTAAGTCTTGAGGCTTAGGACATACAGGCTGAATTTGTTCCACTGATGTCAGCTTCCTGCATTACCTTGGCCATATCATCTATATCATGACGTGGAAGACCCCATGGTTTCCTAAGCTGAAAGAGAAATTTGAGTTTGCAAGATTAACTTCTTAGTTTTAAGGTCTTTTTTTTTTTTTTTTTTTTTTCTGCTATGAACACGGTTCTAAGATACAATGACAACAAACCATTCTCCACCCTTGTACCTCCCTTTCTTCATCCCAATCCCTTTGCAAATGAACAACCCTTTTTCTTCTCATTGATCCAGAAAGGGATCTGGGGGTTTTGGTAGATAGCAAGTTGAATATGAGCCAGCAGTGTGCCCTGGCAGCCAGGAGGGCTAACCATATCCTGGGGTACATCAAGCACGGCGTTGCTAGTCGGTAGAGGGAGGTGATTGTCCCGCTCTACTCTGCGCTGGTGTGGCCTCACCTCGAGCACTGAGTGCAGTTTTGGGTGCCACAGTACAAAAAGGATGTGAAGCTATTGGAGACTGTGCAGAGAAGGTCTACAAGGATGGTGAAGGGCCTAGAGGGGAAGACATACGAGGAGCGGCTGAGGTTACTTGGTTTGTTCAGCCTGGAAAAGAGGAGGCTGAGGGGAGACCTCGTCACGGTCTACAACTTCCTCACGAGGGGGAGCGGAGGGGCAGGCATTGACCCCTTCTCTCTGGTGACCAGCAATAAGACCTGAGGAAATGGAGTCAAGCTGCGACAGGGGAGGTTCAGGTTGGATATCAGGAAAAGGTTCTTCACCGAGAGGGTGGTTGCGCACTGGAACAGGCTCCCCAGGGACGTAGTCATGGCACCAAGCCTGTTGGAGTTTAAGAAGCGTTTAGACTGTGCTCTCAGTCACATGGTCTGAATTTCTGGGTAGACTTGTGTGGAGGCAGGAGTTGGACTCGATGATCCTTGTGGGTCCCTTCCAACTCAGAACATTCTATGATTCTACGATCCCAGTTTTGCTACTTCTGTATCCAAATTTGGTACCATTCCCTAGATAATTGTGGCTTTATATAGTATTACTCGTGTGGCTACCTAGGTATGGCTGGCCTGACAAGGTTATATTCAGGAAAAGGTCCCCTTCAATTACATGAGGTTCAGTAGTTTCACACATAACTCCCCCATAACCACCAAACTCTCAAGGTGTTATCTGTAACTTCTGTCAGCTTCTAATATTGCTATTTATCAGATCCAGCAATTTATCAAATCTTGTCCAGTAGTTTCTTTCATGCTGTTCAGTTACATTAACCTCAGACCGTGTCCTTTGCTCACACTAACCCTGCCAATTGTCTTTTTTTCTCTATCAAAATGGTGGCAATTTCCTCTGTCCGCCTGGACTGAATGAAAATATCCACTTGCTTTATCCTCAACCGGTAACTTCTTCTCTTTTTTGCAGGTTATCCCTTCTACTTGCTATCAACTTCCAAAATTTTTTATGAACAGTTCTTTGTCGAAAGACTTACAAAAAAATCAATAAAAGCAGTATTGAGATCACAGCTTATGGAGTTAACCAGTATGTTCTCATTTCCTTGAACAACGGTGTAAAACTCATATTCATTGAGTGTATGTAAAAAAAAAAGTTTGGAAGCACACTGTGGTAGGGATCAGTTTTACATATTAGGCCTTCTGTGCAAAGGATATTCCAATAGTCGATAAAAATCTTTGTCTATATACTGAAAAGTACTAGAACTACATCTTCTGCTGTCTTTCAGGTTCACCATAACTGGACTTTTCATTGAGGCCATGGTTCTGAAGAAAGGATGTGACATTTGGCTAAGACTCACTGTAACAGTGAATGATTATAAAATTGTTGACCACTGGCCCCATTTCATTCTGGCATGTAAACCATATATGGCCTTGTGATGGCTCTCTTTGCAGGAAGAGATCTCAGCAATCCAGAGAAAAATGAAGGTTCTTTTGCTCATAAACGATAGTTGTTTTGTTCATGAGCTGAATTTTCTCATTATAACCGAATGTTCATAACTGTTTTTACTCTGTTTTTATCTGTGAAATACATGTCTTGTCTCAGAGCTTGTGAAAATGGATATGTTCCCATATTAGGTATAATCTCTCTGTTCTTCTTTGTTATGAGCCATACTTACACTGGCTATCACTCCAAGACGTAAGTGTTCATTTAAGCCACATCAGCCTGTTTGCTTAAATGAAACAAAGAGTAATGTTTTCAGGAGGTTTAATGAAATGGATTTTTGCTATAGTTAATGGACATGGATTAGAATGAAAATCTACTACTGCCTTACAGAAGAGAGAAAAAGACAGGCAACCATTGGGTTGCTCATAATGCTCAGTTTGTGAGGCTGTTGCACAGTTTCTTTGGACATGTTGAAGGTATCCAGTGATTTCCAAATGGGGAGAAATAATTGACTCTTAATGATTTGGCCAGAGTGAGTCTAGGGTGTAAACTGTAATTATTATGACTATGAGCATTATTGCTTAATCACAGCTTTAAAGTCATCATTCATTGAAAAGAACACAGAACTCCTGTGCTTTTCTCTGTTTTCCTCTTCTATTGCTTTCCTTGCTTAAGCATTAAAAGAGTTTTAAGTCTCTCCCTTTGAAACACATCTTTAACTTTGTGTTGTGTCTGATATTGGACAACTAAGCACAAGACTGGATTTAACCCTTTAAGAGAAATGTATGTCCTGTTGTAGAACTTAATACTGTCTTTGGTCCTCTGTGGTATCCAGAAGAGATCTAACAAGTGACTTAAAGTCAGGCTCCTTTGGCCAAGTAAATAGCTGTGTTGAATTGGTTTACATTGAGTTGTGTTTATGGCACAAATTGTTGTGTTCCATAGGGAGATACAGAAATAAAAACTGATTAATTCATATAAAATATATAGAGAAAAATATCCACAGAATACATTTTTTTTATATATTCTCGAAACCAATCTAATGATCAGAAGGAAGTTGATTTATACTTATTTGTAGTCATATTTAATGTTAAGAGAGTGTGTGATTACAATACATTACAATTTAATTTTAATAATATGTTTTGCTACTTAAATTTTAACAAAATATAAACAACCATATACAGGAAAATATAACAAAGCATAAAGCATCTTTCATGTCATTGTCAGTGGGAGATTCTACTTTTATTACTTTTTGATTATTTTGATATAAAATCTGTGCTTTTTAACAAACAAAATAATAAAAAAGATTTTTTTTCCTACTGTAAACTAAATCTTCAATATGAAAGTGAAGCTACTTTTT
>VXAL01010440.1:59574-86347 GCA_013399475.1 Chauna torquata | reverse complement strand
AAAAAAAATAGTACCTTTCCTATAGTATGAGAAAGGTAAAATCCTTTGCATTATTGGCTATCATGTGAACATGATAAAGAGACTTGATAGCCATAAGAAAGCTTTTCAACAACAAAAATCTACTCAACAGAAGCATCACCCTACACTTTCTTTAACTGATCAGTAGTTGTTATTCAGGGAGCTTTCATGCTGATCTTAATGCTTCTTTCTTGCTTCCATTTATTTGAAAATAACTAAAAAAAGAAAAAGTCTTCTGCCTCTGCTTTTGAAAGACAACTACAAATACCAAATTTAAATGAAGGCACTGCAACACCTCTTTGGTCCCTTGAGAAACGGTATTACCCAAATCTTCAGGACTTACCCGTCTACCTAGTTATGTATTGGTCACACAAAAAACAATTCCCTTCATCAAGAACGGTAACACTACCATGGTACTACTGTAACAAAAACTCTGTGCTACATGATTCAGATACCACAAGTTGTTATTTTTCACACCACGAAGTGTTCTGAGCCTCATGGTCAAACTTGGTTTCTCTAATTCTGTACATGAACCCTTATGAAGAAAAAACAGTGGAAAAGATGCCTAACAGATATTATCAACTTCCCAAAGCAGGTAAAGATCCATGTCTGATAACCAATAACATGTCTGCTAAAAATTACTTGAAATGTCTGATCCATGAAGAAGTCTCAGTAATGATTAGAAACCTTTTAATTATAGAGAAAGCCCTTGATTAAGCACTAACAACAAACTACAGAAGAAAAAGAAGCTGCATGTTTTTGTCATGTTTTCAGTCTAACACCTGCCTATTAGTTAGTGCAAGGAGTTGTGGTACCAGAGATATCTCCCCATCTCATAGAGTAAATGGAGCATCTTAACTCACTAGCAAAAGACAGGAACAGCAAATGAAAATGAGCACACATTATTAATTTTCAAAAATTATTAGTGGTCCAGGCTAACACTGAAACATTGCTTTTTGGATACGTGCATGATGCAAATGTTTCTGCGTTGTCCGAATAACTAGTAGTGAACGTATTTTTGAGCATGGGGAGCTTCAAGAAATGTGTGAACCCAAAATGGTACTTTACTTTGGGGCTTTGGTAAGCACTGGAAGACCAAACAGTGCTTTCTGCTAATGAAGTTTTACAAAATAATAGCACAAAAATAGATTTTAAGACAGAAATTTATGAAGTGAAAGAGTAAACACCTACATCACTGATAAAACAAGTAAGAAAGAGATAGTTTGGATTTATTTATTTAATTATTTTGGTGAAGTGCAAATGGAAACAGAAGAGAGAAAACCTTGTTACTTCTCCCCAGAATTAGTGCAAACAATGACATTATGATGCTTCCTTATGCTTCAGCTTTATACATCAAAAAATCTAAATGCACTTTACCTACTGATGGGTCTGGCACGTAGAAATTTGTGAAATGATGAGAAAAGCTGAAGAAAACAATGCCATCCCTTTATAAATCAAATGTCGCACAGTTGAAGATCTCACAAACAGACCTCAAAGCCAACATACATGCAAACTCAACACAAATCCATTTTTAATTTTAGCAATGGAGCAAACAACTTCTTCCATATATTAGACAGAAAAACAGGTAAAAACATAAGAAAATATTTTATTGAAAAGATAACATTACTATAAACATTATGAAAAAACTCAGGTCTTGTTCATTTATCACATTATGTAAGAATTAGACTGGCTTAACTGTGCTACACAACATACTTTCAGAGTGGTTTATATGATGAAAATACAAAAGACTCAGTCTGAACAAGATAGCCGTTCTTATAATTACAACTGGCCAACAGACAGAAAGAGGACTTAGAAGAAATGGGGATCCTCAGCACACAGTGTTTACTGTGAAAAGGGTAAATTTCTTCTTTGCTTGATAAACATCACTACAGTGTGCTTTAAGAAAACAGTTCTGCCCTCATTTGAAAAGGGAAAACTGTTCAGTTATTACATAGAGTTTTTAATTAGGAGGAAACAGGTCTAGTAGACACATGCTGTGATAAATCATCTCCTGAAATTTTAGCAAAGAATTAAACCACTGTGAGCTTGAGAAACATGGATCATAGCTTTAAGACAACAGCTATGCTCTGGATATTTGAACAAATAACATATGTTGAATGGTATATTGGAAGTGGGGAAAAAAAGAGGACTGCTTTGTTCTTGAGATAAAAAGACGCTATATACGAGCCAAAACAGATTTTCAAAGAGCTTCAAAGAATATCTTTCAGAGAGTAAAGTTACTGAAAATTTGCCATTTGGAACCACCCAAACATCGCTCAATTAGTGCAAAAAATCATTTAAAAAATCATTAAAATTTATATATGTATTTATATTATTATATTGTACACACATTTATATTTAAGTGACTAATTTTATACCGTTATCCAATGACTCTGGATGAAAAAAAACAATCAAGAACTGCTGGCTCAGTATTGAATGAGTGGTCTTAGGAATATGAATGAACGGCCAGATACAAAATGAGTGTTCGTGTGACTATTGGTCAGGGACTCCAGAGCTCATTCTGACCTCTGGCGAAAACGAATCGCCACAGCAGTGTTACCACCAAAACATTTTGGCCTTCAGGAACAAAAATAAAAAACAAGCCCAACACAACCATTAGTCCTTGTTTGGTTAATTTCAGTCCCCGGCATTTCATACACTACAATAGGTTATCACTGTTTCTCAGAGATCTGATTTCAATAGAAAGAACTGGTCTCTGTCTATATTCAACAAGTATTTTCTTAATAAAAATGCTAATATTTTACAATCAGATTTTGGTTTATTGTATTGTCTTTCAACACCTGTACTGTCTTTATATTGTTTCAGATTATTCTCTACCAGGAAAATACATAGTCTCTCTTCATCTAGGATGGGTTGGGGCATAAAAATACACAAATTGTCAGAGAGAATAACATCAAATGTGTTATTTTCTTAATCACACAGGGACCAAATGAATATTCTAGTATTTAATCAACAGCATTTCTAAGAAACCAAAAATTTCTGAACTGGTAAATAAAAGCATGCCACAGCATTTTACGAGTACAACTGCTGGCCTACTTTGGGAGTACCACATCAGAACAGATAGAAATTAATGCTTTCATGTTCTATTACTTAAAATAGTTATGTAATGCTCTTCTATTAGAAATGAGGACAGGCTTTGAACTTACTATGTTAAAAACAATTTATTTCTAAAATGTTCAAGATGTATAAATATTACCTTAGAGAAAACTGTCAGGCCTCTGAACTGGGGAAATTGTTAAGCACTTGGAACCTGTTTCTAATAAGTTGTGAGGCACTGTTACTCACCAAGTATAAACTTTTACTACGATTTTGCTAAATCTACCATCATTACCGCTTTTTAACATTTAGAAATACTCTGCTAACTAATTATAATTTGTGCTTTCTTTAATAAATTAGCCTTTAAGGAAGATTTTAATGTTTTTCTTACCATTACATTTAATAGTGGATTTATTTCAACAATTCCAAAATCCACTTTTGTAAACTGCAGTGTAAATTCCTATTAAACAGTGAGCATGAAATGGACAAAAAGAAAGCAAAATTAACTAATCCACGCAGCACCACACACATAAGCTGAATTGTTTGGCATCATCAAAAATAGTATAAAACAATAAGTATATGGAATAAACTCATGCTTAACTAACCGAAGTTTAAATAAATATGTAGTAAAAAAGTATAGGACAACTAATTAGTTGTCAAATGTCTTGCAAAGGCTTAAGTTAGTAATTATGAGTACAAATGATTACCAGTGATAACGGAATAAAAAACAAAACTCAAGAAACAATTATTTTTAACTGTTTCCTGCTTACTGTTGTAAAAGAGGATTAAAGTCAACACTTTTAACCACTTTAAATAAAATATTTTAACCTGCCTAACATTTCAAGGAGTTTCCCACAATACCCTTTTTCTACTTCATCTTTTGCTTAAGTTCCCATTATGTCCTGTACGAATATACAAAAAGTACATGTCCCCTGCACAAAAAAAAAATTGCACTTTTCTTCATGGTTTAATCAAAAGATTAAAAATTTATTCACACCAGCAGGAGGGAAAAACCCGCTGAACTCAAACTTAGATTAAGGGTCCATTCGATACGCTCTCTACCAATCCTGAAAAGAATACATAAAGGCATGTAAATGATGAAAAGAATGCAATCAATACAGATCAATTCGTCTGCTATAACCTCAGACTCCAGAATATGCCTTAGCTAATTAGAAGTAAAAGCTAAGTTTGTGATCCGAGGTATAACTGAAGCATGAAATTCACAACAAAGGTAAGTCAGAACTCTGAAATAAAAGCATTTACCACCTGTCCTATTCTGCCTTTAACACCTATTGAGAATTGTAGTTTTACATCTTTTGGACTGATGGCTTTTAGTAAGCCTTTTCAACTCGGTTAAAAAGAGAAAAAAAAAATCAAGAACATCTTGTGCAAATGAAGAGGATGCATAAAAAAAAAAGCTTCCATCTAATGTACCTGCTTGGTAAATTTGACCAAAGGGATCAGAATGTCCTCGAAATAATTAGAAGTCCAAAACCACAGACTTCTTTAAATAATTTAAGGAAAATTATGTTCAGAGGAATATTAGTGATGGTGAAAATCTTTCTCAGCTTCTCAGCTTTTAAAGGAAATCTTAATTTACTAAGTTTACAGGTTATGTTATGTTTAAAAAAAAAGAAAAAAGAGACCTCCCATGTCACGTATCAGCTGTCTTGCTGTGCATAATGAATTATCAAAATTACCCAAAAAGATTACTTAAGTAAATGTTTTATGGCAGTTTAAAGAAAAATTTAAGTGACATATGAAGAAAAATAGAAGAAAAGTTTTCTTGATTAAAACAGTTTTACTGTATTTTTAGAAGGAATTCTTATATTCTGATTAGGTATCTTAATGTTGAGACAAGGTGATGACGACTCCTGGAGATGCTGTATGCTAATTTCTTGCCAAATAAAAACCACTTCTAAGGAACTGCTTCAAACACATTTCAGAGCAGTTTAGAAACATGCAGAACACACCAGCACACTAATTTTATGACAGTTTAGAAATCAGCACCTCCACACATTATCAGTTCTCCATTATATCACTTGGCTTTTGTCTGCTTCATTGCCACAAAAAGAATTTTAATTCATGGAAACATGACTGTATTAAGCACAGTCACACTTCGCTTTTGCCATTGCAGAAGACAGAAGTAAACCCAAGTGATTTCCTATATTTCAATGAAATGATCTATTACTAGCAAGTTTATTTTTAATTATTTACAAGTATTTTTTTTAAAGACCTGAACAGAAGAGTTGTACATCTGGGCCCTAAGATAAACAGAAGACCAAGTCTTTCATTTCTTGAAAGCAACCTATGGTTTCCTACTGTCATTACACAGCACTTTTAATAATCACAGACAAACTCAAAAGCTAAGAAAATTAAAGCTATAATCTATTTGTACACAGTAGTTAATGAGAAATCTTTACCACAACTTTTTACCTTCAAACATCACTGCTGAAAATAAAATAACTCACTTCAGACAGCATTAGCAATGTCTAAAATGCTTAGAATTTGCAAGACTGTTCATGTTTATGTCCTACTTTAAGTACAGAGATAGCACAAGATAAAACATCAATTGCATTCTTACCAGTAACTGTTCTTGGTCTTCCTTGGCATCCTTGTAAGAGGTGGATCCAGACAACCAAGATGATAATGGAGTTTACAAGTATCACACAGTAACAGTAAGTGTTGATCATGGTTCTTCTTGCAAATTCCACAACTTTTAATGTAGGCAGCAGAAAAGCATTATAATTACATTTGAAATTACAAAGAATAAATGATACATCCAGCACATGTCCCAACTTCAATATAAATATGTAGCAACTAATTTCACTTAAGTGCATAATCACTTTTTAAGGAGCCTCCATCTATACACAGTAAAACATAAAAGGCGCCTAATATAGTTAATAAACAGACCTTCAATCTAATCTTTGAGGACTTCTGACCAATAAACAATTGCTTGACACTGACAAAACGTACCAGTGGCAAATATTACCCTTGCCATCCAACCACTTAAATAGAAAAAATATACTGCCATCATCAGTCTTAGCAATGGTACTTATGTCAATAAAGCAAATACCCTGAAACAGGTCTGCGCTGCTATTACACTGGGCAAAATATATCAACTCAAAAAAAAGAAACATAGCTTCTTGCAAGTACTACTATTTTACTGTAATTAACATTTTAGTTTAGTTATTTCAAAAAGATCAGATGTTCATTGATCCCATTATAAAATGGGAGGAGCTAAATGACTGGATTTGAATACAACAGAACTAGTAAAGTATAACTCCTTTATTTGTCTATACGTGTAAATTACCAAATCCTCAGCCCACTCCCATGTTTTCAAGATTTCCACCTCTTACAGTACTAGAATTAAGTTTTGCATACGTAACCCATCTTCTTTGTTTATCCTGCTAGCTGGGCAAGACAGCGCCCATTTGCTGTGGCTAGAGGCCTCGCTGCTGCCCTCTCAATAAGCCACAGACTGTGCCACTTCTCAGCTGGTGGCAAGAGAAAGCTTGAAGAGCACAGGCATGCTCTGGGATCCTGGTATATGTTCCACTTTTAAGCTTCGTTAAAACCCTGTCAGTAGCTTCGTAACATACAGAAGGTGGGAAAAGGTGGAGCAATAACAGAATAAGTGAATATATTTTATTTTCTTGGGAAAAAAATAAAAAATAAAGTAGGGAAATTTAAAACAATATATCTCAAAGCATGTGACAACCCGTGAACAAGAAGTAAATATTCCTATGTGACACGTATTTTAGGCACTCAGCCACTGTGACTAAACAGCAGCAGCACTGTTTGCAAAATCATCAACACAGATGATAACATTTAAAAACACAAGGCAACCAGTTAAAAATTTTCATATCACAGAGACAAGACTTCTATTTCAGCTGTGAAGAGTTACCTTTGTTCTTGAAGCTCTGCTATCAAGTTAGCAAAAAAAACCCTCACTGATGTGTGCTAAGGTGAATAATTGACTGCTTCTCAAATTAGCCTTCAGAAGTAAAATATAACACAACTCTGAAGCATTTTGTTAATCTAAACTGAAACAAACAATTTTCTCTTAATTCTTTTTTGAAATTGCAACTTAATAAATATTGTATCTTGTCAAGACTTCGTTACTTGCCTATAAAGTACAGCTGGGAGTGCAGATGTCTTTTGTGTTCCTCCTTCCTTTTTACTTGGTTTTCTTTCCTTAGGAGCACGTAAAATTGCAGGTATGTTCAGTTTCTATTGGATTTGAACAAATGCAGTACATATGAGTCTTGGGAATTTCAGAGAATATCATTCCAACCTCAATGTATGACGGACAGGACTCAAACTGAGTGGGAAATTGCTCAGCCAGCTATTTTACAGACAAAAGCAACTACAGATTTTATATTACAAAATCAAATTGGGGTAAAGTACAACTATACTCATTTCTCAATTCAATAAATAACACATTGAAATACTAGCATTTAAAAATTCTTTTCAAGCTTTAAGATAGAGGGATGGACAAATATGCATTTGTCTAGAAAGTGGAAATAAGAAAAAGCAAAATTCAGAAAACTGACAGAACAATGCTGAGGCAGTTTGTTTTTCCCCCAACATCCCTACTACTTTGGTGCTCGATAGGTTAATTAGAAAAATTATCTTATTGGACCAAGCCCTCCACAAAGCAGACGAGATTCTCTTTGGATTTCTACTAATCTGCAGTACGCTAGCTTCACAGACAGCAACCATCTATCAAAGTCATTTCTCAGCAGCCCCATGGGCATGCATCTGTTCAACCAACTGGAAAAAAAGTCATGCAAGCTGTGCAAATGAATTCTACTTTTTTTTTTTTTTGGCAATATAAATTTGGAAATTTATTTGTGAATACTTTTTTCAAAGCCATGTTAAAAAGGAGAAAAAAAACTTGATCCAAGAGATGTGATATACTATGTGAAGAATTTTTCCTTCATAAGTAGAAAAGATAGACTGATAAATACAACCAGAAAAAAAAAAAAAACTAACATAGCATAAAAGAACTATCATTGTATAAAGAAAGGACAAGCATCATTTCCTGGACAGCAGCAGAAACTCAGCGGTACCAAAGGGCATCACAAAATCATGACCCAGTTGTACACCTGTATTTTCACAATGAACAGCTTCTTCCATCTTCTTTAAAATTGTAAGAGGAAATCATTTCACTCTCTCTCTGAAAGCTAAAATGTCCATTGCCATTTAATACTTTTGATATAAAACATATCAACACTGCAAGAATCCATATTTCTCTCTTTTCTCCATGTATATCTATGGGAACAAAGAGATAACTGCTGGCAACAGGAAGTAATCCAAATCTCCTCTTCTCCCAGATATTTATATTCATTTGGCCAAAATACTCTGCTCTGTCCAGTTAAAAAAACATCACATGCATAGTACATCTTATATCATCAAGTTATCATACTATTTGAAGCCTGCAGTAACTAAAGACAACATGGAGACAAAAATGGTGGGATTAACTTGTGCTACACATTCAGCTCCATCACAAACGACAGGTCAATCAGTTCTAGCAAATGAAAGAATTTTGCAAACAAGATCACTATTACAACAACAAAATTAAACTACAGATTTCCAGTAGGTGGTTTGCAGAAATCTATATATTTCAATAAGGAAACGTTATCCCCAGAGTGAAGCCTGGGTCTGATTAAATCAATTTATTTGGCCACTAAATGATGGATAGAAACAAAAAGGCCCATTCTTGAAAAACCAGGTCTGCCTATGAACTATAAAAAGGAAATAAAACCAACCTGTCCAATGATTCTACCCAGCAAAGCCCAAATGCCTTGCCCTTCATTTCGCAGTTTTCCATTCATATTTTGTAGCTCTTCCAAGGACTCACAAAGCTGAGCAATTAAAGAAAAAAAATCAACAGGAAAGAAAATCCATTAAGGTTTATTTAATAAAATTTATTCAATCTCTTACCTATCAAGGGTGCATTACTTTATTGTGGGATTAAAAAACAATGGAACTCGTGTCAACATAACTGAGATCAGTGCAATCATTCAGCAACTTAAGATGAAAACCTGTGCAGCCACCTATTTTGCAAAGATGATCTGAAGCGTTTCAGCATAAAAATAGTGTTCCATAAAAACAATTAAAAAGCAAAATTAAAATACACCAATGTCTTGTATGTGTTGTCCGTACCACGTAAGCAGGAAGATTACAAAAAGTAACCATACAAATGAACTAAAGCTCTGTATTGCCATACCAATGAACTTTAATAGAGATATAATTCATTAAAGGATGCAAGCAGAAAAGGTTTTTTTTCTTCTGGAAGTAACTGTTAGTTACCACACAGCGTATACAACCTATTAATTTGGTTAAAAGCCCCCCCATAATCTCCTTTGCCTTTAACTTCTTTGGGCAGTTCACAAGGACCTGCCGCATCATTTACATATGTTCTCATTTAAAACACAGACCCAACAGTTTAAGATTTAATAGCAACACTATTTTTTGTTATCACTGATCACCACTTGATAGGTTACTGAACTCAGCAATAATTGCAACATCATCTGTCACAAAGGATACAGTATTTCTGTGTTCCATTTAAAATATATAAAGTTTAAAAAATAAACATTTAGTAAAAATGCAATTAATACATGAAATGCCTTTTTTTTTTTAATGCACAGCCATGACTTCTAATTTTGGGGGGGAGGTGGAGGGCGGGGCGTGCAGTGGGTGTCAAACTGTTGTCTCAAAGTCTCAAATGAAATGCATTCGAAGAATGAAAAGAAGGGCCTTAAGGCTCAGTTCACTCATTAGCAGGCCCTGTCTGCAATTTGTTACTTGAGCTCTCTGTGGGGCCAGTTAAAGAACCAGTGCCCAGCCAATAAGACTTTTTAGAAGTTGATTCTGCTTATATAGTGGGGTGGGAGACAGATACATCACAGAAAATTTTAAAAAGAAGAAATATATTTTTAACTATTACTTTTCTTTAAAGATAGAATGTTATGTATCTTTCTAAGTCATTTTGTTTGGAAAGTGAAATGCTATCAAAGTTAACAGCAGCAATATTAAAAACAGTACAATGGTTTATTATCCTTTTTTCTTCACCTTATTATACTCCACATGAAGCTTTTCTTGCTCATTTTCTAATTTATCCTTGATATTCCTCTGCTCAGCCATATTCTCCTGGATTTGAATCATGCGCATATTTCTCTCTATTTAAAAGAAAATCTCATTATTTCCTAGCCTCTACTGTATTTTCAAGTTTTACTGAAAAAAGTAAAGCAAGGAAAAGCATAAAACCTTAAAAAAAAAAAGCAGACAAAACTACAGCCTATAGGTTTATTACACAGCCTCAGTAGAATGAACACTCCTAACATCTACTTTTTGCTGCATACAACAACCTAGTATAGTTATTTAAATGGTGAGCTTTGATCAGCTATCTACTTAACGGTCTCAAAGTCAGAATCATGCCATTCCACACAGTAAAGAAAGTCATTAAAAAATAATAAAAAAAGATACCAAGGGGGTACCTAAGCTTCCACTCCCTTCTTAGAGAAGACATTATTGCCTGTTTATGTTTGAAAATTTTTTTTTCTTTTCTGAGACTTCCTTAAAAAGAAAACTCACAAATTTTCTGTATAAATAGAGATACTGGGCAACAATATTCCTAAAATGAAATCATAATTCGTATTTGCCTATCAACAAAAAAGTACAATGCGATGTGGACAGTACAAATACAGTAAAATGATTATTTTTCATTGAGAAAAATATGCAATTTTGTTCCTTACCAAGGTAATAATTGACAAAATCAGCAGTGAGAGCTGGTTGTTTATGTTTCCTTCTTCCATCAACGCTGGAACTAGTATCCGAAGTATCCACTGGAAAAATGTCTGTACTTATACCCATTAATTCAGCTTTGCGCATAAGCTTGCGTATGGCTGAAGCACTGCTAGTAAGTGGTCGTGGCAGCTTCTCCCTGGGAACCCAGGCCTGTGGTCTGGTGGTACGAGCCAGCTCTGCCTTGGCACGATACTGCTGTAGTCTGGCATTGATTCGAGCCTACAACAAAAAAAATTCCATGAATTTGGAACATAAGGGAACAATTCAAAACCATTTTTGAGTTCCATCATTCTCGAACACATCCGCATTTTATTTTCCGTTTAAAAGCTGCACAATCTAATAAATACTATTTTCGTTCTGGAACATTTTGACTCAAGAAAGACACTAACAGACATTTGATTTTACTTCAAAATGCATTACCCTTTCACTAGGTTTTAGAAGTATTCACAGACTCCTTGATGCTGCTACCTCATTAACATGAATGATTGCTGGCTTTCAGACAATCCTCTCTAATAATGATAATTTGATGGAACAGTGAAAACACTATTGGGAAAAACCTTGGCTGACCTATCAAAAATACACCAAGCTATACTTTAAATTGGTATTTATGCAAGCAATAAAATTTGGTGAATTGTATTTTTTCAATATTTGACATCCTTTTGTAGGAACTCCTTTCTCAGTGCCACATCTCCTTACAAATGTTAAACTGGCTGATTATAATATGTCAAAACCACAACCCAAAGAGAAGTGAAAGCAGCAGGAGAAGATCACAATACGTATTGTTGATGACATCTGTATATTTGTGACCATCTGGGAGATCAACCCCGGATGATGAAGTTGTTGCTGACACTTGGAAAAAACTGCCTTGTGCAGCAGCAAGCCTGGCAGAAAATGACATCAACATACAAACCTTCAGAGGCAAAACTCCAGCTGCCTATCAGTTAGAAACTTGTTTATTTGCCTGCATAAAGAAGCAGCTAAACTAATCTGACTGCCCCACCATATGGTATGAGATACTTCTGAGACAAAAAAGTTTGCATATATATAGGCCATGTTTAAGGAACATCTCTGATTACAAACAGCATTGCTGAAGGTAGTATTACAGGCACAGTTTAACATGTTACCTTACTAGGTCTTGAACATAAATGACCAAGAAACATGACAAACGTGGCTTGCAAGCCAGTTCTATGCCCAAGTGCTTTTTTCTTGACTGCACAGCAGCAAGCAAGAGATCCACCTGCAGCTGCCACCTTGCTTTATTCTCTACTGGAATGAACATGGACAGTTCACAGCTTCCTCAGCCTAGATGCTTCTTTATTGATTATGTGCTCAGTTTGGAAACTCCTGGGGTCATTTAAGATGTCATAAAACTGTATACTCAGAGCCTTATTCCAGAAACAGATGACAGATCAGACTGACTAGTCTAAATGAAATCCTGAATTCTAAACGCGAATTTAAGCAATTTTCAAGTATATACTTAAGGAATGTCCATTTCCTTTATTGATATAAAGAAAGTATTTCAACATAGAATATTTTCCAGCAATCAATAACAGTCCTAGACAGTTTTATATATTACACTCTTTAGAACGATTTTCTTTTTTTGGGCCACAGGACTTGCCAGACTGTTAGCTCAGCTCTTCCTGCCAGGGTTACAAAGCACCAAATATAAGCTTTTTCTCCTGCAAAAGTATGCCTCAAAAATCCACTTTCACAACACCATGCAAAGTATTTGTACAACCACATACTTACTTACGTTAGTTCAGTATTTGTAAATCTTACTTAAACTTAAAAACTCCTGTGGAAGTGAGCTGTTTTTTCTGTGTGTGTGTACACACATACTAAAGATTCTTATTTCTCAAACAAAAATCCTCCAGTAAATTCCACCATCTTTGTTAAATTAGGACTTTAACTTCCTCTTGCATACAATGTGCAGTAAGGTAAGGTATGAATTTGTATGTACTTTGTGTCAACTCCCCAGTCAGACATTTCCAGTCTGTATTAAGAACCCTTTCTGAAGAATCCAGTTCTGCATTTCTAAAAATGCACAGAAACCACTCAAAGACAAACAATTATTTCACAAAATCCCATACCCATGGGGTCTTGCTTTGGGGGAAAGAGAATGAAGAGAGGGAAATGCTGGGAACTTACCAGCATTAGCAGCACGTCATAACAAATACATGGCTCTAACCAATGGCCTGAAAACAGAGCTAGTGAGCCCTGTTGGACCCAAACTGAATTTGAACAACCAACACTTACCACTGTGTTGGGTAGTGTTTAAATCATTGTGATTTCTCCACTACATAGTGGAGAAATACATATGGTATTTCACATAACTGAGAGCTGAGTGCAATACACAATTATGTAACTTGTTTAAAATCAAGTCACAGCAGCCACTGGACAGGGATATAGACTTTGCCTAAGATTTTCAGACATCTCCTGCTCAGCAGCACAGACTCAGTGTCTGCATTTAATACCATTTCTTTTTTCTTCTAGGAAATCTTTACTATAAAAACAAACAAACACACACAAAACCCCGCACATATAATTCTGCTTAGCCCTACAGCAAGTGAAGAAGTGATCTAGCAAGAAAAAAACTTCAGGCAGGCTAAACTTCTCTGCCAATGACAAAACATTACTACAGAAAATAAGTAGACCTTCACTGAATATCACTGAATTACACTGAATGATGTATGAAAAAGCCTTTTTTTTTTGTCTAGCTGTTTCGTGGTTTTTGTTTTGTTTTTTTTTGGTTAAAAATCTTGAAGAAAACGTTAAACAATCTATGAATTACAATGAAAACGTACCAACTTTCTGTGAGCAAAGTAAGATTTTTCAATTTAGGCAAGGATAGATATTCCTCTTTAACAATAAGTTTACTGAGAATTGTTCTTAGAGGCCAAAACCTACAAATAATTCACTGCTATGTGAACTGACTGCATACCATCAATATAATTCATATTTCATTTGCTGCTATAGTAACAATTACTGATCCTCTTCATTTCTTTCTTGTTTAACATGGATGATTAATGGAGGTACATTTGTGTAAGTAATATAATACCTGAGCTTCTGGAGAGAGCTGTTTTTCTCTTTCCTGCAAGGACATTTTACAGTAAGATTGTAATGCCAAGTAGTTCTTCCGCTTCCATTTTCTGTCTAACCTGTCTGCATGCTGTTTACAATAAGCAAAAAAAGGGTCAGCTATATCCTGTTTCAGAGAAAACAAAGGAGAAGGAAAAAAAATAAAGTTAAGACACACAAGGCCAAAAGGCTCTAAACAGCACAAACATTGTGCCAACAGTTCATGTATTCAAACAGATGTGTTTTTAAAAGCAATATGTATGTTTCTAAATCAATTTTGTCATGTTGATGTAATTTACCACAAAGTGGTTTTCCATCTTTTTCATTTTATGACCCTAAACCTTTTAAAATGCTTTTACTTAAATAGTTAACTCAGTACTGTTTGACCTCTGCACTGTTTTCTCATTCCCAGAAAAAAAAATTGCAGAAGAAATTCCTAAGTGCAAATCCATTTAGCGTATAACATATATTGTTAACTTCCTATTGCTTCACTGTGTTATCTTTTGCATAACATCCTACAAGAGATTAACAATTCCAAATAACACAAAAGGCAATATATTTGATTTTCTCAAATGATTTTTCAGATGTTTTTGGTTTGATTAATCATTTCTCAGATGATTTTTTTTCATTTTTTATTCTTTCTTCCATCAGATTTGCACATTATCATGGCTGTAAGTTTATAGCAACTTTTAGCATGTGCAAATGTTGCAAGCAGTTTACAAATATCTGAGCCATGATAAGATGCAGTCTGACAAGTATGTTTCATTGCCAGTTTATTTTCAAAACTGCAGGAATATCACCATAAATATACAGACTAAAAAAACTGGAAGCAGTCTTCCTTGATAAGGTACTAAAAATATTATGAAATAATTAGCCTATCAAACTTTCCTTCACTCCACCTACAAAACAAAGATTAATAAAATCTGTGCAGGCTTTCATTGCAAATGTATTTTTATTTTGATTTAGACTTCCAGAATGTGACACCTTTCTGCCAAAAATTAGCAGCTCCCTAAAATTAGATTCTACGAGGCCTTGACTAAAAAATGTTTTAGTTACAGAAAACATGTAAGAAAATTTTAAAGTGAAAAGGCAAGTAAATGAATATGCCTAGAAGAAATTCACACAGGTTTTGAAGAATCAATGTTACACGTAATTTATTAGGGAAAACGACATTGAGGTAACTGCAATCTTCCTACTTATCAATCTCACTAAAGCACACAATTTTGTGATCCCTGTAAGAAGAATCACTTAGTGGTCTGCTTTTTCATAAACAAACATTTCAGTGTCAATAGTGCAGGTCGTGCTTGTTTGTGTGTTACCTGTGGTACTTCCTAAGGCAATAAGAAATTAAATTGTGCAAAAGTGAAAACGACAGGCTTAATCCAAATGATAAAAATCAGAATGAAGTTTGGCAACCTAAAAGCACTTATACTGTAGAACTGAATTCTGAATAAGAGCTTCAAATCTGAATTGCTTTAATCATATTACAGGAATAAGACTGATAAGAACATGTATTAAATATTATCAGTAGGTTATAAATGTTTGCTTTTCATTCCAATTCCTAAGGGTAATGTTACTGCAAGGAAAGCCATATACAATTTGGACAAAACACTGGAAGACACGCTTGAAAAAATGGTATTAGAAACATAGTTAATTTCTCAAGTCAGTCGTACTCTGTATGAAACAGAATACTATACTACACAACAGTGAAGTGTCAAACTAGGTGAAGTTCAAGAAGTAGATTTAGAATTTATCTCACTGATTTATAGTGTATTAAGCTGAATTCTGTATTAACCTTCTCTAACCTTTTTCCAGGCCATTTCAAAAGATGCTCCGAGTTGGACAATTTCACGAACAAAGAGCCCTCCCTGAGTCCTTTTATCTGGCCTATGACCTTCCAGTGATTTACAAAAACTTTGCTCAGGAATAGTGAATGAAAGGGCAGAATTTTGTGTCTTCCTCACAAGCTTTCGATACAACCCTTTTATTCTATCCTTTCCATAGGTACGTCATAGCTACCTCTTCTGCTGCTGCTTCTGAGAGAAGGCCTTCCTTCTGAGCGCAGGTCACATGGAAATAAGCTCTGCACATCCCAGCATCACAACTAATGCATACACCAGTTCTGGCAAAACGAGGATCTTCACAAAAACTGCACTCCTTTATAAGAAAGGGTGGAAAATGTCACAGTAAGTATTTCAGGTGCATTGCCTAATATTTGATAATTTACACCTTACATATAAAAAACAGGTGGGTTTACTCCTGTGTGGTACAGAAACCAAGTATGCTGCTAACATTTGACAATACTTAAAGCTTCACCACTTCCCAACCCCTGAAATTGACTTCATTTTCAACAAGCAATGGAAAAATGCTTAAACAACCTAAACAGCATGTTGGATGAACTTTTATATGAACTTCCATGCTTTGTATTTCCCTTCAGAGCAACAACTATATAGCATCTAAGCAATTCATACATACTTAATTATATAGGTAGGGTATCATAAAACCACATTACTGCTCAGCAAACGTTCAGTTGTTCAACAAGTTCAAAAAAACAGCAGCACTCTGCTGAAAACCATAGATAATTACATAGATGTCCTTTGATAAGCTATGATTGAGAAACCCATGTGTGACAATAGAAGAAAAAATAATTAAGAAACAAATATCAGCAAATAAGGTCGTGATTCACTTAAACACTTTATTAAGGCTTCACCTACATGCATTCCAAGCACAGCTGTTTGCAACACAACAAACTGACATCCAGTAATGTGACCTGGAAAAAATATAAACTTATTTTTCAGCCAGATCAGTTCCTCAGTCTGGTTCACCACAAATTCATTCTGAACATCTCTTCCAGCAAACTAGAGTGATAAGTGCATAAGCTGCAAAAGGCAAATGGGAACAAGGGCTGCTTTACATCATGCATAAAGATGACCTAAAATTATACAGTCTTGCATTTCTTAATCTCTTACACGCTGAGTATAGAGCAAAACTGTGCATCACCTAAAGAAATTACCTCCATGCAGAAAGTTAAACAACAACAGAAAGAATTTGCAAATGAAATTCAGTGACAGAAAAATCTCAAAATATTGCATACACTACCCTAAAAGGGCACCCTTTAGCTGTGCAACAGCAACACGTAACAGATTAGAAACTAAGTGAATCATAGATTATTATTTTAAACTGGTATTCCAGGGGGATATTTAGCTAAGTAAGCTGTAACTTCCACACTTGATACAGCAAACAGATCATTTACAGCTCTGTAAGAGTAATGAGTCCTCATCTGTGCAGTTCACTATCTTACTAACAGTAAGCCTTGCTCCTATACATCACTCGTGCTAATTTAAAAACAAAAACAAAAACAAAAAAAGCATGATTCATTGCAACAATAGGCTGTAGGGTTTGGTAGCTTGCTCACACTTTTTTTTTATACAAACATTTCTAAACAATGCTAAATACCCCAGCGGGCCCATGTTGAACATGCTCCTGATATAGATAAGTTGCACACAGGCCATCCAAAGTGTTTTAATTTATTTTATATATTTTTAAAAAGTTATTACAAATTTTAATTTAGTATTCAGCTTGACAAATTGACATCCCAGGAACTTTACTATGCATAAATTAAGCATTAGAGAAGCAGCAGTACAGCTATCTTTCCTCACATTAGCCTGATATTAGCCAGTGTGATTCTCCACAGTGTCCCCATTGCTATGGCAACAATATTTAGCAAATTAGTGTTGGTCTCTGTCCTTTGCAATGGTTTTCTGTATGTTTTGTACACGACCACTTTTGACCTGGACTGAAAACGTTTACATGTAAAAGATCATTTTAATATCAGAGCCATTTTTTCTGTTCAAACTTAGGGCCCCATACTGTTGTGTTTTGTTTTGTTTTTAAACAATACTTTGCAGTAACCCTTTTGTATGCATTCTAGTTTATGATTACAGAGAACCTGAAGTAGGTTTTACTGAATGTATATCTGTCTCTTTCTTAATCCACTTCACTTTCCTTTTCTCCATTTCACATCCCATAAATCCTTTTCTCTTTCCATCCACATTTTGGCAATCTGCCACTAACTGACTTTAAAAGAAAGTAATTGGCAATGGTATAAAAAAAAAAATCTGGGGGGAAAACAGTGACAGAAGCTATGAAGAACAGTGGTAACAAAAAATAGAAAAAAGAGGGAAGGAAGAGCAAAGGTATAACAAACACGAACAAACTCCATCTGGAGTTCTGAACCTCACTGCAATTACTATAAACAAGAGAAATAAGATTGGAAAGACTTATGTTATTCTATGTAAAAATGCAAAATAAAAAAAACTGGTAAGTAGTACATCTCTTCTAAACTTACCTTGGCACCGTACTTTGAATAATTCATTTCTGTAAGTGTTACTGGCCGTAATTTATCAATATCTCCAAATGCCACTCCTGGAACATACAGGGCACAAACAATATGGACCCACCTAAAACAGCAGATAAAATTAGGTTACTGTTATCAACATTTTGTTCCTATATTACACTCACTATTTGCAGGTTTTAAAGTGCCACGTGAATGTTACAGATGCTAGAAAAAGTGTACCTAAATGAAAATACATTAGAAGCAGGGAGGGAATACATATTTGGAATTCAACAGCTCACACAATGAACCACAGCAAGGCTTTTCAATGCAACTGGGATTGCTTTGTTTGTCTGGATGAAGGGCAAGGCTACCATCACCATACACTCTGATGGTTCTTAAGTTGAGTTCCACATCACTGCTTATGCAACATGAAATGTGTATTAAGATTTTGATATTGCTTACGAAGCTAAGGCAGACTGACAGGGTGGAACAGTGAAAGTGGAAGGAACGAAATTAGTAACTGGTTAACAGAAAAATCCCAGTAACAGCAAGAAACTACCTACAAGCCATTAACTCACTTCACTCTGAGGAATTGGTTAGTAAATCTAACAAAAGCCGTAACACTGAACAACTCATAGTGTTATATCTGAGAAGACTCTTTTCACCTGCATATTTGAAAACAGAAGTTTTTATACTATTGTTAAATCATTTGGGTTTGAGATGCCAAGTAATAAATTCACTGTAAAACAAGAAAAATTAAAACAGCACTAAGAATACACATTTGAAATATAAGTTCACATGCAACAGATTTTCACAGAATTTACTAGGGCTCTCTGCATCCACAGCAGTCATAACATTATAACTACAGGAAGGCTTAAAAGGAAAGCTGAAGATGAGTTACAACCTTGTCTTTAAATAACACAGTCCAAACATGACAGCATGCTAGCTGCCAGAAAACAAGCTGCGATACTCAAGTGTTCTGCCAAACTTCTTGCTGTTCAGACAGAGTAAAGCCCATCACTTTTTATTACGATACAAACCCTCCAACATGCCAGCAGAACCTCCTAACTTAACATAACATTATATGCAAAATCCAAGAGTCTTCTCACTACTATATATAAAGTTCATCTTCTGTATGCCTCCCCACAAAAACAGAAGAGGCACAATATATTTCTCTCTAGGAGCAACGGAGCACCTGATAGCATTCAGCAGACAAAACAGGCAACTGTATCCTGGGGTGCATCAAGCACAGCATTGCTGGGTGGCTGAGGGAAGGGATTGTCCTGCTCTGCTCTGGTGTAGCCTCACCTCAAGTACTATGTGTTTTGGGCACCACGGTATAAGAAGGACATAAAACTACTTGAGAGTGTCCAAAGGAGGGCACCAAAGATGGTGAAGGGTCTAGAGGAGAAGACATATGAGGAGTGGCTGAGGTCACTTGGGTTGTTCAGCCCAGAGAAGAGGAGACTGAGGGGAGACCTCAGCTTCCTCACAAGGGGAGCGGAGGGGCAGGCGCTGATCTCTGCTCTCTGGTGACAGCGACAGGACCCAAGGGAACTGCGTGGAGCTGCGTCAAGGGAGGTTCAGGCTGGGTGTTAGGAAAAGGTTCTTCACTGAGAGGGTGGTCAGGCACTGGAACAGGCTCCCCAGGGCAGTGCTCATGGCACCGAGCCTGCCGGAGTTCAAGCAGTGTTTGGACAATGCTCTCAGACATATGGTCTGATTTTTGGGTGGTCCCATGTGGAGAAAGGAGATGGACTCAATGATCCTTGTGGGTCCCTTCCTACTCAGGATATTCTGTGATTCTATCTCTGTGCTTCCTTATCCAGAACTGGCTATAGTTTGGCCTTAACCACTATCACAACTTTATGAAATACTTTTCTACCCAAAAGAGTGTGTGTGTATGAATGTGTATTTTAGTAAATATTATGCATTTACTAGAAGAAATAACTCATCTCCATGAACATACAAGCTATTCTTTTCCAAAAGGAATTGAGATACTTTTTATTTTTTCAAGCAAAATGCTACATGCAGAATAAGACCTGTAACCTTGAACTAAAGAGACTGCTTAGCTATTAATAAATGCACTGTGAATTTTGTGGGACTTCTTTTCTATATCTTTTCATTGATTTAAGATGTGTTATAGAGAAAAAATTTGTATAAATGGAAGTTCCACATCCTCACAATTACTATTCTTAAAAAAAATCCAAGGTTCCGGTTAGAGATTTTTGGTAGTACATTTAGAAGACTGCATTAAAATTTACCCTCCAAAGTTTAATATAAAGATACACATCTTCTACAAGCAGCTGCTTCTCAATTTAATTTGCACAGTTTTTTCATGCTCCACTGGTGTATTAAATGCTGCTGCACTCTGTAGGAGTTTATCTATGATAAACCCAACAGCTGGCTGCTTGCTTCCTACTGACCTTCTCAAAATGTTTTAGCACATGTCAACCAAGTATTACAGTATTACAGATTTAAACTGCCATTTCAGTGTGATTGGCACACAAATGCCTCATTTCTTTAGCCACTTTTATGTGAACTTGGACCTGAATCTTTATTAAAAAACATATAGCAGTCAGTCAAGTTCACAGCTGAAGCAATTTCAGCTGCTTTTAATACCAGTTCTAAATATTTTCCTGCTCATTTGTTTAGCTGCACATGTTTTAGAAGCTTGTAATTAAGACAAATTGGGTAATCAAAGAAGAATAATCTTCCTTGTTACTTTACCATCCATTTAGCTTGGAGCAATGATGACAGATGTTGACTGGGAAAGAAGAAAAACTCCACACCATAACAAGGACAGAACTCATATTCTTGGATAATAGCATTTTGAGAAATAAAATTTCATAAATTCACATTTATGCTCATGAAACCGAGAGGTTAATGTGAAAAGGCTTCTGTTGAGAAATTAAGCACCTCATTATTCTAATGATTCATGTAGGAACAGAGGAATAATTCCAACTTGATTGTGAAGAGAAACTGAATAGGCTTGGCCTCACTTTTGTGTAATTTTCAGCACTGATGTATACAAAGAATTTCTTTTAAAAGGTGGTAAGGGGAGGGAGAACAATGGTGAGTTAAAGAATTCTGTTATTCGATAGTGTATGGTAGTATTTCAAGAAAGGAACTGACCTGTGTTGCAGTTTGCTCAGTACTGTGGAAACACAATAATGGACACTGCCTGCCCTCATCCCACCTTACCTTGTATTGCCCCATTCCCCTAGAGAGTTAAAATTTATTAATAAATGATAGAAAGAAAGAGAGCACAGGATTATTCACATGTTGGCTAGTACTGTTTTTTCCTAGTACATAAACCTATTCACCTGGGAGACTAAACTTATGCTTACTCATGACAGCCATACCACATTATCTAGTAAATGAAAATACAGTAACAGAGATAAGAAACTGACATGTTAATGTCCAGAGTCAACAAAGCAGCATGTGCTTTTGCATAAATAATCCGTACCACAGAGAAAACGCTTTCATATTAATCAAAACCATACTACCATTTTACAAGAAATTTTGAGCAAGCAATTTTTTAAATGTTGACTGTAGTTTCTATTAACATTATATGGGAAGTTACATATATAGTGCTTAAATTACCTTACAGAACGCAGGAATAAAAAGACTGAAACACAGCTACAAATTGAGAAGCTGAGCTCAATGTATATTCAATGGAGAAAAGTAGCTGCCCTCCAAAGTCAATTCCTACCACCACATCTAATGCATCAGTTCAGTATGAATACCCTCATTATCCTTTATTCCCAATGCAAACTTAAATTGTTCTTGCTGCCAGGACAAATTAATTGCAAACTAAGGGAGAAATGCAAAGGCATGTGTAATTTAATCCACAAAATCTCAATCAACTTACGATATTTTAATATTATATACTTTCCTGAAAACCAGCATGTCAAGAAAAGCCTTCCAAAAATATCATCCAGAGCTCTGCTGACCTTTTAATGATGGCAGGATCAGTCTGTTACAGTATGAGCAACAGCACAAGTTTGTGTAAGACAGGAATGAAAAAAAAAAATACAGCTAACGCAAAGAACTGAAGAAAAAAAGATAGATATGCTTTTGCACACATTACAAGACAGTTACAGTCATCTACATGTGATTCTCAGTGTTTGAGTATGAAAAACTATGAAGACTACTACAAGCCGGCAGATGAAAGAAAACCAAGGACATGGTTATATTTTGTGATTTACTAGTATAAAGTATGTTGTTCTATAATATATAGCTCAGTGTAAATGGGAATGTGTCTATCAATTCACATTAAACAACATGAAAGGTTTAACTGTAACAAATTGAAATTTCTGAATTTTAAAGTATTTGTACTAATACTGAATATTTAACTAGATTCTTATCAACTCATCCATCGCCATCAGTAAGCTATGTCTGCAGACTTTTATAATCCTACATATCACACAGATACGGTCAAACAGGATTAAGAAAGCTTCTCTTTCCTCTGAACAGCCTTATCAACTAATTAAATTGCCTTCTCTTGTTAACACGATCAATGAAAAGCTTATGACAGGCCCAGCATCTGAAAGTTTTTTTATATTACCACACACCTGCAACTTATGTAACTGTAAAATGTATTGGAAAAGTACTTAATTCCATTGTCATTGTATAAAAAATTAAAAAAAAAATTCAGTAACACCAGCCATAAACCAGACATCACTGATAACTCTGCTCTCTCCTTTATTGTAGGAAATTAGTTACCATTAATACTCATGTCAATTTATTTTTTAAATATGACAGGAATGGAAAAAATCACATGAGAAAGGTCTTGTAGTATATCCAGTAAGACATCTGTATACATACAGCAACACATGGTCACCTCATGTTGGAGAACAGGTTTTTTTTTGTTTTGTTTTGTTTTTTGTTTTGTTTTTTTGTTTCTTTTCTTTTTTTTTTAAATGAAATGCACATTAAAACAACATCTTCCTAATATAACATTGGGTGTGAAGAATACTAGGAATGCAAAAAAAGATTAGGTGATTGATTATCTAAAGAGCACCCAACTCAAAACTGAGGTGAAAGAAAGGATATCAACAGTTTAATTTGTGACACTGTCTCCTATAAGGACAGATTAGGGCAAAACCCAATCTTTTAAACATAAGTTGATACCAAATTTAAAACATTACTTCTTCAGCCTTACCTGCCTGCATCTGTCTCCTTGAAGATCCCATCTTGGTTAGGACACAGTTCACAACTAGGTGTAACACCACATTTGCACGCATCGCAAAACCAAGGTTCAGTGGAATTTTCTGAAGCTGAGCTCATGATAGAATCACTCTCTCCATCAACACCATAGCAACCTACATACATGAAAGATGGAAGACCCAATATAAGAAAAGACAAGTAGACATATAGTTCTCAGTTATGATTTTCAGCAGGAAATATACACACAGTCAGAGAAATAATAATGAACATCCCAAGAAAGCTTCCAACATTTTTGCAAGGATAATCTTTAGCGCAAAATTTATATTTTAAAGAGACCCTAACTCTAAAGAGTGATCTATTTTATGGGAATGTCTTGGATTGCAACCAAAAAATGAAAGGAAAAAGTCTGTTTTACTTTCTTCTTTGAGCAATGCTTGGTGTTCTTCTAGACCATCCATTAAGAAGGAAAGTAAAAAAACCAAGACTTAAAGAAATCCACAAAGACTGAGAAAGGATCATAGCATTTTTCAATTAAAGAAACGTATTTCAAATTAAATGCAAAACTTAAGGAAAATTTTAAAGTTCCAATAAAATACTGACCAATTATACTATCTTGTAAAGATGATTCTTAGCGCCTTTGAACATTTATTATCCTACAAGATCCTTCATACTTCTGTCCTCCACTGTGGCACCTCTAGTGCTTATGTTGAGCTACCTATCTTCCCATGCAATCTGTAAAGTCTGCTTTCAGTTGAATCAACAGTCTAACCCATATTATAACGTGGTTTCTTAAATATTAGCACCAAGCAAAGAATCCACGTGTATGAGGGGTCAGGTTCTAGATTTGAGATCATTTCCAGGTTTCTCTTGGATATTCCTATCTTTCTCCTTCTCACTCCCCTGAAATGAACTTTTTTTTTTTTTTAAAAGGAGTTGATCATGTCAGCAGTATGCAGCCAACAAATACCCATCCCACTTTTCCACTTTGCATTCATCTTCCAATTCAGCTACAAGAGAATACACATTAAAAACAAACAAACAAAAAGTTATTTGCATGCTTCAGGGGTTGTAAGACTGAGCTTAAAAGACCTTCTATAACTTTAAAACCAAAGTATCATTTGACGAGCATAGATTAACAGTTTTGAGACACCACTTTGCTTAAAAATTTAAAATATACTTCATCAGTCACCATTCTAATTTTTAGCTGGTTATAAACTATGATTAAACTTATTCAGTTTCTCAATTCTTCTTTGGCATATCGAGCGTATTCTTTATCATTTTAAGGTCTCTGCATGCTTAATCACCATAAATTTAGGAAAACAGTATCTTTAAAGTGATTTAGAAGCTTGTAACTTAAATTTTGCACAATTTATCTGCACAATACAAGAGTAAGTGCGGTATCACTACTACTTCTGATAACAAAAAATCTTAAAAACTTATCACCATAAAACTGTACTTCTGCATATGTAATAATTTGAACATTTATCTGTTGCTCATTAAGAGAAAAATACGATTTCATCGTCAACATTAAAACAGTAGTGACTTTACTGAAAGACTAAATTCAGCTATTTGTCAAATACAGTGATCAAGTCAACAATTTTGCTTGCAGAGCAGTTACATTATTGAATTTTGCAATTAAATACAAACATAATTTGTTAGTTTGGTTCATTACCCACTGACTATAATAAAATAGCAACTGTGCTCTCACTCCCCGTGTGACAGAAACAGAGATAATAGAATAAAACTACATTCAGGAAATAAGCAGTAACACTGTAGGTACAATTTAAGAAATACAGTCTTCCATTACAGCATGAGGTTCATCAACAAATCTTAAACTACAACACCAGAATATTTTTTTTTATAATAAAAGACTCTACAATCAAAGGACAAATAATGCTCAGAAGTGCAGCCACAGAAAAGATTCATTAGGTATATAAAATACTGTATAGCTCATATATAAACTAACTCCATTTTCTTTATAATGTCATACAAGTTCTAAGTCATACTCCAGAAAGTCTTTTTAAGTTGCAACAACACAATCTTTAATACATGCCAGCAAAGCTACTTTTAAGCAGTTACATTTATGTACAAACACGTAGCCCATTGATATCATACAGATGATGAATAATTGATTTTTCTAATTCCTACAGACTGTTCTTAACAAATTTTTTCCTAAATGTACTTATTAAAAATTACCTAACACTAGGAACAGTAATACTGTCATCAATCCATATATGGCAAAACAAAACCGGTTTCTTCCAAACACCAATGCTTCTTCAACAACCGAGTTTAATTAATTAGATTTGCTTTTCTAAACTAAGTGCCACCAGTCTGCTAAAATTAGAATGGTGACTTCCCCAAACTGTCTTACCTTCATTCTGACATATTTGCCTAGTTACACTTATCAGTCATTCATACCTGTTATTTTTCTCTCTTCTTATTAGAAAACTACATGCATTTGCTGTAATTATTTCCATCCTTACCATGTGTGTTGACATCAAACTTGGTTTCCGTAACAACACAAATGTAGGTCATTCTCTCATGCGGATAAAAAAAACTGTCAGTTTTTATAACCCAAATATTTTTTTCCTAATTTATAAAAGCTTTAAAGACTTTAAGATCTCTAACAGACACAAGGAGGCCTTGTGTCTACTCTTTTCCCTGTCATTTAGCAAAAGCTAAACAACATACCGTTAAAAGCAGTAAAAGGGATGGTCATTAGCTGGAGAAAATATACTAGATTACCATTCATCATGGCGGGTAAATATACCAAAACAATCTTGTCCACTAGAGTTGGAGCAAAGGAAATCCAGCCTGTAAGTATGCCACTGACTGGCAAATAAAGCTACAGAAGCAAGGATATAATATGAAACAGTATTTCACACATTATATGATTCTGTACCAGCAACCTTAATTGCTGTGAAGCAGTGTAAGTAACAAAAAGGTTGCATTCAGTAGTAGCTTTTTATAACTACAAACATCAGGTCATTATCTTTAACCATGAGGAAGAGAACTTCACCGTGCAATTTTTCACAGAATGTACTTTGTTAATATTTTTAGTAATGGCAATGATTAATTTGCATATGCTCCCAAATACTTCTGAACTTTACACAACATGTCTGGAGAGTTCATCTTCCAGCAGGAGTTAACACTAATGTATATAGACTAGTGAAGCACACAATATTTAAACTCAGGTTTATGAATAACACTTAAATCGGCAATCACGTAAAGCACCATAAGTAACTTCTATTCAAGTCTTGGGACCCAAGAGCTAAAATTTAAATTTGATCTTAAAAA
>VXAL01010440.1:20792-59536 GCA_013399475.1 Chauna torquata | reverse complement strand
TCCCAAAATTAATTAGAAACAACTTGTTAAGGTGTATTTTTCATTAAGGATACGTGTCTGCTGCTTTTGGGTTGTTAAGTGGTAATAGAAACCAAAGGAGAGAACAGAAGTCATCAATTCAATATCCACCTGGATAATACAAATCTCTTGAACAGCTGTATACATGAAATGTATGTAAAGCTGCAATCTAAAAGCAAGACCATAAATCTTAGAAGTGGTTTTGACGCCAAAAATCAATCCATGTATAAAAATAATTAAATTCCTTAAACAAACTAGCAGTGGGAAAAACTAGCATGCCAAAATTATATAGTAAAGCAAAGAATTATTAGTAGCTCAGTTCTTAAAGAATAAAGTTTTCATGATTCAAACATAGTTAAATTTAAAAACAAAAATAGACAACAAAATATTCATCCTAATTTTAAGAGGCCACAGATAACATAGTAATGATGTCATTTGACATTAAGATGCCAAATGTGTACAGGAACAGCTGTAACATTTGTTTTTTTTAAACATACAAGAAACAAAAAAAACCTTAATTTTACTTTAATTGAGATATGATGGCAAAAGCAATTTAACAACAAAACCCTATTGTAGAAATATATCATTTGGGCTAAAACTTTGAATTTCAGTACAAGTACTCAGAATAATCAATAGCTAGGATCATTATAGCATTCACCTGGGATTTGAAAGTCTGAAGTCTCCCATGAGTTCAAACACCAGCAAGATTATTAAACTATTCTCCCATAACCAGTGCTATGATCATTGGTGGTAGTTACTCTGCAACACACACCTGAGTCTCCTCTGTGAGTTGTTCCTCTTCTATACATAAACACTATTTATTGTGTTAGAGAGTTACTAATTCCGCAGCCTAACTACAGCAGGCCAACACTGTTTCAAAACCTTGCAAAACAAAACTGAACTTCAACACCTTACAGTTTTTCAAGAAATGGCAATCCACTTCCTGGTTATTAACTTGCAATCATAATGAAAACTCTAGAAAAGGTGAAGAATGCTGATAAGTAGTGTCAAAATTCAAAAAGATATTTTTTCTAAATTTTTCAATATATTGAATTTATTTTTTCCCTCTTGCCATCATTAGTTGTAATACTACCTGCCAACTGAAAGCCTAAATTGATCAGATTAGTATTACTTTTTAAAAAAAGTTAACTGAATGCTACACACAAAGTCAAAAGTTAGAATTGTGGATAAACAGTTTATCAAATACATTCAAGCAAGCAGATATACTGAATAAGATTTATCAATTAACACTGATGGAAAAGATGAATTCAGAGTTCTAAACAGAATCTTCAGTGGCTTCCACTTAATTTCAAATAACATATGACTGCCATGCTAAGGGACTCGCATTTCACTTTTTAAGTTGAAAGATAAAAAAATAAAGTGTTTTCTACTCCAGTGCTATAACTTAGCTTATGTTATTAAATCAGACAGTACAGAAGGCACTTGATAAAAATATCTAAATGCAATTTTTTCCAAATCTGTCTGAAAAATTACAATATAGAGATCAAGAGTTCAGTCTTTAAAAATTGATGCATTTTCTTATTTTAGTATTCCTTTATCTGTAACAGTTATCTCTTTAAATATTTCATTTTAGGATCCTTAAAACATTCATGAGTATAAAGGTTCAACTTATTATTGTGCGCCTTCTTTTCCAATGCTTGACAAAAATATTTTGTCCTATTAACAGAGATTTAAAAAGCATTACTTTTATGACTTTAAATGAATGCATGGGCATGCAGATACAAAACTGCTGCTTGATAAATCTCTCCAATCTTGTATTAAACAATTAAACTGATGAGCAAGTAAAAGTTGTTCCATCTGACCTTCCTGTAGGAATTGCTGGGAATTGTGTGTTTTGGAACAGAAAGCAATATAACAGCTCACTACAAGTGTATCTATCAAGGAACATTAGCAGGTAATCTTCCAGGTTCTTTCTCAAGGCAGCACAGTTGTTTAGGTGGTGTGACTACCTAAAGACTGAAAGGACAACAAAGGAAAAGATACATGTCTTGTAACTGACAAGGCAGGTTTCAGTTATTAGAGTTACTGCACCTGGGACCTATTCAGCATGAAGTCAACCATATGCCCCTTTGATTTTAAACACTTTACTGAAAATGCATGCTGTCTTTCCTTAATGTTCATAAAATTCTAAATTTTGGATCTTTAGACTACCTGAAAGCACCTTCTCAATTAGTGTTCATGAAATTCCCATGGATTCCTTATTGCTGTATCACAACTCTATGTCTGCCACCTCCTTGAATGCCTCTTACACTAAGCAATAAAACTGAGTAATGCCCATGAATTTAAACACGTGAAAGTCAAGAAGTTAAAATTCTCATAACATTTACTCTTCCACAAACTGCATGTATGTATTATGATTACAGCTAAGTTGTCGACTGAATGTAATTTTATTCAGAAAACTAACTTTATTCCCTGATTTTAAACCCACTGCACTCTGTCACTAGCTTATTTTTATGCACTGTCATTAAAATGAAATTACAAACACTAAAATGGTAGCATTAAAACAATTGTACTGAAATTTATGCCACCGAGGGAAAAGGGAAGAGATCTAATTCTTCCCTTGGCTGTGTCTGTTCCCCTGTCTCTCCAAGAGGATGATTTTTTGCCACTCAAACAGAATATCTGCATGAGCTAACAACACCTACATATATTTTGAATTATGATCTTATTATAAAGATCATGAAAACACGAACTTAGGTAAACTGTAGGTTTGCAAAAATAAATGCTGTGAGATCACAGTATTTAAAATATATTACAGTCAATCCTTAATTGGACCAAGAGTTTAGAATAAAGATATTAACCACTTCAGGCATCACAAATCCAGAAGAGTATTTTTATTTAGTAAATTGAGAATACTAAAGTACATGATATGACAAAATGAGTGTTTACACCAGACAGAAGCAGATCAGGGTAAGCAGCAAAATTACAGCATATGGAGACTAGATAGCAAGGGAAGTTTTAAGTTTTATTCCCTGCCATACACATCACAGTAAAGTAAGAAACAAATAGAGGGGATGGAAGAGAAACAGCTGGAAAAAATGTAGAACTTCTCTCATTTAATTCACAGCAACTAACCCAAGGGCAATAGCTGGCAAGCATACTACCTACAGTTATGTCATATCCTATGATATGCACCAGACATTTTCTTCAGACACACTGCAATCAATACGTCAGGAAAACTGACACCACAGTTGGGGGTGTCCTGCTATTACAACATCTTACCACAAAAGCATTTATCCAAAGTGACAGATTACTAAAGATTTTTTATAAAAAGAAATTATGCAGAAGTAAACACACAAGCAACTGTACGATTACAAATTCAAAAGATTTTTTCCTCTAACAACAGAAACTATTTTTTTAAAGGAAAAAAATAGATTGATATGTGAAATCAGAACAAATTTAATTGATGGACTTGATAATTTCCAGGCTGAACTTAAATTTTTTTAGACATAAAAGAAGAATGCAAAGTATAAGAGTGGGTATTAAATTAGTATTAATAACGTATGCTGCTTACGTAGTTTTACAGGTAGTTACAGATTCTTGTCATTTTGGACCAGCTATTTGCTCTTTGAAGTTTATAGAGTTTTGGCCAGGTGTCTGCACTTGAAAGATAGCATTTGGACAAGTGATGCAGGCCATGCATATGATACAAACATCACATAGCAAAGGGTTGCACTGAAAGGAAACTGAATTTCTAGCAATCTCAAAATTTGTCAGTAAGGCAACTGAAAGAGTTTATTAAGCATCCCGATTCGAGGTCCAAATTAGAATTCCCCGATACCTCTTGGCCATGTTAGGATCCACATGAGCTCTGACAGAGTTGATCCCAGATGAGTTATCACCCCTCTTTCCCATGGAAGACCTCATGCAATTAATACAAGAGAGCAAACCAAGAGGAATGCAAATCATTACTGAACAAGCAACTGCTATACCAGGTACTTAAGGTGTAAGTACCAAGTGCCCAGCTGCATGAGTAACGAGCAGTACACAGTGGTGAGCTACCTATGCTAGAAAAGCACACCTATATGGAGCAAGGGAGAAGGGAGATCTAGACTGTGACAGGCTGGAGTTCAGGAGTTACAGTACATGTTGACACTTAACACTAGGCATATGAACCTGAGGATGGAGTTCCACCCTCAATTTCCTAATTGGTGTTAAGCAAACCTTTTAGTGCATGAAAAATACTGCTCTGAAACCATTTTGAATCTAATATGAAAAAACAGAAGTGGAGTAGCTGATTAAGAAAAGCATTTCCTACATGAAAAGTCATGGTCCAACCAACTTTAAAAGGCCATAGGCTTTAAAATTATATAGGCTTTCATTCTTAAAAGGTATTTATATAACCTATCTTCTTTTAATTTCAAGGATTAAAGTAGCCTATCTCATTTTCCTGGGAAATCTTATTTAAAAAAAGTGAAGCCCTAAAAAGGTACAGAATATGAGAAATGCTTTAAAAAAAAAAAACTAATTAGTCAAGAATATACAGGGTTTTTATTATTTATTTATTTTTCAACACAATATGTATGCCTTTTAATGTTAGTATCTACTTTACCCTCCATCCTCAAGAGAAAGAGCAAAAATATAATACAGCCTCGCCTTTCTTGTAAGGCTGTTAAAATTCCATATGCTCATCTCAGAATCATTGAGGAAATGTTCTTCTAAAACCAGTGAAAACTTGACTATAAAAAGAGGAACATATATTTTCCTCTTCTTTTCAGATCACCTTTTAACTTAGTTTATCAACCAGTATATCCATAAGGCACACAGAAGTTATAGCAAACAAGACAGTATTCCGGAACAGGATTCACAGAAAAAAAAAAAGTTCAAAAGTTTTATGCTGAAACCCATACGGGAAGCAAGCACTGTATGCTATCTACTTAAGACTCTGCTTACCTTTCACATCATTCCTCTTGCCTCCTTCTCTCCCTATACACTGTAGAAAACACCTCCTACATTTAATACAAACATACACTAGATTTCAAAGCAATTAGCAAACCAGCAATTCAAATACGTTTTAACTTTAAAATTTCTCCTTTTCAAATTGTCAGTGAAAATTACGAGAAAGTTCAAGGCTAGCTGTTAAGCGCAATGACCAACTCCTTTCTCTCCTCCTCACCACCTCTTTGCCTTTTTGGTACAGCAAAAATATATGTTTAACAAAAAAAAAACCTGTTCTTTTAGATCTCTTATTCTCATGATCTTCTACCCTGTTATGCAATCATACTTGTATACTGAAATAGATAGGACAAAAATACATTTGACATGATATCCTAAAGCCCTGAAAATGCAATCTTTATTTGGAGTATTTGCAAAATATGAATCATTCCATAGGGATGTGTAGACAATGACCTGTCCTGTACTTGCTTGTATTCGCTTTGCTAAAGTAGACAAATGCTTCACCACTAAAAAGGATCCATGTGGTACTATAAAAAATTACCCACCAGAGTTCAAAGGCTTGATTTTGTTGAAGCAAGACAAAATTTTATTAAAAGAAAAGCATATACTTCCCTTGTGCGCTAAGAATGAAGGAATTGTATTACCTTCATGCACTGTTATTCCACAGTTGTCACACTGGATTATTTCATCAGCATCTTCACTGTTATCTCCAAGACAAACACAACAAATCAAGATATGGTCCATTTTCTGGGAACTCCAATTTTGGGACTTCTCAAGGATCAATGAGTCCTAATATTGAAAAATGAAGACACGGATTATGACAGGAACTTAATTTTATTTAAAACAAACAAAAGATCAGTTATTTGCTCAATTTTGTACAAAAAGGAATAAAAAAAGAATAAATGCTCCATATACTTTTTTGTTGTTGTTGTCAAAACATTCAAACATTTCATCCATGAAATTAAGAGCTGGGAAAAAGGATGGATACAATCCAATCTTGATACACCTAGAGTTCTGTTAAGATCTAAAGGCCAAAGAAGTGTCTTATTTGCTTGCATAGAATCACATATTTCACTTTAAATTATGTTCTATGAAAAGGAACACACCCATACTCCTACGCAGCCATTTCAAAAGGAAAAAAAAAGTGACCTTCCGTGTCCTAATATTCAGAAAAAATCATAATCGTAGAATATCCTGAGTTGGAAGGGACCCACAAGCATCATTGAGTCCATCTCCTTTCTCCACACAGGACCACCCAAAAATCAGACCCTATGTCTGAGAGCATTGTCCAAATGCTTCTTGAACTCCGGCAGGCTCGGTGCCGTGGCCACTGCCCTGGGGAGCCTGTTCCAGTGCCCGACCACCCTCTCAGTGAAGAACCTTTTCCTAACACCCAGCCTGACCCTCCCCTGTCACAGCTCCATGCCGTTCCCTCGGGTCCTGTCGCTGTCACCAGAGAGCAGAGATCAGCACCTGCCCCTCCGCTCCCCTCGTGAGGAAGCTGCAGGCCGCCATGAGGCCTCCCCTCATCTCCTCTTCTCTGGGCTGAACAACCCAAGCGACCTCAGCCGCTCCTTGTATGTCTTCTCCTCTAGACCCTTCACCATCTTTGGTGCCCTCCTTTGGACACTCTCAAGTAGTTTTATGTCCTTCTTATACCGTGGTGCCCAAAACTGAACACAGTAAATGTAGATGTTTCATTTTGTTAAAATCCACACATACAAAAAATAAACCTCACATGAATGTATTAAAATCTGAAAATAAACAGCCAACACAAGCCTGCCAAGTCTTCACTAACATAAAATATAAACTATCATCTCAGTTCTATTTTGTTATATGCAAATGTATACATCTCTTTGCAAAACTGTATGATATAAAACCTTACTTCTGGTTATATATAGGAGTAAGGATTTGCACAACAAGTCCATTGCTCTGTTTTGGCAATCTTCAGTGCGTACTACACCACTTAAAAAGACTGTGGTTTTTAACAGGGAATTTCTCTGAGGAAACAGAGCAGTGTTTCATAAACCAAATAAAGCTGTATGCAAACTTTCATTTTTTCTATAAACACCACCTAAGTTTCTTACTATTTTCAGTGTGAGGTACACTGACTGTTTTCTGCAAACTTTCATGACTTTAACACACACTCTTCTTTTTTATCTAAAAACAAACATTGAGCTTGAACAACCTTCATTGGTAATAGGAAGGCATATAGGGAAGCATGAAACTAGGCACATTGGTGAAGAAAATCGCTATATGACAAAGAAACAATAATAGTTTCAGAGCAGAGGCTGACAGTTCAGGTCTAAATAGCATCTGTTTGAGACATTAAAGATCTAAGAATATTCCAAAACCACTGTGGTATATTAAACAGGAAAGAAAAATGAAGGTGGAAAGTTCCCTATAAGATATGTTTTTCTTTCCAATCCTCCCCCCCAATTTATGACTGAAAATACAGCACTAATACTGTGCTTGCATACTTTAAGCAGATAAAAGTTATCATGAATGCTAACTGAAGTAGATATTCTTCCTCAAGGATCTTAAATTCTTACACTAATCCACGCAATTATTATTTTACAATAGCCTCTCAATCTGACACAGTAAGTCTCCACACAATTTTCAACAGATCATTGATGAAGTCTCTCTGTACTTTAGGTTTATCTGGGCATGTATTTGGGGGGTGGGAGGGATATTTTTGCTTGATTTTAAAGCAAGATAAAGCAGTAAAATATCTTTATGACCTATAGCTGGTCTCAACTAGTTTACCTTAAATAAAAGAGGTGGCTTGTTAGAATGCTTTTGACCCAGGAAAGCTCAAACTCATACTTCTAGCAGTTAAGAAAGGCCTTTGAATCTACCATCTATTTTCTCTAAACAAAGTAAGGAAAGATGACCTAACAAAAAAAAAAAAAAAACACCACAGAGGTAAAAATGAAAGATTATACAACCATTCATAAGGTCGTGCTTGTTTACAGGAAGGCTACTAATGGTGAAAAACACAAGATTTCCCCCTACAGACTTCAGACTTAGTAAGCCTTTCTTTCATCTTCTTCCTTTTAGGACAAAGCTGTGAAGTGCTTTGAGACAAGTAAACACTTTGTACATTTTTTCAAAAATACTGTTGCCCACCATTACTCATAACACACAGGCATTACAGATAGAAAACAGTAGCAGGTACTCCCTAACTTTGGCAGGTTAACTGTTCAGCAGCTCAGACTTGTTGGAAGCATCTCACATGCCTACAGAAACAGCTTTTTCTGATAATGCCTTCAACTTAAATTGTTCTTTCGCTTCACTAACACAAGTTTAAAAGAAATTTGAAATCTCTACTGTTACAGAAGCCCAAGGTCTGGTAACTAAAAGGAAAAAAAAAAAGAACTATTACTTTAAATGAACAGAATTGCACTGTAAAAACAATATGTATGCAAACTTGGGCAAAATAAAAACAACCCGTGATGGAAGGGCATCAACTTTGGAGCTAGCATTGAGATCCACAGGTCAAACACAGAGCAACAAAGTAACTTGGTTTTCTACACAGACAGGGAGGGAGTGATCAGGAAGGTATGCTGCTCTCCCCTGCTTACACCACGCAGGGGAGCCTTACCCCAGAAGCTGACCCTGCTTACCTGAAGCACAGGAACCCCCTGAACAACTCCTGTTCCCTACCCAAGTGACAGAATGGATTTCATGTGTAAATCACTACGCAATTCCCATTTCTGCAGCGTTAACGAAGAAAGCGAGCATTTCAGGCTACATGCTTACGTACTTATAAATTTAATGGGATCTTTACAAAAAATAAATAAATAAAAGAATCACTTTACTGGGAATAGAAGAATCCCATAAAGAGGTAGCAATTATAAAAACAGAAAAGCATCATTTATCTATTAATGATGCTTGACCCTAGAAGAGAAAGCTAAGTTTGTCTGCCTGTGCTTAACACAGTAGAAAAGCATTTCATTAGAGCACAGGTTAAAATACCGTATATCCACACCTCAAAATATTTTTCTAAAATGTACGAAAATAAAATAAAAATCGTGCACAAATTAAAAAAAAAAAAAAAGAGTTGGTCAGTAAAAAATGCATAGTATGCAGAAGTATGCATACTAAGGACACTACTGCAATGCTTGGAGTTAATTACCTGAACATTCTTTCATGCAATAATTATGCATTAAGACATATGTTTTTCTAAGAACTTAGCTTTTGCAGTGTAATGAGATTTTGTTAGATTTGTCTGCTAGACAGGATTTTTTTTCCAAACCTATTTTAAAAAACTATAGTAGTGGAAAGTACACTGTTAAAAATACAGTTGGATATTAATCTAAAAATTACAATCTAGAATCCAGTCTACAGATGGTGTTACAAGACTTCTTGCCAGAAGACCTTTTCACAAACAATGTTCTGCTTTACAGGCAGCAAAGATAATTTATCAGTTATAAATTTTGAAAATTCGAACTTCAAATTTTCAAATTTTTTTAATCTTTTAATTAATGTCTCAAACCTAAGGCAAGAACAGACTCTGAAGTCCATGCATATTAAGAAACTTCCCAAAAGATGTATCAGGACAGCTCTGGGTTTCTGAAATAGGTCTAATTTTCCAAGTCAGTGGAAATTAAGGACATATTCAAGAATATATTTCTAAGAATCTAGGTTCACATTTCCATTCTGATATGGGAAACAACACTGGAAGGAAATCGCCTATCTCAGAACGATGATCTGAAGTTCTCATCGATATTGGTGAAGCATTTTCAGCTCCTGAGCCAAAAAAATATTGGTAATGACATCAGAATTACAGAGCTTGATAATGAGAGACAATCAGCAGCCTGACCAGGATAAGAAAGATATTTCTCCCTGCCAAAACCAGCTGTGAAGATGAAACCTTTTCATAGGCCAAGTTAGCTGTGTAACAACAGGGAAACACTTGGCTTCTGCAGACTGCAAATGACAAATTAAATTAAAATAAATAAATAAAAAGTACTTCATCCACACCAAAGCTGCATCTAAAATTCATAATAAAGCGTATTAGCAAACATCACCATCCACACTAATTTAAAAACACTAAATGCCTACATAAAAAAAACTAGAATATGTATTTTTTAAATCAATCATTACTAGTAATTAAAATTGCACAGCTTGTTTGCTTATTATAAACAAAATACACATAAACAGGTATCTGGAACAGATAATAAACAGTGATAATGTTAAACAGGTATCTGGAACAAAGACTACTGATTCTTCAAACTATTTTGTCTAGTTCTCTTTAAAATACAATTGAAAATAAAGATTAAATGAAACAAAAGAACTTTAAATAGTGTTATACCACTATCATTTATCAAACGTTTCATTAACGTTGCAATTACTTCCTCAAAACGGAATGTAGACATCACAGCAATTCTTTTTACTTGGTTCAGGATTTTGCTACTGTAGGACATGAAGTCAACCATCCTGACAACCTGGTAGCTTAATTTTTCCACAGGCACAACCTCTAAAGCAACTGTAATTGTGCACGGGGGGTAGGGAAAGAAGTGTCATTGTTAGACACAATACATAATTTTCAGATTCTGCAATTAGAAGATATGTAATAATAATAGTCCCCGAATGTTTCTTAGCACTGTAAAAAATTACTTCACTTGTGTGCATTATAAGCAAAATCAATGTAAATTATGATGATTATCCTATTTGATTTTAAGCCCAACTGTGCATATTTCTTTACTCAGAATTCTTCTATCAGTGAACTTAGCATTCAGTCTTTGATGTTTATCACAAAGAAGGGCTAGGATAAAGAATAACCTATTACCTAGCTATTCAAGAACATGTGACAGATGCTTCTAACTTTTATAACATTACAGATGTGCAACGTTTAGCCTAAACAAAACTATACATCTCACTAATACATGCCGATTTGCATACTGGATCTCTTATTTGCTTTAGAACTAATCCAACCCCTCCCCTAAAGCCAAGAGAAGTCTGTTATTGACTTTAGTGGCAATAGATTGGCCAAATGGTCCAAGCAAGTTTATTTAATAAGCAGTGAGTGCCTATTTAGCACAATTTTGCTGCTTCGTTTATTCCTCTAATCACAATTCCAGCCAATCAGTTCAACTTTTCAAATTAACAGAATAGCACTCGGGAGTAGTTTCTATTTCTCAACAGATATATTATAGAAAGTTGGTTGCACTACCTCATTACTCTTGCTTTGTGAAAGAGCCAGGCTATCATTTGTCAGTTCCTCATCATCTGCATTATTTCTGTTAAGAACTTTACTCTTCTTCTTGGATCCTCCATCACTAGCTGTGCTGCTATTATCTTCTTCATTACCTTCTTCATCATTGTCATCCTCATCACTTCCACTCCCATCATCTTCATCATCCTCATTATCTCCATCACTCCCTTCTTTTCGCAGTGCATTTTTTCCTTTTTTTTTCTCAGGAGTAGGCCGCCAGTCATTGTCATCTTCGCTATCATAATCATCCATATCATTTAGTTCTTCCATCGATACAAAATCCAGTAAAGGTCGGTTCCTGCGCAAATTCCATTTTTTTGGTTCATTTGTTTGCTCATCGGCCACAGCATCAGGTTCAGCTGCTTTCTCTTTTTCTTTCTTCTTTTTCGGCTTTTCTTCTTCATCTTCTTGCTCTTTCTTTTCAGTTTTAATTACGTCTTTGTCTGCTGTTGGCATCTCTTCTTCAGTGGAGCTCTTTGGTTGTTGCTCTTCTACTTTCTCTTCTGTCGGTTCCTCCTCCAAGATATTTTCTTCTGATTCAGTACAGGAACCTTCTCCACTGTCCTTTGATGCATCTTCACTCCCATGACCACTTCCTTCAGAATCTGTTGAGCATATGAAAATTTAAAAAAAAGTTCCGACACAAATGTACCCCCAAAAATAAAATCTGTTGACGTAAGTTGTTAAACAAAAGAATGATGCATGTTCCTCCCTCATAAGGTAGTCCACCTATTTTTTCAGTTGGTGTCCAAATACTGCTACTTCAAGCGGTATGTTGCGAATCTGTTAAACATGAATGAAGATGGCAAAAAAAAAGATGGTGGAATTTATTAAATGAACATTAAATGTTCCTTTGAACTGCAGCTCATATTAACAATAAGCAGTAGCACAGAATAATTTCCATGTGAAGTCACATCTTTACTAAAGAGCATTCAGTTTTTAATTTTTGGAGGTGTTTTTTAAATCTTAAAAATATTTTAAAAAAATAGCTATCCAATAGAAGAGACTTAAAATGAAAAAAAATGAAGAATTTACATAACAAGTACTACTAATAATCTGGATAATCCTATACCTTCATTTCTGGTACAGATTTTTCTTGTTTGGGGGGTTCTTTTAGTTTCAAATGTTATTTCAATTATTAACCCCACATAAACGATGCCTCATTCAGCATTCAAGCTGCACAACAGTGCTTAAATTCTAATCTTATACAACTCACATGATATTGTTCTGTGCGCAGTCACTATCTCCATTAATTAACACAGGCCAATCTGTGCAACAGAAAGGAATAGAAGAGGGTTCATATGTAACAACCACAAAAATAAGGCATCTGTACTATAAAGGATATGTAAAAATTACTGAAAAAGATGACAAGTGAACTTGTTAAATTTTATAAAGATCATCCGCTTTGACTGTCTTCCATCTTACTCTCCTACTACTTTTCACTTACAGTATTAGTTTTAATGAAGAAAAATTCAGAGAAGATTTAAAAAAAATTAAGTATAATTTTGCTTGATCCAATATAGGGATCAAGTGGGCAATGGCTACAACTTTCAGTTTGTTCAGAGCCATCATCAACTTCTTGATGCATTGTCAGATGTTATTAAATACATGCAGAGAAGAAACACGTTGGTATTTGAAAATTAAAAAAAAATCCTAATCCACTTTACTTCTCACAAAAAACAAAAACAAACAAAAAAAACACTGAATATCACCTTACCATGAGAGAATTTCTGTGCATATCTACCTCTTTATAAGGCCAAATAAAGAAACAGCGGGGCCAACGTAATTTCTAAGGCAAGTAAATTTTGAGAACATGCTGCACACTGCACATGTGCCATTTATTTCCACCCCACAGAACACTGTCTGTGACTAACCAGTAACTCAGTCGTTACATGGATATACTGGTCAGTTTGGGGTTTTGTGTATACCTGTATGTGGAAGTGGAAAGTATCCAATGAGGAGATTATGTAATTATCAGCAACAACAACAGAAAATACATCAGTGCTGCTACTACTCCTGATCAGAACATTATTGTTATCAGGTGAGTAACAGTCCCCTTGCAAGTTGATAAAAAGGAATTTTCCTGTAAATCTTTTACCCTTTCGAAAGCCAGGAAAAAAAAATGCGAATGCAGTAACAGAAATTATTATAGTCTTTTGCTCAAAGAGTAATTCAGTGATTCCCTTGCACCTACAAGCCTTAATGGCAGTAACAGAAGTACAAGCACAATTAACTCAAATTTTGAAATTGAAGAATACTCTTTTGGCATGCCTAAGAAATAAAAACAATATTAATTAATATGTACTATAACATGATTTTCATATGCTCCAAATAGCATATGAAATCCTAACAGCTTTATTTGGATTCGTATTTGCCAGGTCTCACAAACACTTCACAAGTCAGTCATAAAGTTAGACTCTTATTCTAGGCATTTATGTGATAGATTAAAAGCTAAATGTATGCTTAATAGCAAAATTTATTTTTGTATCTTATTTCACAGGCTCCTACTGCCAATGTGCCAATACTTACCTCACCGTGAATAAGCTAGTATAGAGCTTTGCCATGTTAAAATTAATTTCACCAGATTTTTATATTATCTTATTTTATACTCCCCTAGTATAGTTCCATGACAATAATTTAAGATTTTGGGATGCTTTAATTGTGAGGTTGCATTACAAATATGCTTAGACTTCTTGTGAATTTAAGTTTCCACTTCATCTTGGGGCAGAATCTTGGTCTGGGGATTGTTTCCTTTCTAACAGTACTCTAAATTAGCACCAGTGATTTTTGTACATCAACACTACAGCACTAAGAACACTTTCTAGCTGCTGTACACCATTCAAACAATATAAAGCAGAGAACAAATAAACCTTGGTTTCATTCACTTCTCACCTTCAGATTCTCTTTGCCTTTTGCCTGCACGTTATGTTTTGTATTTTTCTATCTGTATGCATGCACATACCACACATACCTATACCAAGGGATATCCCTCTTCTGTTTGAACACATCCACTGTGATAGCTAGTTCTCTAGAAAGAGCTGTTCTGTGATAACAGCTATTTTTGCAGCTGTTCTTCTGTCAGATGCACTTTCAGTTAGAAAGAGGCTGTAGTATACAATTTTCTCCTTGAAAGAAATTCTTAAAGAATGGCTCTTTCAAATTGGCAACTATATCATGTCATTCTCTATGGGACAGAAGTCAAGCCACTCTCAGCGAAAGATCGGGCGAGATACGCTGTCAAATAGTGAAGAATATAGAGTTCCACTGAGAACAAACATGAGAGAGAACAGTTGGGAGAAAGGCATCATTTACTTCCATACAACTTGTAGCTTTAGCTCTGCTGAGCACAGCAGCAGGTGGCAGTCACATCCAGAAGGGGTAACTCTGAGGAACTCTCCAGTGTACAGCGTTATGTTCCAGAATTAACGTAAGAAAAAGTGTGATGAAGGTAAACAAAGGTGACACTAAACCCCACATCAGCTGTTTTCAAATACATACTATGCACAAGATTTCAGAGGAAAGCTACTGCATTACTGAAATCACTATAGCAGTTAAAAAGAAAAAAAAAAGAAAAAAACAACCCTACTAAGGTTTCTGTAGGGCCATTTTACACACAACTAAACACAGTACCCTATGATTTTTTTTTTTTAAAACATTCTAACAAAATCCACTTATACAGAGAGTAACTGCTACACTACTGAAGCACATGGCTACTCACTCACAAAAGACAGGCTGATTCTTCAATGCAGTATTTACCTAAACAAGCAGCTCTGTAAAAAGCAATTTCTGTTGACCTTTTTGAAGTGAAGTTTGAAGGATAAGCTAGTTAAAAGACATCTCAGACTCAGTTTTGGTCTTGCCTCTTACACTGGCAAAGTCTAACCAATTCCACATAGCAGAAGAGATGCATTTGGCACTTTTTGGTGGTCTAGCAGTACGCTCCACAGTACCCTCTTTTGGATGGCAAGAAAAAACCACAGGATACAGGAGAGATTAATTCTTCTGTGGGTGAAAGCAGCTCAATTACCATCACCCTGTTCAGCAGACCCTTAGCCTCTTTCTTCCAACCTGAAGGCAGACAACAAATCTTGCTGCCATGTTACCAAACATGGGTAAAAGAAGCTGTATTTCCAATATATCTGAACCAGAAATTGCAATTAATTTTAAAGACTCCAAAATACCTCAAGGAAATGTTTAAACTAACTAGAAAGCTCTGATTTTAATAACTGGATGTAAAAACAAAACAAAACAAAAAAAAGGCAGGGAAACCTAGATCATACATGAAAAACATGAACTTTTAAATTGCCAAAGGCAGTGTTATGTAAGCGGTAAATTCCTGATCACATATGTCTATTACACTAAAGGCATAAAGCTCCACTATGCTAAGACTGACTAGCCCACAGCTGTATTGAAAGCAGGAATGGAAACGGTTTAACACTTCACTTTGAACGTAACTTCGAATAAGAGAACCTAGCATCGGTTAGATTTACGACACAGGCTTTCTGTACTATTTTGCAGAGTATGATGGCATCGTTACTTAAGTATTTAAACCTTGGTAGGCTATTGGTAATTCAATATTACAATGTTGGCAATTAAAAAATTAGAACTGTCTGAAGGAACATAGTTAACATACAGAACAAAATCAAAACTGATTAAGATATTACAATTCTGAGGAGAGAAATGCATTTCTAAAACATGGCTTCTGAAAAAAATTATCTAACTGCACACAAAGACTGGGCAGACCTGGAAATTAAACTGATTACTGACCCATGATTCCACCTGTTTCAGAAGGCAAGTATTTAGTTTAACAGAAAAAAAAATTGACAGAAGAGGAATATAAATACAAGTTTAGTAAGCAGTTCCCTCACTTCTACTTCTCAATTATATCACAGCATTTCAGCATACATCTACTCAAATCTTAAAAGCACTCAAAACTATAAGCTGCCAACTTTGCGTTGAGTCAGTAAGAACTGCCTCAATTTACAGCGCTGTAACTGGAATTGGTTACCCTACCTCCTAAATTTGATTGATATTTCCCAGTTTCAGACACAGTCTTCAACTGTTTTTAACGTTATCAAACTTTACCCATTTGGGATGAAGTATTACATGCCCCATGACTTCCCTTAGCAAACCTGCAGTCCTAAATAATCCATACAATTGGATTCTAATACAAGTTATTGTACAGTGAACTAGAACATGTATCTTTCCCAGAAACACCTAGGAGTTTCATGTCTTGTAAGAGGGACGTGACAACTGGGAGACAAAGTCTCTGACACGCTGTAACAAGTATATGCTCAAGAGACACTTGAAACATCCCACCCTCACTGAGCAGAGGTGGACGGATTGCAAGTGGACCATCCCACCAAGCTAGAGTTAATAAAGCTCAGAACGTTCTCCATGCAGCATGAAATACACAAGAGATGGACACACACACACACAAAGGTGATTAGAAATACTTTCTGTAATGAAAAACATTTACTAAGCCATCAGGACTCTGAACACAAAAATCCAGAAACGATGATTCCTTCCTGTAAATACTAAACACCAATCAAAATTGGTGTCAAATCCTTACTGCATCACATATTCCCAGAAATCTGACAGAAAAATTAACACGCATAAAAGTTTAAATGTTCAAGGTTCAGTCCTGCTAGACTTGCACAGTTATCATCTACTACCACATATCACTTAACATCCTAAAGCTCATACATATGGATGCAAAACAATCAGCAGGGAGTAAACAACTTCAGAAGTATTTTAATTTAGTATTTAGATAGTCCTCAAACCTTTACCTGTCAAATTTGCTTTTCCTTTTAACTTTAAAATTGCTACTTATATCTGCATTTGTGAATCAAATAAAGACACGTTGCAGAGCTGTGGAATTACCATACTTACAGAATCTTTTGAGTCATGAGTAGACTTTAGTCATTTTCAATGTAGAAAGACTTTTTTTTTTTTTTAATTTCCCTTCGTAAGCAAACTGTGCAATGAAATTCTGAATTCGAACAAATAGTAAACACTGTACATATATAGACCCTGATTTGCAACAGGCTGTACACAGAGAGATCTCTACAGTCATTGATAGAACAGCAAAAACACTGACTGTAATGGAGAATTACACATTATGCTTTGAAGGCTCCCACAGTGAGCAAAAGGTAAATCTGTTTTCTATCAGCAACAATCCAGAATTTGTATAGTAGGGGTGTCTGCATGTGTACACGCAATTTTTTTTTTTAAACATATATATATACATATATAAACTTTGAAGTTATTTTTCATATAAAAGGACTTCTTTATTTTTATATATGTGTGTGTGTATATATATTACATAAAAGTCCCTTTATTTCAGTACTTCTTCCATCCAAATCTGAATGGATTAAGTACAACCAAATTCCTTTTTTTTATACCAGCCTCATTTAAAATCAGCGCAGATGTCCTACTTCAAACATCCTGCAGCTATCCAAATCAATTGTATGACACAAAAGAACAACTTTTCATTCAGTTTAAGAGGTTATACATTTAATAACTTTATATTTGCCAACTTCTCCAAACCCTCACAACTTTTTCCCTTCACACTGAAAAAAAACTCTGAATAAAAGTGTAAAATGTCAAACTCTGCTGTTTCAAAAACCTTTTCACTTAATCTTACATTTCATTAAACAGAACATTAATTTTTCCTACAAGTGAAAGATTTAGGTCCTGAAATGTCAAAACAAAGCTATATGAGATACTCAAACACAAAAAAGTAACCAGAAAAAAAACATTTTATAATTAGGACTTGGTTTTTTTTCTCATTATACAGTTGTTTTCATTCAGTGTTGCTTTATAAAGGGAATTCCCATTCAACTCCCTTAAAATGCAACTGAAGTTGAAACACTCTGGACACTGTTCCCCAGTATGTACATATGTATCCTAAAAGTCAAAGACAGTATCAACCACAAAGGAGTCTTTTGCATTCAAACAAAGTTCAGTCAGGAAGCTTTATTCATTCCTTTTGGATAACTAATGATTGTCTTCTAACCAAGCAATATATTGTTCTGGATTACATGTCCATGTCCCATACTCCATTTCCAATTCTCCTCTTCCCTTAATTCCAGCCTACACTACCATTCCAATATAGGGAGATTCTTTGGAAACTAAAGGACATTTCCTTTTAACGTCCTTACAGTGACGTTACTGAAAGGATAAAAAAAAAATACCCAATGCAAAATGAAAAAAGTAAATGAAATAAGTCCTCAAAACTTAACACAGAATTGTTAAGACAACATTATTCCCTAAGTCATTGCAGCCTGCTTCTATCAGACCAACCAAGGAGAATATGTCTAAACGAAAAAAGCAAGGAGCATTAGACTGTATCTTAAAACTTGTACTAGTGAAATGATCATTAAGCTTTTCTTAAGTTCATTAATAAGGAAGACCTTGCCAGATGATAAAAAATAAGTCTTCACATGGAGATGGAAAATATCTTTGCAAGATACGTTCACATAGATCAGTGTCTCCAGTGCAAAAATAAAAAAGCAAAGTTATTTGACAAGCTGTCACAATGCTTCCCTTACATCTTACACATATTGCATTTCTTTGCTTATTTCCCTGAGCATATGCCATAAAACATTCAGTGTGTAGCTTATTTACATGCATGATCCCGCTCCTTTTTTTCCCTCCTCTCTCCAATATACTTGAATTTTTATTCATTTCATTTTGGTATCTTTTTTACTTTCAGTTTCTGTGGATGTTCACTGCAGATACAGGAATCTGCATGCACGGAAAAGGCTGCAGAACAAAGACACTCTGAGGCAAGGACTTCCTTCTGGTATGAAATGTTTCTGCACACCTATCAGAGTGGACACCCAAAGTTTGTCTATCATAAAACAAATAATAGTCTGTTTAGGTTTTTATCTTTCTGATTAAGATTTTCACTCACAGAGAAGAATTAACCTTGCGAAATTATGCAGGTTCTTCAAGTCCACAACAAATTACTATCCAGACTTATTCAAAACAAAATGGCTTTAGAGCATTTACTCCAACACTAAAAAAAAAGAATGTTTCAAAAGTTATCCTTTGACTGAAGAAACGAAAAGCAATACATTCAGCTATGACAGCCAACACAGAAGCTACTCAAATGCTTCTGCCAAAACTTGTTTGATAATTGAGTTTTCTGTTGAGAAAAAATTATTCGCAACTAAAGTATTGCATGGATGTTTCGTTTAATCAGCTGTTTCCTAGCTGCAGCATAAGAATTTCCAGTTATCCAGCTGAATCTCTTCAAGTGGCTTCAAGTCCCAACAGTTCACTAGTAGCATTCTATCTCCCATATGATATTAAATAAGCAACCGTGAAACAAAAATGAGATAATTCTGAAGCGAGGAGATGAGGAAACATATTTACCTGAAGCATCTCCAACTTTAAAATCACTGTCATCAGAGCTATCATAATCTAAAGCTTCCAGCAGCGAAGCTGCCAAAGGCTTCACTTGTCTCCTCTTCGAACTGCGGTCCACTGCAGGAAAAAAAGCACAGTATTCCTATTAGATGGCATAAAGAAAATTCAGCGTGGTTAAACCTGAGGTATTTACAACAAAACGCGGCAGGGCTGTGGCAGGGGCAGTCTGCCCCACCACGCAACGCCCAGCCGGCAGATGAAGCGACCCCCGGTACCTGCGCTACTCCGCCACAGACGGAGGGGCACCACGGCCGGGAGCGGCTCACTCACACGCCGGCCGCGGCCGCCCACTCGGCTGCGGGCTGCCCGCAGCCCCGGGCACTGGCACCGACCCTGGGGCCGGGGCTGACAGAGGGTGCCGCTCTCCGGTCCCCTGAGGCCCCCCCGGCGCCAGCAGCGCCTCCAGACATACTGCGATGCGTCGCCGCCAGCGACCACAGCCGCAGGGGTTGGAGAGCCGCCGGCGCGGCTGAGGGCGGACGAGGCGCCCGGGCCGCCCGGCACCCCGGGGAGGGGACGGAGGCGCTCGGCGGGACGCGGGCAGCCCGGCATCTCCCCGGGGAAGGGGCGAGACGACCCGCCGAGGGCCACTTACTAAAGCCTGCGCAGGCGAGTGGCGGGCGGGCAGGCAGGCAGGCAGGCAGGCAGGCAGGCAGGCAGGCAGGCAGGCAGGCAGGAAGGCGCGGCCTGTGCGGCCTGTGCGGCTCCGGCTAAATTTTCGTCTTTAATAAAGACAAAAAGCTTCCTTCACGTCTCGTATTGCAGCGGAGCTCNGGGACAGGCAGGGGGACAGGCGCGGGCAGCGGCCGAGGCCGGTGCGGAACGGCAAGGCATGGCAAGGCGCCGTGCGTTGTTCCGGGCGTGCCTGGTCGGGATCACACCGATGGGGAAAAGCAGCTCAGAAAAATCCCCGAGCTGTTCCTCGGTTCCCCCTGTGGAAATGAGGCATTGTACGATCGCTGTTACTAAGTAGCTGTGCTAAGAGCTGCGTTCCTTCTGGACGTGGTGCATGCGTTGCACTCACAGGCTCATTCCTGCGCTCTTGACAGTTAGCAAGCCGTTGCATTCAAATTAAAAAAAAAAAAAGATTTGGAAAAACTGAGGGATGTTTTGGCTTTTCCTCTGAACTTGTCTTTGTAATTAAAAGAACGGGGACATCTTAAAGAATTGGTGTTCTGGCGTAGTGTTGTGTCTTCAAGAGCTTGAGGATAAAGAATAATGCTAGAGGTGGAAATCCACAGCAGAATTATAACAACGTTACTGGAAAAGAGATATACCGATGGATAAATGCAAGTAGGGTCTACTTAATGCTATGATGAAGTGAAGGGGAGGTAAGGTTTGGCAATCACACAGCCGGTGACAAGAGCCTGTGCTATGTTTACATCAGCTCTGCCCACATCAACCACGCATGTTTGTGCCAGGCCAAAAGTCCTCTTGGTACTGCAAAGTGCAAGTAAATTCACAGGTAGTGTATTATGGGTGTGTTAGTCTTTCTTCTTTAAATACAGCGTAGTGATGGCTGGTTAGTCTGTGGTGTAATTATGTATTTTTGTTTTCAGAAATTTGAAATACTTATTTTTTTTTCAGATCTTGAGTATATTGGAAGGGTAGAAAATTCCAAAAATGTTAACTCTGTGTTCTTTCTATGATTGAATTTCCTAGGTTTTTTTAAGCACATTACCTCATCACTAGTTGATGTGTTCACACCTGTTACCTCCACCAGTTCTTTGGCCACGTAGCCTGACTGCACAATGAACACCTTTCCTGTTCCTGTTATGCCAGCCCTTCCCAAATGTACTACCTACCCACACAGTCTGGTGTTTCCTTCAAAACTGTCATCAGCTTCCCTGTTCCCTTAGGAACTGCATGTCTTAGATTTTTCACTCTGAGTATTGGTTTTTTTCCCCCCCTGTTCCCCCCTTTAACTGGCATCCCCATCCTACTTTCTCTTCACGCACAGTTTCAGTCCTAATATGACAAGTAGAGGGGCTCAGCTCCCTTCATTCAGACTCTGCAGCTCCATGCTCACACCTGCAGCAGCGAGTTCTGCAGAATCCCCTGCCTGCCAAGGGACAAGCCCCTGATCCTGTCACATATACAGTGACTGGCAGGACCACTCAGGAAGATCACGGGTAAGGGTGGAGAAAAATCACTGTAGAGCAGTAGAGGAACTTTTGATTCCTTTAAACATGAAAGTCAAGGTAGATGTATGTCAAGATGTATGGACTGGGTTCCAGTTCAGCTCTCGGGGTGGCCTGCCATGCTAGGTTTATTCCAGCTCCTACCTACACAGGTCTGGCAAGTCTAGGTGATCAAGAAGTTGATAGCTGCCTGCCCCTGCTCCTCATCAGCACCTCACTGTGCCCAACTGTGCCTTCCTCCTCCCCTCCTCATACTCCATCCTATGACTTGAACCCTCTCAGCCTTTCTGCCTTACTTCAATGCCCAGCTCCATTTACTCTTTCCTATCCCAAATCTTTCTTCTTCCTTCTCCTTTTCTCCCCTCCAAAGGAATATTCATAGTTATTTTTTTTCTGAAAATTGCATGCACATGTTCTCTGTTGTCTTCTGCAGTCAGCTTTAATACTTCACCCTCGTTCCTCCACGGAAAAAAAAAAAATCAATAAAAGTACAAGAACTGTAAAGAATTTAAAATTAATTCACTGTTTCCCTAAGCTTCTGAGCACTACAAAGATAGGACTTAGCAGCAAATCCTCCTAATTCAATAATTAGAAGTAAATAAAACATACAGCATAGAAAATAACTAGAAAAACCAGTTTCTGTGTTACCATTCTTTGGAAGTTTCTGGCTATTAAAACATCTATTAAAAGATGAGTCCTCCTTAGTAGATTTTAATCTCCTTCAGTAGATTCAGACTACTTCAAATAAGGAGAAAAGAAGGGAGAGCTCATGCTCCAAATGAAAGAAGCCTTCAGAGAGAATGTCTGATTGTCTTATTCCTGCAAGGCCTTTGTCAATCTCAGCAGATAATCAAGGATGTTGAAATGTGCAGCTGCCTTCCTGGTTCAAGAAATGAGGCGTTAATGGCATGCTGCTGGGAGCTGGGCACTGTACTGACATTGCTATACCCATTAAATAGATGGTAAGTGTTGTCAGTTTAGCACCTATGCTCATACACACACAAAAATTATCTTAAAAGGTAATTTTTAGAGCAAAATTATGAAAAGCTGAAATAGTGCATCTACTATGAAAATGTCATGGCAACTCCATCACTATCCATAATGTCTAAAAATGTGTAGAAATACTTCGGTACATCAGGTCATGTCAAAGATATCAGGTCTTTCAATTATCTCCAGATTCTAATGGTTCTCTGCAGGTCTGTACTTCGGTGCACAGCCTATTGCAAGTGTAGGTGTCTGAATCTCCATTTCAGTGCCATTCTTCAACTGCTGGAGGAGCAAAAATAATATGTTCTAATTGTACTTTTGCCCTAAGAAACAAGAATCTTTTTTTTGTAGTTCTGTAAGGACAATTTTAGAGGGAGTTATACAATAGCAAGTCAGCAGAGAATGCAGTCGTACTCACATAAATTACCTTAAAAATATCATCCTTAGTTTAATGAAAGTGTTGAGTTTTCAAAGAAAGAAATAGAGTAATACAACATTTCCTCACCTAGGGAATAAACTTACGAAAAAGTATGTTTTTAACTCATCCATCAACTGTGAACGGAGAAATAATAATAAGAAATCTATTTTTTTTCCTGTCAGTGAGCAGACAGTTAAAGCCATGACCTACCTGTCTGAATCCAAACAGCAAATTCTTTTTTATCCATCAAAACATCACCGTCTGTAGTAGGCAGACTGACCTTTTCAAGTATCTTCCCAAAGTGAATTGTTCCAGCTTTCACTCTTTAACTGCACCATTACAGCAAGCACCTCTCTCAATGATCTCTGCTCTTTTGTCTAGTATTTTATGGTAAAATATAAAAAGACTGACTCGGATATCTTTGCTATTTTAAATCACAAAGAGAGGAAATCCAGCATCAATAGTCTCTAAACAAAGACTTTGGTACAATAATAACTGCAGATTTCTACAAGGTTTACTGCAGTCAAACGCTGCCAGGGAATGTTCCCTTCATGTATACTGGTATTTCATGCACTCCTTAGGCCAGGCTCAGCCTCAGTTCATTACTTATGGATTTTGTTGATAATGTAATAAACATGTTTGTTGTAAAAGAGTCCAGGAAATGTAAAAAACAGCGATATATATCTTCAATAGAAAATCTTTCTGAATTAAAAATACCTTAAGATTGCAAAGGTTAAGAAATATTAGAATTGGGGCTACCTATATCTTTAGTTCTGTCGGAATTGTCATGTGTGTCATTTTTTAGGTTTAGGTAGAGACATGCTGTATTCCCTCTATTACTTGCTGATCCAGGATGCAGGTGTTAAATCCAAGGATTAGGAAAGATGGATCTATCTATTTCTATTGCAGTCAGGTCCCATGTAAGGTGCCTGTGCTCAGATGGAGCAGGCGGACACTCACAGGCGGCCGACTCCTGCCTTCCATGCCCTCTGCTCCCAGCGTTGAGATGCAGACATTGACACGCCTCTGTGTTGAGTGCTAGTCCTGCAACTCCTTAATCAAACAGCTATTTTAACGTAAGAAAAAAATGTCGTTTTGTAGATCTTTGTCAGCTTGAGCTTAACAGAGACCTTCCCCCATTCCCTTGGGTCACTTCCCTTCTTCTGCAGTCACTGTGACACCAACCCCTGTCACTCATACTTACAGAGGACATTATCCTCAACTCAGACCTCGCTGCAGATCCTGCCACTAAAGTTATGTCCTAAAGATTCAATGCAAAACATATCTAACATGCAGCTTTCCTATCTCCCCATTTAGCTAAAATTTGTGTCTAGGCTCATCTCCCATCTCATTTACATCAATATTGCTTTTTCTGCTTTCCAAAAATGCAATTCTGATGTTGTCATACCTATTGTAATGATTTTTCTCAGCTTCTGCCATGTTCCTTTTCCATTTTTATCCCTCCAGTGATTTCCCTCCTCTGCTGCATCAGTCATAAATTACTTGGGTTTGATTTCATTACACTTCACAGATTAGTCGTTCTCTTGTCTGCCATTTATCTATGGCAGATGACATTTGCCATACAAAATTTGTTTTGCACAATGTATTGGCCTCCTGTTCTCTGTTAAATTTTCAGACCTTTTTCCAGGCACCCTTCATACTTAAAATGTGTTCCATGTAAATACCTGCAAACTCAGTTCATTTTTCCTCTCAAAATACGCTTCTATCACCCTGCTCACCACCTATGTTGTAAGGTTCAATGGATACTGTCTCTCATACTGTCTCCTGGTTTACCTGTACTTTCCTGTAATTGGTGTCCCTTTCTGGTTTTTGTCCTATGCTTATATTTCCAATCTGTTAGGGGTGGATTAATATTTCCATTTTTGTACTGTTTTTCTCTCTGTGATTTGTTTCAGGTATAGCAGAATTCTGAGTCATGATTAAAGCTCCTGGACATAAAAGCAATAAAAGGAATAGTAATAATTTTTATTTTAAAATTTTATTTTTTTTAATTTTATGTGATTTTCAGACAGCAAGTTCATCAAATAAGCCATATTCTCTTTGTAAAGTGTGTGTAATTTGGGCCACTTAATAAAGAATAATAATTCATAATAATAAAGAATTATTAAAGCATTGACCATAGAGGTGTTGTACTGGTTCAGATTCAGGAACAGCCAGAGAAAAGCACGAACAGAGCAAGCAGATGTGATACTTTCTATTGATTTTGCCACTTCCAGGTATTTTCCGCTTTGAGAATTTCTTCATCCTCGTGTGGGTTGTCCATTTAGTGGCCTGTAATGAGTCTTTCTTCTGAGAATCTTTCTTCTAAGAACTTGTCCAGTCTCCCTTATAACCCATGAAGAGGTTTTCTATGACATCATTTAGCACAGAATTACACAGCTCTACTACCCTGTGTATGACAACAGCGTTTTCTTTGTTTTGAAGCTGGTTGCTGTCATGTTCTGTTCTACCTCCCAAGTCATCTCTCTCCCAGGCTGAGCAATCCCGGCCTCCTCAGTCACTGCTGACAGGGAAGCTGTTTCATTTCTCTGATAACCCTTGTTTTCCTTCCATGAATCTTCTCCAGTCTTAATACATCCTTTCTGTAAAGGAAGGACAGCACTGAAATCCAGACAAATTGTGCATTTATTCAGTTGTATAATGATGTTTTCTAGCTTGTTCTCTATTTCTTGCCTAGTCATTTTTAAGATTTTTTTCCCTTGGGATATGAACTGGGCATTGAATGCTGCACTGCACTGAACCAACACTTTCATGAAACTATCATAATGCCAAGGTCTTCTTCCTAAGTGGGAATGGTCAGTTCAGAGCCCATCATTTTATTTGTGAAGCTAGGGTTGCTTTTCCCCAGGATCATCAATTTCTTTACATTTATCTACACTGCATTTCACTTCTTTGCATTTATCTGGATTGAATTTCATCTGCTATTTTATTTACTGCCCAGTCAGTCCCATAAACGAGTACTACAACTGTTTCATGCCTGAGTTATTTTTAGAATTCTTCTAATAACGGTGGTTTCCTAGTACCTTATTAAAAAGTATTTTACCATTTTTCTTAATGTTTTATCCGTAGCTGCTTCCACAATAACTTCAAATTCAGGCAGATTTTCTGCTCAGCCCTCTCCCACCAGAGAACAGCATTCTAGTATGGGAGTCTCTTCATTTCTTTTCCACAGAGAACACTGATGGGAAGAATTCATTTCCCCATCTAAGTACACACGTCACACCAATTATCAGCTGGCCCAATGGACACCAGCGTGTTTTTTGCTGTGTTTGAAATACAATCATATTTTCAAGTACTAGCTTAGATTCTTTTATCTAGCTGATGCTCAAATTGTTTTTCCATTCCACCTAATTAATCATATTTTACATTTAATCTACTACAGCTTATGATACTTTGCATTTTCTTGTTTTAAATACAGTTCCAGCCCCTTGAAGGATTCATTATTTATAAAAGTCTCCTTTACTTTGCTGGAGAGAGATTTCAGCTTCCTTTTATACTTTCTCTGTCATTTCCATACATGTTAAGCACTAATGCTGTGAGTCCAGTATAGTGTTCTCCACTAGCTTACATGCCTATGAGAATTTAATTCCTTACACTGTCCCTCTTGGATAGGCTGTTAAGAAGCTTTCTCATTTTCTATATGTCCTGTTTGATGTAGAACACAACCAGAGTGGATTTTTTGAGATTTGCTGCCTTTGTAGGAGTGCTGAATAAGTACATGGTCACTGTTAGAGAACTGCAATTCAGCTGCAAAACGTTGATTAGATCCTGTTAGTTACTCAGTACAAAGTCAAGGTTTGTATTTTTGGATGTGGGCTCACTAACCACTAATTCCATGAAAGAGTCATTCATAATGTCTAACACTTTTATCTCTGTGCATATCTCAGTATCACATTCACCCAGTCTGACTGGGGGCAACTGAAGTCCTGCACTACAACTGCTACCTGCCTGATTTTTCTCAAAATATTGCAGTCAGCGTTGCTATCCTTTCTGGTGGTCATTAGTTGAGACCCAATACCACATTTGTCCAAAGCAGGCCTGGAATTTAAATCCATATAAATTCTAATTTGTTGATTTGCTTTTATTCTGATTTCTTGAATGTACACTATGACTTTGCCCTGGGCACACTTATTCTATTTCATGTATACTTTGTCTTAATATTACAGTGTGCCATTGATTGTCTTCTTCCCATCGAGTTTCAAAAGTCTGGTATGTCATTTTTATGTAAGGGAGGACATTCCTGTTCCTCCATCTTATTTCTTAAACTTCTGGGATTTATCTGTAAGTATGTGTACCTGTCTGTTGTTCCCATCTCGGGAAGCCATTTTGTAACACTCTTTTGTTCTTTTTTTTTCCATAGCATGTCTGAATCTGTACATCCTTTGATCTATCCTATACTGAAAAATACAGAACTTCCAAGATTTCCTTTTCAGCAGCAGCACTGTTTCAGAACGATGTGTTCTTGTGCCTTTGTGGGCTCTTTCAGTTTCTGTTTTAAACACTCAATTATAACTTTTCAGACTTAAAGTGTCAAACTAAAAATCACACAGTGTTCCACTCTTAGTGTTTGCACAAACAGGCTCTTCCCCCTCCTGGGGAAGTTCAGCTGCCACTGCTCAAGACCAGCGGTGATATGGTACCTTGGATCAGACTCTGGAGAAAGAGCTGTGTGACAAAGAGCCGGGAGAAGCCTTGCTGGAGGGCTTGCCCCTTGGCTCTGGAGCTGCATTTAAGCTCAGGTCTTATTCGTGGTCTGTGCCTGAACAATGATGGGCTGTCTGTGCCTGACCTTGCTCCTCATTGACCCTAGCCCACTGACTTCCTGGCTTGACTATGGACCTGCCTAATTGCTATGTGCTTGGCTGGCGATCAGACCGCTGTCTGCCTCTGGTTACCATCCCATGCTCTGCTCTCCTTCTGTTGGTACTGTGGCACTGTCATCCATGTCATGCTGTCACCATCAGCTCCTGGCTCACCTTCCCTTACAGAGTAACTCCCTCTCGCAGCTCCCTGACACCTCATTCAGGTGAACTTCAGATAAAGTACTCCCTTTATTCTGAAACTGTCCTCCATTCACAACGAATCTGCATTCTTCCTCCTTATACCATCCAATCTAGATAGTAAAAGTCTGCCTTTCCACCTCTTCCCATGGTGCCATGAGGGGCAGGAATCACTTCACAGAATACTGTCACACAAACCTTAGTCTTCAACTTCCTTCTCATTTGCCTAATTGTTCTTCCTTTTGTCGTTTGTACTTGTGCACCACAACCAGTTACCCTTCCCAGCACTTCTTAGGAGCCTGTTCCCTAAGGGGAGTTGCCACCTGGTAGTCACTGCATAAGCCTGCAAGCCTTCTCTATGTGCAATGACAGCTTCTTCCACCAATACAACCTTTCTCTTCCTCGCTGTTGGGAAAAATTATGTGCAATACAAGTAAAGAATGTCATTCCATTAATCAAGACTCACTCCCTCTTAACAAGATATGAACAATGTGAACATAAGGCAGTGATTCCCACTTCAGTGGGCTCCAGCTCAGACTTTTAATGACATTGCATGATACACTTTTTCCAGACCTAGTCTTTCATCCACCAAACGCAGTCTTTCATTTTGCTGTTGTTCCGAAAAAATCTGGGATGTAAAGAACATCTGCTACAACAAACATAAAAAGCACAGACCTGCTGTTACTAATGGGAAGTATTCTAAGGGCTTGGGTTTAGAAAAAAAAGTTAATTAATTTTTGAAGAATAATTACTTTGATTGCGAGTGTCAGCGACCTTCTCACTTAAAGCTTTCCCAATACAATCTTGTTTTGGTCTCACTGAGGACAAAAGACGTTTCAGCTTTACTGACAAAAATCTTTGTGAATTGCCATAAATTCTACTGAAGGGGCTTCAATAGCTTCCTTTTAAATTCTATTTAGTTATTATCTGTAAACAAAAGAAGCTGAGCTAGCCTGGTTTGGATTTGTATGAAAAATTATAATGAAATAATACAACCAGTAAGCAATAAAGAAAGGAAATAACTGCTTTTAATGTTCTCTGTTAAGCGTAATCATGACATTTTGGAATCCATTTGCTTCTTTTTCTAATATTCATTATTTCACTGATTAGCACAAGATGTACCAAAAATATGTAAGACATTTTTCATCATTGCAAATTTTATAGAAACTAATCTCTTTTTAATCTGTTTTTGTCAAATTATGCAGGTTTTTCTTGAAAATTTTATTTTTGAGAATTCGAGCTGATTTAAGATCCCATTTATTGCAAAAGAAAGGCCATTCAGTTATGCTAGAGTCTCACTTTATCATGACACCTATACACAGTTTTCTTTGCTTTTTAAAAAAGAAAAACAGTCACCAGGACATGTCTTTGTTAAGGTACCCTGCTGGCAACATATGGCAAAAATACTGGCACCTTGCCTGGAAAGTGCAGCAAGAACTGATAGACCTGATCTCATTCTGCGACTGGGGAGAAAACAGACTACAGTGAAGGCCAGTCTTACGGCCTGCGACCATCCATTGCTTGGCAAGAAGCACAAGTTCCTGAAAACAGATGCAGGATGGTGAACTGATTTTGCAAGACTGGGAAAGATTTTAATGTCCTAGGTGATGGTAGAGCCCCCTCTAACAGTCTCTCTTACAGCTGGACCTTCAGAAGTCTCTGTGTAATTGTGTTTTATATACTACTGTGAAATTAATATTTCAATGTATAAATGTTTGAGAAATAATAGTGCTAATTTAATCTTAATGGGTCAATTTCAAGTATTTCTTGAGGACTGAGATGAAATCCTGCAGCTGCAGGAGTTCTGCAAAAGAAGCAGATTTTCTTCCATACTGCAATATTGCTGAGCCAGACATTTAGTGTTGACCTGTTCCATCTGAAAAAGAGAAACAGACTTTTTTGTTCTTCTGCATTATTCAAAACATAGCTCAGCATTAGATAAGCGCACAGTTTTGGAGGCTTGAGTGGTAGCGAGTGGAGAGGGACTCTACTGTCATTAAGCAGATCCTCAAGAGACTTGAAATCTCCAGTTCCAAACATGAGCAAGGCTAGAAGATTCCACTCCATCTTCCATGAAGAAATTTGTATGCTAAATATCATCCTATAGCAATATTCATTTCTATGCTTACAGAGAGTAAGTATGCATATTACGCTGTGAGAATTGCAGAGGAAAACAGCAGCAACCCTGTACCTAAATTATGTAACAAAATACCCTAACTTTAGAAAAGGAGCTTTGAGAAGCTCATTTGTTAGTCTCTGAAACTTAGCAGAAACAACATTCTGATGTTGAAGACGTACCTTTCTTTTTCCTCTTAAATGTTTCAAAAGTTTTATTTCTTTTTTATTGATTTTAACAGCATTCCTATCTCCTTCCCCTTCCTCATTCCCGTCCTCTTACCATTCTCAGATGAAAAGGGGAGAAATGAGAGTCCCTAGATCAAACTCTCTCCCTTCAATACTTCTACTGGAAAAGGAGAGAAAGCACAAACAAAGAAACATGAGGCCATTGGGCTTTTTCTCATATTTGTCAAACTCAGGAAATCCTGTAAAAAAAATTAAAATAGAAAACTACTTCTCAAATACACTGACATGATTATAATGTTTTGTTTTGTTTTAAATGAGAACATGATGTCCAACTGTAATGATGTCTCCCTAGTCCCAGTGACGGTAGAGTGCAGTTTCATATGAAATCTGCCATCTTCCAGTCTCAATACCTGTACCAAATTTGTAATTACCCAACCACATAGTAAGTCAGATTAGTTTTTGATCTGACAGAAAGCAACCCTACCAAGAAGCCCTGTGGCTCCAAGACCAGTATATCCAGTGCAAGCCAGGGGCAGGAACACATGGGGAGAGAGGAAAGCAGGCACAAGTGCCCAGCTCAGCAGCAGTCCGTGTTAGATCAGGTGGGACACACGCAGGTGGGACATACACCGAACTGGTCAGTTCAGTCAGGCGTCTAATGAGAAGGCATCGCATCACCCCCCTCCCATTTGCTTCTCCTGGATGCTTTTTGCAATCGCATTCTTTATCACAGTATTATTGTATACTGTGTACTAGTAGCATTAGCAAAAAGCTGCAATTGATCCAGATAAAAACTTTCTGGTTTGTCTCTTTTGTACAGCCTAATGTAAACTGGTGCTGGCACAGGCATATCCAAAGGATGGATGAAACTGTCTCTGAGTGGCTTACCGAGGATTAAAAAGACTGTGCAACATTGGCCTTAGTGATTCAGTACATCCTTTACTGTTGCATGTAATAGAACCATACCTGTATGAATTCTCACTACCATTTGTATTCTGTGACTTAAGATGGGTCTTAAAAAAAAAAAGATTCTGGGAATCCACAGTACACAGTCTTTTCCGTTGTCCCTCAAATGACCCTTACCTCTCTTCCAAATTCCACAGTCACAAAACAGTATACTAAAGCAGATTAAAAGAGCTATCGCTTTCAAAATCACGCTTCCTGCCCTCCTAGATCCAAGTGGAGAGGGAGACACACGGAGCAAAAATTCCCACTGTCCTGATTTGTTTCTTTAGAAGATGCATCAACTAGATGATGCAACTAGATAAAAGATACTTCTTTTAAAACTCATTGAACTGGAACTTTCTGAATTTAAATCGCATGAATCATTTCAGTTTGGCCAAGTTTTAATCTAAGCTCATTTTACCCTAGAAACAAATATACTGAATCCAAGTTTGAGAAGACAGATTGTTCTTTTAAAGACTTATTTATTTTACTTTAAAATAAAGCAAGTAAACAAATAGAACACACTGTTGTCTTTAATCTGATTTCTTGTGCAATATAAGATGAAAACATCCTTTCACAGAAAAAAAAGTACTATATGAAACTCCTTTTTAATTAAATTTGCTAACTCTTATGTTCTCCCTGTTCTCAAAGAAATTTTCTGATGTCTTAATCCATGTAAAGAATAATACCAAAATATTCTGTAGCCTTCCCTTCACATCATTTTCACTTCAGTCTAGACTCTGCTGTTAAAATAAATTCCTGCTCAGAAGTCTTATTACAGGTATACATTTCATGCAATCACAGTGTGAATCTTAGAGACAGATCTTAAGATGTACTGTGTATATTCCTTCAAAGAAGGAGGATGGACTCAGTCACACATGAAAATATGTTATTATCCTTCTCATAAATATAGTAATACAATTCCCTACATTTAAATGAAACTGTGTTTAGAGAAAAGATAATATGGGAATACTACCTCATCATAAGCGGTAATTCACTGTTTTTAACAGAGCAGAAGTTTCCAATATACACCAGTGTAACTCAAGAGCAGCCAGAGCAATTACTTTCATCTTTTTATCAATTACTTTACATCTTTTCTAGATAAATGCTTATAAAGACAAAAATCTTATTTCTCAAAATCTGTGGCAAATGAGTTAAAATATGTTCCATTCCCTTTCTCCCAAACAGAATGAACACAGTATATTCCTTTAGTGGCCAAATTCCAGACAGGAGGCAAGCTGGGACTGGATTTCACATTCTGCTATTTTAGAAATTATCTGCATAAAGTACTAATGATTCAAGGAAATGTGATAATTGGAGACAGTGTAAGTGTAAAAGGGGGATGCCTTGGAGATCCACTACATGCTTCTTTACAAAAATCTGGCACTATGCCCTTCCATAGAGATTTTGCTTATGTCTAAATTGTAGTTCAGCTGGCAAAGCCAGGAAAAGGTTTAAACCACTGCCAAAATGTCAATAGTTTATCCTAATTTATAAATGCAGCTGCCTGCAAAATCAGGCTGCTTACAAAAATGCACCCTTGCAATGTCTGACATCGTAGCCCTTGTAGGAGGAACCCTGAGACCAATGTTTTTGCACAGTGTGAACCATGTGAGAATACCAAGAAACAGACACCATCAGATGTTCTGCAGAAGCTGGCCAGGTCTTACCAGGTTCATCCCAGGATACTGCAGTATCCTAGTTTTGCTCTGAGGGGTAACAAAAGCCTGAGCTTTACCCAGTAACATTTTCTAAAATACAAGTGAAGTCTATCCCTGTGTACCAGCTTGTATCTCCAGTGATTTTGGCAAGGGCCACAGATGACATCCTAAAAGAATGATTTATTGTAGCTCTACTTTAGATTGCCTCTGCGAGCTGCCTGTATCTTTCTACTGATTTCAGAGGGTATACTTGCTTAAACTAAACCCCTAAGTTTGGACGTCAAAAGTTCTGTGAAATGCATTTCCCCCACAGTACTCTCATTCACTGAAACACAAGCAAAACACACTCTGCTTTCATCCTTTTTAGATGGTTCTGCGTTACCCAGCAGTGCCAGGGTCTGCAACATAACTCAAAGACTCCTGAAGTAATCAATAGTTCTGTCATCTGGTATTAGCAGCTGGATTGAAGTATCTGTTCTTGCTGCAATGCATTAAAATACTGGATTTATAAACTACCGGCAAAATATTCTGTTGCAATTTGTACTCAGTAAACATTTCTACTTTGCAACTTTCCTCTAAAAACTATAGCAGAAAACAGAGGCAAATGACATTTTCTCTGGAAACTACACGAATGACACTTCCAAAAGAGCAGTATCTGCCCTCCTGTTCATAAATATGAAGAATCCCTCTTTACCATTTCCATAAAGAAAACAAAAGCCTATTACTCATGTTAGTGGAAGACAGATGATATTTTCTCCAGCCTAGGTTTGTGGAAAATACCTTGCTCAGAATGATGTCTAATCCTGTCCTCTATGGGTTCTAGCACCATCTTAACTGAGAACAAGTTTTGGCTTACTGAAACTGTTAGATTTGGGAGCCTTATTCTCCTATAAAATGTATTTCCATTAATATACTGACATTCTCCATTAAAGAAAAAATACAGCAAAGTAAATTAGAATACAAAATGTATTTATACTTCTCTAACTGTGCAATCCTTTGTTGACACAGCTTGTGCAGATAATGCCACAGCAATAAGACTATACTTTGTAAACATGCTGTTTTCATGTTTCTTTGTTAACATTAAATTGTTCACTTTAATGTTTGGAATACATAGTGAATGTGAGCTCTCACATATCATTCCCTACAGCTGTTTCACAGTCAATTATACATTTTCTTTGTATTGTCACATTTCAGAAGCTGCTTATAAGCAGCTTTTTCTGCTCCCAGACTGCCTGCTTAAGTCACTCGTACGGCTGCTGCATCAGTTTCTCCTAAGCAGCAATGTGTCCTGGAAAGGGCTGTCAATACCAAATTATTCCCTTTCAGTCAAGAAAAACACCTTTTTTTCAGAGGACAAACTCTGACCAGGTTTTCATAAATAGCCAACAGCAGATGACATACAATAGTTTTTGGTAGACTGAACCTGACAGTCATGACAGCCCTAGAAATATGTGACTTGTCTCAGTCAATGTGGATGCCCAGCAAAAAAAATCAGCCAAGATTTCAGTAAACTTTGGTAAAATTATAAGCAAACAAAACATTAATCAAAGGCTAACTTAAATTTGGAACAGCAGAGCAGAGGACTAATAAGGATTATTTCTTCACAAGCGTATGTAAAAGAACCAGCACAGAATGGTCCAGGAAGCATTATTCAAGCATGCTCTTCCTAACTCCATAGTAGAAACTAAAATGAATGATTGCATAATTTATATATTTCAAATACATTCTATTTTAAAGACCTGCTGTTTCATTTGCTCTCTTGAACCTAGAGAGTAAGCAGGGACCATGATTTAGGACCTTTTAAGTTTTTGATTCTCAGCTATTCTGCTTTTGCCATGTCATTCTTTCTTACTTTTTGTTCCCAGTAGTCATAGAATGATATAACGTTTCAACCCCTCCTTCCTCCCCCAAAAAAGTACCTTTTAAAAACATTGGTGTTTAAAACCTGAATATTTTCATCCATTCTGGAATGTCCTTTTACTCATATACATCTCTATTTCTGTTTTTCTCTCATTCTATAACTATTGAAGTGTTTCAACTGATTTTTTTTTTTTTTTTCCCAGTAGCCTAAGTAAAACCCTTGCTGGTGTCAGGTGCTTTAACTTGGTTGCTCCTATGGGATCTGTTACCTGTTATCTGTTACGCTTCCCACTGTCTCAGCCCATGTTGCTCCAAATATCTCTACAGAGAAGAAAATTACTTTCATTTATTATTGAATTGAGCCAGATTTGAACTTGTTAGCTGACAGGTGAAACAGCTCAATATTCCATTATGAACAACCCAGATAGCCCTGTGATTCCCTGTGAAATATACACTGTAATAGGTTTTCTACGCAAGGAACAGATAGGAGCATTTTTATGCTAAGAAACATCCTGCACAATGGCTCTTTTTATACTTCACATAGATAAACAAAGAACTTCCCTCTAGGTTTTTAATGCAGTTTCAACAATAGCAATTTATGACTGCTGTAGAACTGGAACTTTATAAAAATTCTGTTCAAGGACAAAATTCAGAATTTTGCTTTTATATACTTGTAAATACATCCACATTTTGCCAGAAAGTGCTTAACTCCAGGAAAGAAAGATTAAGGAAATTCTCACTTCATTTTATTACTGATACTTTCACTTTTGCTAAATAGCACATATTCACATATTCACTCTTTCTATAAAAACACTTTCTTTTCATTTTAAAATAAAAGCCTTTAAAATAAGAATTTACTTGCTTTAAGTAATTGTAATTTCTTTAATGCTAAAGCAGTCTATATAGCTGTACACTTAATAATAAGAGTACTAATATGAAAGCTCTGTAAATTAGGGCTAATATCTTTCAGTTTACAAATAGCACTGTAAAAATCCAGGAGACAGTTTGGATTTGTAATATAAAGTAACGATCATAAGTTATATACATACATGCAAGTGAACTAAATAAAAAAAACGTTTTCTGTTCTCAGTATTAGTAGAATATTCTTTAACTTACTGATTAGATTCTAAATTATTTAAAACTATTCTTTCCATAGTAATAGAACATAAAAACGTTGTCGTTACATTTTTTCTTTTCCAGATCACCAGCACCCCTATTTAACAGACATTTTGCTTATGTGGTTGCTACTAGGTTACGCCACATAACATATACAAACTCATTCCAACTGTATTCAGTTATAGTTTTGATAAAATAGTGAACTATTATAATGCCAGGATTATTGTGTATTTTAAATGAATGTACAGAGACACAAAACTTTATCTTCCCATACTTTTGACAAGCATAAATGCAAGAAGAAATAGAACATTTATTTACCATATATTTACCATACATTCATTACTCATTTGTTGTGTTATAGCTGTCAGGGTTTTTTGTTAGTGTTCAAGATTTACAGTAGCTGTTTTCCTTTCACGATAGTTCCCTCTTAAATGCAACATATATTTTTATTGAAGTTTAAAAAAATATGGTTTATACCCATAATTTTTTCTTTCAATTTTTTTTTCTTTGTAAACATAACATTTGGCTTAACTACCTGTAACATATTGAAATTCTTAGGTATTTTTTGAAGAACTGCTACAATCTTTACAATGTTTACACTTATGCTCTCCTGGAATTCTTTTTCTCTAAGAATTCTTTTGGAAGCTTTTGCCTTTTTACCAAAACTGGTATCTTCTACAGAAAATCCTCAGTTTATACCTTGTTCTGATTAACAGAGAGATGTCTTTGATGATATAGGACAATTCACAATGAATTCGTCTGTGACCAAATGGAACATCTCCAAACCTAATAGTCTTTCCTTCCTGTTTTCCTCCAATTAAAATATGTAACTTCAAACATGACTATAATTATGTCCTCATAGATTTTTTCAATTGACTGACTGAAATCAACACACCTTAAGAGTGCAATTCTTCAGACAGCCTCTGATTTTATTAAGACTTCATATTCCTATTCTTCAGGAGGTCAGACATGATTATACCTGTGGCTAAAATTGATTGCTTTTAATATAAAAAAACCCAAAGCTCTAACTGATGTTAAATACAGCAGAAATCTGTGCATATATGATTCATAATAACAGGTAAAGTTTAGGAAAGAAAGTCTTTAGAAACAGGAAGGCTACAGAATAGAAAAACAAAGCATCTGGGAAAGAAGAAAAGCTTCTGAAACCAAAAGCTAGAGTGAGCCTAAGCCTAAGGATAGGAACAAGATACAATAGCAATCGAAGATGGACAAGTGATAAACAGAAAGCATGAGTGAGGCTGTACAAGAGAACAAAAGAAGAGGGGGTAAAAATAAATGATAAAGCACAAGAATAACCTGAGGACTTGATTTTCAGCAGTGCTGAGCACTACTGCAAATCCAGCCCCTTAGTTCTTAATGGACCAGTTCATCACAACACCTTGCCAAAATACCTGAAGGATTTATGGATTCACTTACTTAAACAGCAGAAACCTACACAAAAATAACTTTATTCAAAATAAAAAAAGTGACTAGTCTAACTAAAGCATCAAATTTAATTGGCTGCTGCGAACACACATACACCAAACTTTAAGAGGAAATAAATGTGCTTACTTTCATATTGAGTAGCTGAACAACAGATAAAAGTGTGGTAAAATTTTCTAACTTTATTTAGCATTTACTCTCTTAAAGGGAATGGATGGATTCTTGATGCGTAATAGAAAATTGTTAGACTTCAACTAAGGCCAATATAATGACATCACTAGTATAAATTAACATACACGTATACACATACACACAACTGCTTATAGCATAGTTTAAGCACACAAACATGGCAACTAACCAGGTATTTCTAGGAACCACGGATCCACCATCAAGGTACCTTGAGGCGGCTTGTGTTTATCCCCAGAATTTCACCAAGCTAAGCAATTGAGAGACTGCATTTTTAGCAATGCTTACCCTGGTTGTACTTTCAGTACATTAACTCACAGTTTCTAAAATTATAATGAAAAATTATGTTTTCTGCTTGTTTTCACACTTTGCTTTGTCTGTAAAATTAATAATTGCATGCAATAGTCCAAGTTACATGACTAACAAGAGATGTATATGAACAATGAACCAGCTGAGCTGTACTGGCCCAGGCAATAAAAGCTGATGTACACAATACTTAAAATTTATGAAAGCCCATAATATGTATGACAAATTTTGCTTCTACTGAAGAGGTACTATGCCTCTGTTTAAAATCATAAAAGCACAAAAACCCAGCAAAAGTATAAATCATTCCAAAAAAAAAAAAATCCTGGGAAGCATGTAAAATCCATTACATATTTCCTAAAAATAGGTGCCCAAGATGTGCCTTAGTAGGTCAGAAAGAGGCTACTCAAAGTTTCTGAATTTTTGCTCCTTAGCCTTACATCAGCTCTTCAAAATAAAGCAGACTTGTAATCTGAGGCAAGTTTTGCTCAGCAGCCCTGTATGGCTAGTGACTGTCTACCTAGCCTCTGGTCTCTCCTTGGTTATTCTGCAGCTGCTTCAGCAACTGGTATTTTCTGTGAGAAGTTGAACCACTGTACTAAAGGGTATGCAGCACAACCTTCTAAGTTACCCTTGGAGGTTTCAGGCTGCGGTGGTTTTACCCAGCTAAACAGCCGACCTCCACCACAACCGCTCTCTCACTCCCCTTCCTCAAAGAAACAGGGGGAGAAAATACGATGGACAACAGCTCAAGGGTTGAGATAAGGA
>VXAL01010440.1:0-18548 GCA_013399475.1 Chauna torquata | reverse complement strand
TGCGGAGCGCTCGGCGGTGTCGGCGCGGGGGCGGCGCCGGCCGGGGTGGCCGCGGCGGAAGGCGAACAGGCAAACGCCGAAGCTGCTACATCCGGGCTGCGGCGGCGGGCACCTGCCGTGCCGGGGGCCTCGGGTGACATTGGGCCTCGGCGGCTGAAGGGGGAGGACGGGCAGCGGAGCCTGGTAGGGAGCGAGACCTTCGCCAGCTGCCGCCATGTTCCGTGTTATGGTCAGCCACGCCAGGAAGCACCCCAGCGTGAGTACCCGGGCGGCAGCGCCCTGGCGGCGCGGGCGGCTGAGGCACCTCGGCCCTGGCAGGCTGCCACCCCCTTGCTGTCCTCCCCTCCGGCCTGTCGGTGCCCCCGGACCCGCAGGGCCGCTGCCATCCTCGCCCTCTCGTCTCCTTTTCCTCTCGATGCCCCGGCCGCTCGGGTGGGCTGGGGTTGGCGGCGTGTGGGTGCCTCGGTGCCGATCGATGAGACGCGGCCAGGTCCTCATTTTCCTCTGGTACGTGTGGGCCTATAGCAGCAAGTCTCAAGGTCTCTGTCATTCTTCTTGGTTTTCTCTTTACCTAGCCCCCAGCCCCGTTTCTTATGTTATCGCCAGGGGGTGCAGATGGTAGGGGCTGGTCTGGATGAGTGGAGGGACAGGTACTTGATTCTGAGAAATGCGCTGTTGCAGTACATTTGGTGGTTGTGCATGTAGCAGCATTTTCTCTTTGTCTGTGTCTCTGTAGGTGCTAGTTTGTCACTAACCCCAGCGATGTCCAGCACACAGGACCTTTCGTCAAGATTTTAGAGGGCCATGAGTGACAGCTCAAAACATGGGAGCTTGTTTGGTTTGTCTGCTATAACCAGAAATGTCATGTAACAATACAGTTTTATTATATTGCAGTGTGTCATTTCTTGTTCTAGTTGATCCCTTTGTTTTTGATCATTGGATCTGGAGGTGTTGGTGCAGCCCTGTATGTCATGCGTTTGGCAATGTTCAACCCTGATGTCTGGTATGTATAAAATAATTCACAATGCTCGGTCCTTCTGCTGCTTATATTAAAGTAAACTTCACCACCTTGGTCTTTATGATTCTGGAGGCCTTCATATCTAGCTCCAATATTACTGGCACTGAGTGTGTGGAGATTTCATTGGTTTGGAGATTTGTTTGTATCTTTGCCATATGATATTTAGAGATTGCTGACAAAGGACTGTGTCTTTCTCTGCAGAAACTCATTTAAATGGATGACTGTCCGTGGTCTATTAACATACATATTTTATATATGTACAAATTTTACTTCTTTTGAAGGTAGTGTGATTTTTCTGAATACGTTCTCATACCTTGTATTTCTCTCAATAGCTGGGACAAGAAAAATAATCCAGAACCTTGGAATAAACTGGCTCCCAGTGACCAGTACAAGGTAAAACAAAAAACACGGATTTTTTGGAAACGTAATACCAAAAGTATAGTTTACTGCTTTAGGACATTTGGGTATATTAGAAAGTAGTTGAATAAGTGATATATGTCCTCTGCTGTCCGACATAGGTTTATCTTCAGAAGTCAAAGCAGAGAGAGCTGTTTGAGATTTAAAACTTTAATCTTAGAGTTGGTTGATAATGGACCAAAAAGTCTCTGTACAGAAGCAGTCAGATATATATTGCTCTGTAGGAAAGAGAGGAATTACATGCCAGAGGAAGAATATGCTAGTGTATAGTGCTCAGAGAAATAAATTACAGGGAGAAGGACAAAACCTTTTAAGTTCTGAACTAAAGCTTTCTAAGTTCTAAACTATCGTCCTTTACTCATGGGAAGCAAAAGCAGAATAATGTCAATGTTTAACATAAATTAATTCAGTTCTACAGCCAATTGTTTGAAAACAATTGTCTGTAAGTAAGGGATGCAATAGAATGGTTCTGTAAATAATATTCAAGTTATTTCATTGAACTAATGAGGAGGCCTGTAAAGATGCGTAAAGCATTTTGTAGTTTACAGGAATGGGGCTCTTTTACTAAAGGTTTCTGTTAAGAAAGTTTTAAGATTATGCTCAAAGTACTAAAAAAACAAACATACTAGAGTTTCAAATTTAGTATCTATCCAGCACCAGTGTCTTAGTATGCCAGTCATTTAAATAAAAAAAGCACACCCCAGAATAAAATACGTTGCAGTTCCCTTAAAAGTCCAGGAAGAACATAGTACTTTGTTTTCATTGCCATTTCTGGAATGTTGCTGTTTCTTAAATATCTAAAAGAGGCAAATTCAATGTAGTGCGCAGCATGAATTCTTTTAAAGGGTGCATGCCTTCTGTAGCATTCCCTCTCTGTGTTAGCATACAAACACAACCTTAGAGTTTACCATATTTGGTTTTGTGTATCACTGTGGATTTTTTTTTTCCAAGGCTGTACTGTGGGAAATGGAAGGGCAAAAGCTCTAAATTGTGTATGACTGTTCAGTAAAAAGCTCTAATAAAACAGCAAGTTTTAGCTTTTGATGAAATTACTTTTGTTTTGTAAACTTCTGTTTGGAAAGACTGAGGGAATCAATATTACAAAAGAAAAGAGTTGAAGGAGTGATGATCACTGTGTGAGTTGCACAGAAAGCTGTAATTTGAATGTGTTGAAGCAATCTTAATTCCATTCTCAGTTCTGGGCTGTATTTTTTTTTTTTTTTTAAATGAAGAAGTGTATAAAAAAAATTAAATTTGGCCTTGACCAAAAGTAATCAAACTAATGCATTTTTTATTTTTCTAATTTTTTTTAAAGAAAAACTATAGCATCACATGCATGATGTCAAGTCAGGCTTGGATGCCAAAATATACCTTTAGTTTGTAAGTTCATTGTCCTCAGTGACTATTTAGACTGTTTTGAATGGCTTGTAATAGGATTCAATTTTATTAATATAAACTGTGTGAAAGGATCTGTCCTTACCATCCTTCTTCATCGTTATATCTTGCAGTTGTAGATGCATTTGCTTAATCCAAACTTGGTTTTAGCAGCACTGCTCGAAATGTTCACATTTACCATCCTTGTGCTACTTGGCAAGTTAGTTGTTGCTGCCAGCATTATAGGAGCACATACATTTTGGGCAGAAAAGATAAACCCAGCAGTACTGTCGGAACCTCCTGTGTATGGACTTTTAATACTGGGGCTTAAAGAAGAGATTCTGTGGTTTTTTTCTTCAGTTGTAGACACCAGCACTGCCTCATCTGAAATTTAGAGTTTCTAGTACTGTATGCAGAATGAAGGTAATATAAAAAGTTACTGCTTTTGAAAGGGTTTTTTTTGGTATTTATTACTCTGTATTGTACAGACTTACGCTACGATTTCAGTTTCCTGACGTGAGTTCAAATGATGCTTGTTTTTTAATAAATACCATGGAAAATAGTATTTTCTATGGAAATGGTATCATATCATCAAGCTTCTCGTTCTGATCAATATTCATTTCTTTTCCTCTCTTCCCTAGTTCTACTCAGTTAATGTAGACTACAGTAAACTCAAAAAGGACCGCCCTGACTTCTAAAGAACACACTCATCTCCACAAGCTGCACAGAAAGGTCTTCCGGAAGCCATCCGCACAATTATCATGCTTTATCATCCAGGAAACATTCAAACTTGCCTCATGCTGCACTTGGTCATGTATTTGAAAGTGTTTTGATGGGGTTTAATAAATGTCTGAAACTTGAAGTGTCTTCTGTTTGGTTTAATTTCTCAAAATGAGAACATCCTGACATTAACAGTTGTACGATCAGTCAGATAGTAAGCAAAAGCCTATTCACATTTGCTCTCCAGAAAGCTAAGTTGTCTTTATACTCGATCTGTTGACTTTAAATAATTGTGTGTCCATGCAGCATAATAAACTGCAAGAACTTGAGAGTATATATATACACACATGTAAGTATATTTTTAATTGCACCTAAATTTTTCTAGTTGCTACTTTAAGAGGTTTTTGTAGCTGACAAGTCAATGCTGACAAGTCAATGCTAACAAGTCATTGTCCAACAGGGAAGCAACAGATGTTGCCATATGTTCCTGGAAATAAAAAAGCAAAGTTCTGCTGGGGAAGGTCTTTGTTTTAAGTCATAAATAGTTTGTTAATAAGAAGCCAATTTTAAATATTTTGAAAATAAAATTCTAGGGACATAATCAAGATTTCCTCTGGATCGCACTTCTAAAGGTCGTAAAGCATACAATCAGCAGAACGGGGCACTGGGTTCAAGAAATAATTACAGTCTTCATACAAGAAAAGATTATCTTTCAGAAGGGGCATGTCCTCATATTTTGGTAGTCGGCTGAGCCTTGCTATGGGAAGGCAGGAAGAAAATATCTTTGCATGTCTCGTGTATGGTAGGTTCTTTGCTTTTCTGTAGGCATCTGGTATTTCTTTGGGTCAGGGATGTAATCTGGAACTATTGAACATAATACAGCTGTTCCTATCTTCATAAGTTTCAAGGTCTTTTAAAGTGGACTCTACTGAGAGTGGAGATAACCAGATAACCATAGCCATTAGTATAAATAATAAGGGCACAATCAAAGAAACTGAGCAGCAAGAATTTATGCTGGAGAAGAAAAAATATTCTGTAGAAATTGCAAAATACCAAATACTTGCGAAGATTTCATATTTTATACAGAAAATCTTACAGGTCAGTGGGATGTGGCTTATTTAATACTGGATTATTATTTGATATTAGATTATCTACCTTTTTGTTATATGTTGGATTCAGTTGCGGTTTCCATTTGCTTATTTGAGAGGGTCTCACAGTGTGTGAAGAAGAATATGAGTTATGTCACCACTGTAGAGCAGTGAGCAAAGTCTAAGTGTCCTTGGAGACTAAGGTTGCTATATAAATCTAAATATTGTTAGAAAGTAGAACATTCTGTTGCAACACTTTTTGTTCTTCATTTTTGAAAGTATGTCACATGTAAAAATGGGAAGTGTTTTAATAATGTGCTAGTTGATAGTCCTTTTGGATTTTACTAATATTACTGTAGTCTCCAAACATAGGTAGTCTCTCTGAAAGTTCAGGAAATAGACCTGGTTCTTAGTAAGGTGAGAGAGGGGCCTTCTTTCTGGTCACAGCTGAAGAGAATATAGGCTCATATTTTTCCTAGTAAAGTCACTTACAAAAAACTAAGTTGTCTTCCTTCACATATTTCAAAATATATTTAACAGAAGTATTTAAGCTGTTTAAAGCTTTAAATATGGATTGACTAGAAAACAAAAAGGCATTTAATTCAATGCTACTTCCTCTGTTTCTTCATGGCAGCGTACTTGCTGCAAAACAAAAAATTAAAAGCATCATATTCATTCTAAAGGCCATTAAAAGAGCACGTTCCCCTTTTTCTTTTGGGGGCATGCTTCTGTCATATGTTAAGTGGTAACAAACAATAGTCGCTGTTACCCGCCAAACTTAAAACTAATAAACGTAAGAGTTTTGTTTCTTCCCTGGTCGTTAATGCGTCTAATATTTATTAATTGAAAAACATAATTTTCAAAAAGAAATTGAATCAAACGATGAATTCTGTATAATTCGTGTGACTTACCAGCTCAACTAATAATGCATTATTTCCATACAAACTTACTATGTTGAGTTCCATGGGACCAAATTCTGCAGATATTTTATAGTTGAACCCTCACAGAGACTTAAGGCCACACTACCTACTGTAAGTTTGTCTTAAATTTTTTTGTGGGCAAAAATTAAGCAGTTGCTTAAGTCTTCAGCTTTGGGACAAAGAAGCGTTAAAATCCACAAACTTTATTGGTACTATGACAATGTGCGTTCTTCATTAAAAAAAAAAGTTCCACATTTTTTTATATTTTCTGATTTATTTATGCATTGATAAAGCTATCATAGTAATTCAATTCTGTAATGTTACTATTACCTCAGTATTTATTTAGTTTTTTAATCCCAAAAGTACTTTGTTATTCCCTTTTTTGTTATTTCATGTGTACTGTTTTTATTGTTAGAATTCCAGTCATGCAAGGGCTTAAATTTTTGCTTACCTTTAGCTGCAGTGAATTTACCTTGGGAACAGGGGAGATACTTATTCCATGTGAAACCAGAGCTCGTGCTTGGCCTTAGTTTATAACTGCTTGGTCATGGCCTTTCAGGAGCCAGTGTGTTTCTTTGTTTTTTTTGTTTGTTTGTTTTTTGTTTTGTTTTGTTGTTGTTGTTTTTGGTGTGTTGTTTCTGGAGGAGAGCCATTTTCACAGCCTGGCAATATTCCATCTGTACTAAAATGTTCAACTGTCTTATTTAAAACTACCTTTTTCATCTTTATGAAGGCAAAGATGGTATTCCCTGAAGACAGCATGAAGAAACAATTGCAGTTTGGGTTTCTGTACTCTACTGTCTTTTAGGATTCTAGCTACTAATGTTCATCTTTGGCTATTAACTTTTATGAAATAACTACATCCCATCATTAGTAGGAAAACTGGTGTATTTCATTAACATCATGGCATGCAATTTTGCTTGGGCAGTTGTCATGTTGCCTGAAAGAGACTGATATTCTGCTGTCTTACATCTCAACGAAGATTGATACAGCTGCTATGCTGCTGTTTGTGGTTGATTTTTTTAGAGTGATCAGTGTAGACCTGGCCTGCATGTCTTGTTAATGAGCCACGCACAGAAGATTTGTCCATTATTCTCAGAATACAGCAGGTTGCCTGCCACTGTCAGATTTCTGTTAATGCAGTAATTCTGCACCTCCTCATCAGTGATCCTCATAAGCAGCAGGGTGATCAAATCTGAAATTAATTCTGCCCACCAAGGATAGAAAGAATTACCAGTTTCCATATTTTTTTGCACATGAACCCATATTCCATACAGCGTGTCATAAAGTATTTCCTTTTATTATATTTTTAGTACAGCCAATAAGTACAATTTATGTTACAGTTCCTCATAAGCATAAAATAACCGATGGCCTGTAAGAAATTAGAATGGTGTACCCGATATTAAAAGAATCATTTAAATTTTGCATAGGACTTCTAGCCAAATGTCATCTGAGGAAACACATTTCAGATCTGTCTTACCTTTAAAGATAGTTTGGTGTGTGACTACTGAATGACCTTTAAAACTAAGCAAATGTGTGTTTAATTTTGATTGGACTGTAATACTGTGTCAGAAAGAAAGGCTGAAAACTTATTACAGGAATTTTAAAAAGGTATTTAGAACAGAGAACGACTTACTGAAAAAAAAATTATGGATATTTGTAAGTGCACACCGATATTGTTTCTACGCATTGGAGATAAGACCAGCCTCACAATGGAAGCAACTGTATGAGCTAGAAAACCCTTCCTGCAGGACAAAGGAAAGCAAAGCACAGCAGATCTATGAGAACTGAAACAAACAAACAAACAAAAAACAATCAAACAAAAACAAACAAGAAACCACAAAGGTGTTCACTTGTATCTTTCCCACAGGTGATAGATTTTTTAGATTATTTAATAGAAAAACTTACTGTTTGGTCCTCTCTTTTGAAATTCAGAAGTTGGTTGATTTCATGCTTTTGTTTATGAGACATGATCCATCCACTTTTCCTTAGAAGTGGTCTTGGCATCACTATTTAGTCACGAGTTCCTATGAAGCCCAAAGCATTTCATCTCCTCCTCTGATCTCTAAACTTCTTAAGAGTTTGTGTCTCTGGATACCACTATGATGGCATGTTTCCCAAATGCGTGTTAATTCTAGTGCCATCCAGCTTGGATGGACCTTTTTTTTTTCCAAATCATTTCAAAATATTCTTATCTCTGATTGGTAAGGCTTTCTTGGTAAGTACAACATCAGCTGGTACAAAGCAGGAACATGGACACTTGCCATTCCTGAGAAACACAACTATCTTTAACATTCAGCATAACATTTACCTAACCTTACATTTTTTTTCTTGACATCGTTAACTACACAGGCTTTTGCTTACATATTTGAAGTCATTTAGAAGGTATTAGTGAATGAACTGTAAGTCAAGAAAATGAAGAGCTTTTCTTTCTACTATACCAGTATGAATAAAAAAGCTCCAGGAATCTATGTTACGATCTGCAAATTAAAATTTAAGTTTTTGAAGAACAGCTTTAGGTTTTTAGTTTTTTTTTTTTTTTCTTCACAGGAGTTAGAGAGCAGATAAGTGTTCTGAAATATTGCCACTTTCTGAAAAAAATAATGGAGATGCATGTGCTCAGTGAAGAAAAAAGAAGCTTACTGATCAGTGTATTCTAGTTTTCTGCTTCCTTCTCATTTTTTTAAAGTTTCATGTAAACTTTAAAAATTAGAAAGAAACTAAAAAGTAATTTTTAGACTTTCTAAGTTAATATTATCTCAGTTACCAGCAGAAGAGCCTATGAGATCACCACAATTTCACTTGCTCCATTTTTCTTCTACTTGCTTTTCAGTTCAGTCAAAATCATTATCACTTTAGGTAATGTGAAATGAGAACTTAAGTACGCAAGTCAAAGCAAGAACAGTGCATTCAAACTTTTGTTTGCTAGCAGCATTTGCCTGACATCCATATGCTACTTGAACTGATACAAGACTGGCATGTGGAACTCCTGCAAAATAGCAAATTCTGAAAATGATCAGAAAGTAGTTTATTAACACACAGCAATGCATACATTACAAAGGAGAATGAAAATTCTACTGGTAATATTCATGACTATTGGCAATGCTTTATAACTTAGACACCTCAAATAATATTTCTAGGGTCATTAATTTGAATTACTTTGGACAAAATAATGCACTACACCATTTACAGTTCATCACTATAATGTAAAGACAACTTTTTTAGTAGAACTGCACGAGGCATAACCCAATAGACAAATTTATAGACTTGTGTTTTTTCACATTGGAAGCAAACTATGAACATGAAATGTTTTCTAATTTTAGTTTCCTTACTGCAGGCAAATGAAACAGACTGCTGAGAAGGTAATGAAAACAGATTACTTAATGGTGAGAAATCTGAGTGCCATTCTTTCTCTACCAGTGGTGCCACTGCTGGAATTTAATGGGGTGGCACCAGTGTGTCTGAATGAAGATTTTGGTCCTGGCCATTTAAAAACAGGGTTGACTCTAATAAGATTTCCTCAATACTGATAACCTCTTTTCCTTTTCCTTTTCCTTTTCCTTTTCCTTTTCCTTTTCCTTTTCCTTTTCCTTTTCCTTTCCTTTTCCTTATCAACAAGATAAAAGCTGAATTTCATTCCAATTTCAAACTTCTTACTCTAGTACCACTTACATCTCGTGATAGTCTACAGGATTTTGTTGGAGTGTTAAGGGGATAATTTGCTTCATTTGTTGTTCTTATCTTCATGATGTGTCAAATATCTAACTAACTGGAATTTTGGAAGCTTGTGGGAAGAAAATTTATCTCTGCAGTTGAGACATTATGCTGAAAATGACTGGGGACCACTGAAACAGTTTTCTACACGTGCAAATCACACCTCTCTTTCCTCTTTATAAAAGCCCAGGTAAATTCAGGAATTATTCCAGAAAAAAAGGAATGTGACACAATAGGCAGAAGGAGTTGCATCAGTACTTACATCAATCAGTACTTACATCACTTACAGCAAGTTCTTGATTTTATTGCAGGAGCCGTCCCTGCTTATGCCCAGCTATTTCTACACGTATTTGACAAATGCAAAAGTTGTTCATTACATGTACTGTGACTAGATACAGGTGGTATTCATCTATGTGGCCTATTAGGATGCAGTGAGAATTAGATTGAGGGGGAGTAAAAACTAAAACATTCCAACGGGTTTAAATTATTACTCAAAAGAAACATACAAGCAAACTAAAAAACAATAGCAGAATAACTACGGAAGAAGGTCTGGTGCACCGTATTGTGAATTTAGACTGCTAATGCCAAGGTTGTATTGCTGCAGTAGTTTGAAATAAAAATAAAAATAAATTTATGATTAATTTTGAAAATAGCACTCTTTCTACATAGCCTCATAATGGCATGCTTGGAAGATGAATTTATTTCTAAAACATTCAAAAAATATAAAACGTATATGAATCACAGGTCAGCTGTATGTATTTTAATTTGATATGGTTTGTCTAAGTTATTTCAGTGTCAGTAACTGCTTATAACTAGTTTAAAATCTTAAGATTTTGTACCTCACCTTGCATCTTTGTACCTGAACACAACTAGTCTTAAACCTTCAAACAGCAAAAGGATTTCACAAGGTCTTCAATCTTAAATCACATTTTCTTGTCATGTATGAAAATTAGGTGCCTGCATAACTTGAATTTATCAGGAAGTTGTTATTCAGCATGGAGAAGGGACCCTGTTCCTTCTTCTGTAATGGAGTGTAATGAAATAGCCAGCTGAATATGTCTCTCCCCAAAATAAGGACAGGCAGGAGCAGTTTTGTGCTGGTGGCACAACGTCAAAATACAAAAGAGTTCTTTTGCATGGATAGATGGACCGGGAGTGAAGAACCACTGCCCAACCTGCTCCTAACCCAGGCCCTGACAGTAGTCTGCTCTATCAACCACTGGCAGAGGGGAAGGTCAGGAGGTGATGAATGGCCCAGGTTACAGTGGCTGTGTTTAAAGGTGATCCAGACTGCTGTGCAGTATTTACATAGGGAGGCTAAAAAGATAACTCGAACCTTACCTGCTTCCTACATCAAATCAAGTATTTCCCAGCTGCCCTGGTAGCTGGAGTAAAGATTAGTCAAGTTTTTTTAAGTTCTACAACTTAGTAACTTGAGCCTGAACTGATAACGAATAGAGGAAAATGGAAGTAATTAAAATGTGATCCTCAAATTTAGAGTATCTTGCAAAAGAAATACTTCTATCAAGGAGCACAGCATGCAGTGGTCAGGCAGGCAGATCTGATTTGTGTCGTACATAGCAATAGACTTTCTAATTCTGAAGCCTGGCTGCTTGCCCCAGCAGTCAAATGAATCATGTAGTTGCACTCACAGACTCATGGAGCTTAAACAGTTTACTTCAGAAACAATGGAGCAATCATGTATGAAACTTAATATTCCATTATCTACCTGTGTGCACATGAAAAGCAAAATAAACAGTCTTACAGTGCATCTGAAATTCTACTTGAATGTGTTTTGCTGTGTTTCTCGGTTATTACGGAGAGCTTTTATGGGAAAGAAGAATGAGGTTTTTGAGACCCTGGAAAAAGAGATTTGTTACACTGGAAGGAAGGAGAATGGAGAGACAGAAACAAGTGGCCTGCTTGCTGAGGCATAGGAAAGTAGAGGATGTAAAATATACAGTGGAAGCATAATGAATTCTTCCATTACAGATTATTGTCACAGGAAAATGTTTTTGTACATGAATTTTGACATAGAAAATTGGATGGACTTTTGTTTGTTTTTATGATGCATTTATTGAAAATGAAAAAAGCTCAGTGACAGCAGTATATAGATGTATACAGATATGTTGTGTTAGGTCTCCATTTGTCTTGTCTTCAGTCTTTATTCTCTCATCCTTTCCTCAGTTAGATAGCCAGAGTTTCTGCTTACTAGCCTGAGAAATCCTCTTCACTCTTATATCTTCTGCTTGTCAGAAGCTTTCCTTCTGCTAGGCTGTGCTATTTCCTGACGTGCTAGAGTCACCATCTACTTTTGTGTTAAAAAGAAATAGTACCTTTTCCCATCAACACCTCGTTACAGCTGTGACACCAGCTTTCTGAGTAAGCAGGAAAGTTAAGTGATTCAAGTAAAACTTCACACATTTTGCAATAGAAAACTGCCCTGATACAAAAATACCTACCAACAGACTGAGAATCATTGTTGGAAGACCGCCACAACAACTAAAAATGTGAATTCACTCTACATTAAATATCTAAAAGATTATTAGTTGTTTGAAGATTGTATGAGTATGTGATTCAGTATCTTAAAACCAAAAAATGTTAGCACCACATACACAAAGGCTGTAATAAATACACTTTTGACTTTAAATTGTATGTAAGCTGTGTCCTAAGTCAAATAAATGTTGCTCTTTATAAGCAATCTTAGATATATTCATTTTCTTAGGACTAATTAGCACATGCAACTTCCAACAGAGAAGAAAAATTAACTTCTAATTTCTGGTGAGAGGTGCGCTTGGACGTTCTGGTTTATGCCACCAGTTAAAGGAACATACAGTTTGCTATCAAGAATGTCCTAAGCCTTAAGGTAAACTATTCAACAAAATGTTGTGCTCTGCAGCAGTATGACTTAGGGCAAGCAAGCCTATTTTTCAAACTCATAGCAGTCTAGCCACATGAGCACAGCATCCTGCGTGTGCCCAGGCCAGCAGAGCTGCCTCATGCTGCTAGAAGGATGCGGCTGCCGGTCTCTAGGCTGGCTTCTCGGGGTTATTTCTGTGCAGCACTGCCCTCTGCCTTGTCACTGCGTGCACACTAGAACATGCTTAAAGATTTAATAGGACAAGATTGAAGGATTAGACTGTTTATGTGATGTTTTTTGCACACTACAAAATACAAACAGGAGAAAGTATATGCCTTATAAATAGGAAGTGATTTTTGTATAGCTGTGAGTATAAAATACTTTCTACTAAAGTATGCACATATGTGTACACATAATACATGCCCTATACGTAGGTATAGTATCCCCACACGAAATACTTTTGAATATTTGCACTTCAGGTGGTATGTTATGTATTAATGTGATGATGTGTGCAGCCACTGCAGAGCGCTCACCTGCTGTGGCATTTAATGGCCTTTGCTCTTCTCTCTGTTGTGAGCACAGTGTGTCCTGCAGCTGAATCCGTATGGGGATGCCAGTTCTGAAAGGCGAGGCAGCGGGCAGGACTTCCAGGGCCGAGCCCCATGTTGCCAGGCTGGCAGCAGGCCCTGGAGCCTTATGCTGGGCCAGGCCCCAGGCCTTCCCGGCTGCACGGGCACCTGTGCACCATGAGGGCCGTGGCAGCCTCTGCAGCCACCCCGGGGCTGGCTGTGAGCAGCTCTCGTACCTCTTTACTGTCTAGGAAGGACAGCTTCTCTTTATCTTCTCTCCACTGGGTTCCCAGGTGTGTGAGGTGCTGGAATAGTGATTAAGCTCATAATGCATATCGGGCAATCAGCCTACTTCTTAGTGTATTTTAATATCCCACGTTGGTATCTCAGCATGCTTGAAAAGCAACCCTGGCTGGTGTTTATATTTATTTCTCCATTCTTGCATAAAGTTTATGTTTTTCTAAGCCAAGGGAGACTGTTTATCAACACTCTTGTAAATACAGTGTTGCTAGTTTGTTGAAATGTCTTTCATCTTACATTAAAAGGTGCTTCCTTGAGAACTGATCTATTTCACAGAAAATTTTGGTGTGTGTTGTTGTTATGTTATAAATGGTAGAGCTTAATTATGAAATATTAGTTTCCTTCAGTTAATATTTACAGTGAACGCAACACAAAGCTTGGCTTAATCTACCTATCCAAATTTTAAGAAGCGTATATTTGACAGTTCAGAAGTTTAACAAGTGTAGTAAAAATAGCTACATCATATTCAGTGTACTTGTATGACTCATTATTACTCTCATTTGAAATTGACAGAGTTTGTATTGTGGCTAAAAATTAGAGGTAAAATCTTAGACATACTGAAAACAATGAGAATTTCCTGTTGATTTAAAAAGATCCAAGACTTCTTTTGGAGTTATTTAAAGATCATTAGTAGAAGCTTTTGGAAACTGAACTAGTGTTTGCTTAATCCTTGTGTTTTTAGTAGAGAACAGTATTTATGAAACATGCATGAGATGTCTGCTTCTTGGCAGGAAACATCCTGGCTGCTTTTTGCTGCAAAGAATATCAGCCTTGGCAAAATAAGAGTAACAAGCTTTAAACAGATTAATAGTTTATCAGATTCAGTGATCATCTTGCTTTAGGACAGAGTTAAAACCATCAGAATCCTTTTCTTGATCTTACTCGGAAAGAATTCACCGCAAAGTGAGAAAGCTGCATTTAGTGCAGATGTGCTGTCACTGAAATTGATGTTTTGGGGTTTTAGTGTGATCTACTTTTTGAGTATTATCCTAGGGTGGGTAGGTAAGTAGGTAGGTAGGTTGGTAGCCCTATTTTTGTATATATAATACATATATATAATGATGTTTTGTCTTGCTATAGCTCTTGAATGCAATAAAATATTACAAAGGAGAGCTTTGAAATCCTCCATATGTTTATCATTATTTTTTTTTATTATTATTACTTTTTTTTTATTCAGGGATATGGCCTGTTTAAGAAACAGTAACACATACAGTCTAGAGGAGAATGATTAGTTGTGAGAATCTCTATTTTTTATATAAATTTTTGGTTTGGTAAGTATTCTGTGAATACTCTTGTGATCCTTGAGATCAAAGAGTTAGAGGATACATCTCTTTGTCAGCTGCTAAATTCTGCTGACTTTCCCTCCTTATTACACAGTGTACCATCCAGTTTTAGAAATTCCATACTCCACCAACCTTTATCCCTGTGTTTACTCTAATCTGATTAATTCAAAGACTCAATTTTAAACATTTACACTATGATAGCTCCAGGATTCAATACATGCTCCTAATGCTAGATTGCCCTTTCCCAAAGAATATGCAGTCTGAATAAATAAGATAGGAGCTGGAGAAAAGGTACATGTTCATCTGTAAATACAAAAATAAAAGTAACAATTTTGTACGGTAGTACATAACCATACTTTTATTGAATGGATTGCTTCACTTTCATTTACTTTCACTTATTGGGCCTGCCATACGGCCACACTTTTTCTTCACAGCCAGTGATAGTATCTGCTTTGCTGTGCCAGTGTCCTAGCCCTTGAGGTTGTTTATCCCTGAAAAAAAGAAGATCAAACTTGTAATCCACTGCAGCAATAGTCTTCCGGACTCAATCAGATTTCTCGTTAATCTCCTTGACAAGCATGAGTGTAGCTTCCCCTGCCCAAAGAAAAGCTTAGAGTTCACTGAATCTCTGTTTCCCAGCAGAGCTGGTTATAATTCTCACTTTTGAACTCTGGGAGCTGAAAACACCAAGTTGGTCCAATTTATTTTTAACACTGGAACTGATAAACGTTTGTAAAATTACCTCAACCCTAAACTCAGCAATGTGGTTGCACTAGGGATAAAAAGAGTAGGAAAGATACATTGAGACAATTTATATACAGGCCAGTTTGGTGAAGGGAAGGAAAAAAAAAAAAAAAAGGAGAAGAAACCAGTAAGTATTTTACTGTTTTGTACTTGATTTTAAGCAGTTTCAGAATCACCAGACCACCAAAGTCCAGCAAACAACTTAGATGTTGAACAAGGTTTCTAGACCACTGGAGGAATAAGAAGGGATGCTAGTTAAGAAACTGGGACTGTGTAGAGCCCCTTGGCATGAAGGCTAGACGCAAAGCAAACCCTACCCAGTTCTAAGTGTTGTCTGACGTGTCATACATCATGCCCTGCACACACGTGTCTCCATAAGACCCACATGTTCTATGGGTTAGTCCCTAATGCAGAGTAAATCCAGATGTGCTTAGAATAATCCAGATGTGACTCATATTCCTGTTTTTTTCTTCTGATTTTATGCAGAATCATCAATTTTCTGGCAAGAATGGCTAATTTTATTTCTTTATCAATCCACTAACACTGGAAAAGGCTATTCATCTGAAAATACTGGAGGCAACAGAAGAAAACACAGACATCCCACTCTGTGAGGATGTCCCTGTCTCTCAAGCTTAACAACTCAATTCAAGAGAAAGGTTTGCATGTGGTCAGAATTCTTGTCTCCCTGTCTCATTAAGTGGAATTAACTACTAGCAGTGGTATTAATGAGGAAACCCAAAGTAGAATACTTTGTAAAATAAATTAAATTGATTGACCTAATAAATGGAAGGTCAAGTGAGAACAAACATTTTGTTACCCAGAGATATCTGAGCATACAGCCATAATCCCACTTCAAGGACTCTACAAATTTCTACCCCAAGTATTCATGTAGACTTGATTTTCTTTTGTTGCATTGTTTCCCTTCCAGAGCAAGACCTTCTGTGAGGAACATGAAAACAATTATGTGTAGTTCAGCACAAAATACTCAAGTACTAACATGAACTTTGTTTTCCTTCTAAGCCTTTTTACATTATAGAGCAATGCGGTTACCAGTGCAGAAAAATTAAAGAACATGGTCCTTGAACATGAAGGTGTATAAAAGTCTTCCAGCTAAGAAACAGATTCAAAACATTTTTTGTAGCATCTGTGCCATCTGCTGGGTATGATCTGGAGTAGCTAATAAATTGAGAGGAACGCTGAGAGTGATTTGTCAACGATCCAATAGAAATATGGAGTTGATTATCTTTCCATTAGCCTTATGTACCTTAACCAAGGTACACAAAACTAAAGTCACTCTAAGAAATCCCAAAACTTGCTTAATGCATGCAGATAGTTTTTGCCCTTATCTGCTGCTAGAAGGGGGGAATCAAGAGGAACACTGCAGGGTAAGAAGTGCTATTGGATACCCAACAATGCTCAAGGGCTTGCTTTCCATCTCCTGTGGCTACCAAGGTGCAGAAGAAAAAAAAGAGATAACTTGTATTTCGATGACTCTTTTTGTGAGAGAAATGGAAAAACTGAAAGCTGCTTGGTGAGTTTTCACTCCTTTGAGTGAAACCCCAAGGAATCATATAATGAATTTTAATTAAGCAATGCTTTTAGGTATACTTCTTCCTGATGAACTTAAAAATAGTGGTTTAAAGGAATGTAAAACTTCAACTTTCAAGAATTTATTTTGGTATTTTAAAGCACTCCTTTTTATACCACGCATAACACCATACAGGAACTATATTCCTAAGATAACCTTAGCACAGCAGCTTACAAAATTATCTGAAGTTTGATGTTTTAAATGTGATTCAACACAAAATATTTAGATACTAAAAATAATTGTTTTATATTTTATTTTTAAATAGCAGTTGGACTATAACAGAGCTGATCTGATAAGTCAGTTTATTAAGAAAATCAATAATTTTGGTTCCTTTTAGTTTTCAGCACTTACTAATATTTATAACTTGACTACATGTGTATTTTGTGATCAGTATGTGCCTGGGGCAGGTTTTGCATATTTGTGTCAATTTACCACATGCTTGTGTAGTTCTGTGTGACTCAATAAAATATTAGTTTGTTTAAAATAGTAAAACATGCTGTCCTACCAAATACCTCCAAGGTCAGTGTAATCAGTGAAAGGAGTTATCTTTATTAACATTCATTCTGATATTAGGAATAGCATTTATGAAAATGTTACTATTCTGTTAACTTTCAATTTAAAACTCTAAGAACTACTGCGACAGAAAATATATAAGGTCATACTGCTATTAATGAATACAGAGTGTATACAACATTTGGAATCCTGGATAAGGACAGAGGGCTGAGATTCAGGTGAACCTCAGTTCTAGAAATGGATAAAGTAGCATATTGTTTAAAGGGAGAGCACATCCCTAAATGAAACAAGTTATTACCTATTTAATAAAAAATACTGTTTTTCTTCTGTCTTAGGTATTTGGATTGACATTGGAGAACATGGGAAGCCACATGGCAGAACAGGCCAAATACGCACTGCCTTTACCACTGTATGTTGCCTTCTTCCCATACATAGTCCCTTCCGGACCCACAGCTCTCCATCCTTTTGCATCTTGGTTGTGTCTCAGTGCAATTTCTGTTCCCTGCCAACCACAGCAAATATTTATGCTGCCCAGATGCACTCTGGATTTCCTTTTTTGAAGCCTGACAAGGATCCAGAGGATACAGCGTGCTGCTATGGCTCAGCATAAAAGGCTCAGGGACTGGGCAAAACCTCCAGAGCTGCTGCCTCATCATGTATGACCACGCAGGAGCAGGCTCATCCTTTTGGCATGAAGTGTGTCTCCACAGCTGTGAATCAGCAGCTGGAGAACGGACTGGCAGGTGGCTGGAGGAGCCAGAGACCTCTGGCAACTTGTCTGGGGTGCACTTACACAACAAAAGGGACTGTAATCTTTATTCATTTTAAATTGCTTTGCTTGACTCAAATTAGCTAATGTGGGCTGAAATATTGGGAGTTTTACTTGGAGATAAGAGCTTGCATTATAATCTATACTGAAACCACTGTTTTCACTTCAGTTTCTAACCAAATTAAAGCACAGCTGCTTTGTATCCAGTGTAATTTCACCGGTGCTATTAGTGTAGATTTGACTTGTCCTTAGAATATTTTGAATAACCACATAATCAGGCAAAGATTGCCCTACTTTGGACTTTAGGATTTTCATATAAACTTATTTTTTGTAAAATAAAATGTTTATCCTGCTGTGAGCTAAATGCTTAGAAATTGCTTGAAAAACTGACCAGGGCAGACTAGAAATAAAGCAAGTTTATCTACCTAGCAAGAAACAAAATGAAACATATTTCACAGTTGTTGAACCCACTTTAACACAGAAAATTACACATTTTCAAGTTGTCACATTTGGAGGCATGTACTTCTTCTGTGATAACACATTTTACTGCATTTAGTATGTAAATTGAGCAAAAAGAACTTGGTAGTGGTGCTTAACTATAAGGAAGGATGGAAAAAAGATGATCTGGGAAATAAGTTAATCAATTGTATCATAGAATCATGTCATAGAAT